>OX456523.1:34806714-35406714 GCA_949748255.1 Eustalomyia histrio | reverse complement strand
TTTTAGATAAATTTTCATCAATGCATGTCCACATTTTATTAATATCGGAGTATTAAACTTGGAATACATACATTACTTAACTTCAAAAATTAACTGTAAGCTGCTTGCGTGGCATTATTTTTGTTTTTTTGTGTATACAGTCAAAGCCCGGTATACCGAATGATATATTGCCGAGCCCATTCGTTATACCGACAAATTCGTTATATCGCAACACATTTTTGTATGAATTAAAGCATTTTTAAATATTTTCAGATTACTAAAAATTTAAAAAGGGACTGTAATAATAGTTCACGCTTACACTTAAAGGTTCAGAAAGAAAAAAATTCTAAAATTATTTTCTAATTTAGATTTTTTTAACTTTTCTAAATTTTTTACCAATTAATGGTTATATAAGGTAGGTAATTCAAACAATTAAGTCATAACTTACGCGTTTTCGTTCTACCAGAATTCATAACTTAAGAAATTTAATTAATTTAAGTTTTTCGTGTTAATTACGGTGCTGCTTAAACCAGTACAACTGACTTTTTCTTCTCTCTGATTTCTTGTGTAGGAATTCCATATAAACAATAAATGTGCCCTTAGTTTTGCGTTGCCATTTGATGAGGTTATATGAATATTTCTTATATTTTTTTAAGAAATTGATATAAAAGATAATAATCTTTTTAATTAAAAGGAAAGCACAAACTTTATACTAAAAAATAAATATGGTAAACCCATAACATTTAAAAATTTTTACTCAAACAAATACAAATTGGTAAAACCTAATAAAAAATTGCTGTGTTCTTAGTTTTGCGGGCCACTTTATGTATATTCTAATTATGCCTTGTGGCCCAAATTTTATCAAAAATCACATTATGTCAAAAATCATTTTACATCTTCGTATTCATCATAATAAATTTTATTAGAAACGCAAAATGCTTGTAAAAATTAGTTTGGTCCTAAAATTCGAAAACTTTGACCTCAATGGTGCACACTTTAAGACTTAGGCAATCTAGAATGAGAGATATCTGAAATTATTTTTTTGAATAGACAATAGTGGCAGAAATATTTTAGGAAACAAAAACTTGTATGGTTGAACATCTTACATGCCCAATACGCATGTGTACTTTTAAGTTAATGTTATGACTAGCGCGTAGAAAAAGTTGACCGGGCTAACGTTCGGGAGTACCCGGAGTAGTCCCCAAATGTATTCCCGGAGTCCGCAATTTGTATCATGTCTCTGCCAACAATTCTTAAATCTACTTTATCAATGAGTTAGCCCATACTCCAGGTAACACATATTTCAAATTTCAGTTTTCTAGCTAAATCGGTGTGGTCAGGCCATCAACGTTAAGGCTTTTCCCTTTTTTGCCCCTTCCCGTAAGAATTTTCAGAAATCACCTGAGTGGATGTCCACGCTGGAGAAAGAACCAATATATTAAATTTCAACTTTCCAGCTCCAGCGGTTTTGGCAGGCCGTCAAGGGGGAGAACTTCTCGTTTTATGCCCCTCCCCTTTGGATTTTTTAAAAATCTCGTCTTTGCTGTTACCTACACTGATTCAGCCGTTGGGGCAGGCTTTTAAGGGGAGACTTTTTGACATTTTAACCCCCATTGTTGTCACGTGTCTGCCCGAAATTCTAAAATGTACTTTATTAATGAGTTAGCACATACTCCAAGGAAAACATATTTAAAATTTCAGGTTTCTAGTCATATCAGTGTTTTTTCTCCTTTATGCCCCTCTCCGTAGGAATTTCCAAAAACCCGGTCTGAGCGAATTTCTATACCGAAGAGAGATCCTTAGCTTTGTAGCTCCAGCGGCTTGGGCTGGACGATGCTGAATGAGTCAGCCACTCAGTCAGTAACGTTATGCCTTTGTATGGGTGCGTACTTTTTTGAAAACGACGTTGGTGAGGTCATCATCGTTAACGGCGAGCACTACAGAACAAAGATAACCGAATTCTTTTGGCTCCAATGGAACGATATAGACGTAGACGACATGTGGTACCAGCAGGATGGCGCTACGTGTCACACAGCCGACGCCACGATAACATCTACCCGCCCTTCATTGGAAAACCCTTACAGGTTGGTTGAAAAGTTCCTGCGCTCACCAAGAGATGGCACTGCTAGCTCCAAACTTTTTTTTTCTCAAGTTGGTTTAACTGTCCTGAGAACACATGCAAAGTTGCAAGTCATTCTGCCAATTCTTTCTTTGTTTACAAGCCATTTGAAGTTGACGTGTCATTGATTTTTTTTAATATGGAAAAAATTGAATATCGTGCAGTCATTAGATTCTTTGTTTTGAAGGGTTTAAAAGCAAAGGAAATTTATGAACAATTGTTAGAAGTGTATAAGGAGTCCTCACCTTCAAAACGCACAATTGAATTTTTAAAAACGATCCACGCGAAGGACGACCAAAAACTGCAACCACAGCACAAATCATTGAGCAGGTACATTATATGGTTAGTGAAGATCCACGTTTGACTAAGCGTGAAATTGCTAATGCCATAGGCATCTCAGACGAACGAGTACTCCATATTTTACATAAAGAATTACGTATGAAAAAACTGTTTGGAAAGTTAGTGCCGCACACATTAACAATTCAACAAAAACTGGATCGAAAACAAATTTCTCAGCGTAATTTGGAGTGTTTTAAGCCGAATAAAACCGACTTCTTGCGTCGTTTTATAACTATGGATGAGACTTGGATCTACCACCATGATCCTAAATTGAAACAAGAACGTTTACAGTGGACTAAGCTGGTTGTTCAGCTCCAAAGCAGGTGAAGTCACAACGATCAGCAAAGAAGGTTATGGCATCAGGTTTTTAAGATGCAAAAGGAAATTTGTTGATTTATTATCTTCAGAAAGGTAAAACAATCAACTCTAAATATTATTGCAGCCTTTTGGATCAGCTGGATGAAAAAATTCGTGAGAAAAGACCTGGTTTAAAGAAGAAAAAAATCATTTTTCATCAAGACAATGCACCTGCTCACAAAAGTGTTTTGACGATGGCTAAATTCAAAGAATTAAAGTGCGAATTGCTTGAACATCCACCGTAATCACCAGATTTGGCTTCCAGTGACTACTATGAAGAGGCCATAGCAGCCGTAGACGGTTATTTTGCAGAGCTTCCGGAAAACCATTATAAGGATGGAATAAAATTATTGAAAGATCATTGGAACAAGTGTACTGAGCTTCTAGGAGATTATATTGAATAACAAAATATATTTCGTAACATAAACAGTATTCTTTCATTTCGAGCGCAGGAACTTTTAAACCAACCAGTATATAGAGATGTATGATGAAATGTCGTGTTTACATCTTTCTTTTAAATATCCTTACAAGGAAAGTATCCCAACTGATACACTTCGACTTCGATGAAATTTGGATATTTTTTAGAGAAAAGATTCTAATAAGATCGCTATGTTTCGGATTTGTTATTTTTACTTTTTTCAATTTAACAAACAAACAACCAAATATTTAACAAAACAAAATTGCCTTTGTCATTTTATAAAATAAACTTTTTTAGGTCCAAGGTCCCGCCAAGGTCAATCTTTGCATAGATAATAATTCTTTCCATTTATTCTATATAAAAAAAAAATTGGAGGGTACTAAATCTTTACACTTCGGATACACTGATAGTAGCATGTACAGGGTAATAGACCGAGTAATGGACCATGTTCCAAGGAAGGCATCGGTGCTTATCAGTAACTGTGGGGTAACCAACTTAAACGACTCATTGGAGCATCATCGGAACGTCGGATGTGTTTCACTGTTTTGTTGAAGTGACCTGGTGAGATAAGTGAACTGGACTCCGAAGCCAGGGTTTTTTTTCGAAATTTTTGCTTATCTAATAGATTATATTCGTTTGTTGTAGTTTGGCCAGTGCATCACACAACACAACATGACCGGAAAAATTCGTTGTTTCGTCGTACTACCCGTTTGTGGAATTAACTCCCCGCAGTGATCTTTCCTGGCACTTACATTTAAGTGAAATTTAAGTCAAATGTCCACAGACACTACTCCCTCTTTCCTCTAGCCGTTAACCTAACAGCATTAGTAAGGGAGGGGACACCATTGGTTCAAAGTAAAAAAAATCTAAAACTGAATTCGTTTTCTACGTCAATCATATGTCATTTTATGTAGCTGTACTTTTCCAAAGAGAAAAAAAAGGAAAAATAAATAGTCAAATTGGTGCTTCAACATTTTACAAATATGTATTAAAAGAATCAGATAAATTTTCTATTGGAATATGGGAAAATCTACGAAATAGTACGATTTCAATTTTGAAAAATGAAATATTTCAAATTAGTGGCACACATTTTATTTTAGCGCCAACTTGTTAAAAACACATTAAAAATAAATAATCTGCTCGCGTGCATCATTTTTTTCAAGTGCTGAAAAAGTTATAAGCGAAAAACCGTAGAATTTTTAGAAGGTAAAATTTTTAACTTTTGGGGGTTGCAAGCACACGTTTTCGAAAAACCTTTCCATTCTAAGTCCTAATTTGGGTTCCAATTTTGTCTGGTTTTTGGAGGAAATTAAGGCTAAAGATAACAATTATCTTAATTTTTTTGTTCAAATTTTTTCTCCAAAATTCGTTGAAAGGCAAATTTAAAATGAAAGGCACACCCGCAGTTTTGAGAATTATGGCATCAAATATATCTTAAATTCTCCGTATGATCAATGCAATTATTATGTGAAAGTGCTAAATAGATGGGATGACGTTTTTAGCTTTACGGCACTTTTTACTCCACAGAACGCTAAAAATTAATTTTTTAATTGATTGGCACATCCGCAGTTTAAAAAATTAAAGGTTGAAATTTGGCTTATATCATAGAGTTTTTAGGCACTATTGGTTTGTGAAAGTGCTAAAACGATCGAATTATCCCTTTTGGTTCTATTGCAAGTTAAGCTTGAAGAACCTATTAAAATTTAAACTTTAATGGCTCTCGGCACCAAAATATTTAATTCGATCTATTTAGCACTTACACACAATATTAGTAGTACTCATATTTACCGATCACACAGGGTTGCCACTTCTTATTTTTCAAGCTACGGATGTGCTCTTCAAAAAATATTAAATTTCATGATCTGCACGCATGGACCTGATGATGTTTGTAATGTTATAATTTCTTTGTTTCTGACGGCACACCAAATCAGTTGGTCGCCATTTGTTAGTATGTTTGTCGTTTATAATCCAATATAAAAAAATTTGCAATTACGTTGAGGCTGAAAGCGCAAAAACGAAAATCCTCTTAATTTTCGTTTTATGGAAAAACAGAGTGACAGATTTTGAAGAGCTACCATTTATTGCTGACTGATGGCACATGCTTTTTTCAACATATAGAAGATTTTCCAACATCATTACTATCATCCACAAAAGGATTAGAATGATTTCCTTTTATGCTGAAAAAGATTTAGCCAAAAGAGTTGAACAACTTTCGAAAGTTACAAGCAAATTTAGGGTAAATTAGGGTATAGCTTAGCTCAGTAGAGCACATTAACAGCATAATTATAAAACTTTAGGATGTTGGCGAGGTTAAACTCGTCGTTTTGAAAATTATGACACTATCAGAAATATTATATATTGCTCTTAAAGTGGTTAAAAACCTGAGTGGCATGGAATCGTACTGTACCGTAGATTTGCCCATATATCTTTAAAATCTTTACGACAAATTTCTTAGCAAACCTTTTTGATAGAAAGATATCTCCAAATATTTAAAATTTACACAAACAAACATTTCTTTTTATACTTTTGCTGACACAAATTAAAAAGAAAATAAATTAAAACACGTAAACACTTACTCTTACTCTTACCCCCTATTTACACAGCCTGTTTTTATTGTATTCGAAATAGAAAACAAACATTACTTTAAAAACCTAATTATGTTATAAACACAAAACTCTCATGCAAACACTTGTTCTTTAGATACATTGGTATTCTAAGCCAAATAACATACATATCGGATGGATATTAATGAAAAAATTAGAAAAAATTCAATAAATCGAATTTTAGTTACCAAAATAACATCATTTAGTTAACACAAAGTTTTATATCTGTTCACATCATAACGACGACATAATACCAACCGCACTTCAAATTCATTTCACCCACATTGAAAAGAAAAAAGAAAAAAAAGTTTTTAAAATCAATTTTAATTATCGTTTAAATACAACAAAACATAAAACATGAAGCTGTGTAAAACAATAACATCAGCAACAGGAAAATTATTAATACCATTATCGTATATCTGTTGCCTGTGCTTGTTATCCTCCTCCTTCTGCTGTCTAATGGCCAATGGAGAATTCTATTCATCTGTGGATAGCTTAAAAACATTGGGTAACCTGGAAGCCACTTTATTACAAAATTACAGACAATACTTGAAAGACCAACGACGGAATATAAATATTTTACAAAGGTAATACAAAAGTTAAAAGAACAAATTCAAAAATATGAGGTAAATGTTTGAAAAGAAGTTTTAAGGTACATTGTACATCATCGAAATTGTATACAAAAAAAATTAATTTTTCCACACCATTGATTAAATAAAATTTAACAAAAGCACCAACTAAAGACATATTAACTTAAACATGATAAAATTATTGTGTTTTCATTTTCCATTACCTGAAAGGACTTTTGAAGATTTGCAATCGATTTGAAACTTCTCTACACAGAAAAGTTGATATAGTAAAAGTGGGATAAGCTGCTTTATCGAGCAACAAACAAATTTTTTAGCCCTTTCGACGCGGATGGTACATATGAGTACCACTTAAAGTTTAAACGTCTCTAATGCCGGGCAGAAAGGGTTAAATCATATTTAAATCTAACATATTTGATAAACAGTTTATCCAACATTTAATCCTGTTACTATTTCTAAACGACTCTGTACTCAAATTGTGTGCAACTCTGTGTTTTGTTATAACGACTCTGTTTAAAACTAAAAACACACACAAAGTTATCAAAATTTTGGTGCAAATGTATTTTGGTGCTGCCGCAAATGTATTTTGGTGCTGCCGAAAAATTAAACCTTAAAAGTTCTATTTGCCAAAAAATGTATAAGTAAATGAATATTTGATTAACTTTACGGGGGTGGATCAAACTTCCCTCGTAGTTATATGAAATGCAACACTGCTCTTATCAAGTGCCACCTGTTAATAGACTACTGTCAAATTTTGAGCAAGTTCCATCATTTACTTTGCGTTTAACAGCTATTCAAAACACACAACATCGTGGATTTTTTAAAACTGGAAAAAAAGTGAATTTCGAGTGCTCATAAACATTATTTTAATCAGACTAAGGAAAAGCTTGATAAATATTATGGGGACTCTGCACCATCGATTTCAATAGTAAAAAAGTGGTTTACTGACTTTCGTTGTGGCCTTACAAGCACGGAAGATGCCGAACTTTCTGGAGTTGAGGTCTCTACACCTAAAATAATTGAAATATTCACGATATGGTGTTGGCCGATCGGAGATTGAATGTGCCATAGATTATGGAAACATAGGCATCACACTTGGCTCAGTGGTTTTAATTTTGAACGATCACTTGGTTATTAGAAAGCTTTCCGCAAGATGGCTGCCGCGTTTGCATACAATCGACCACCAACGGAATTGTGTAACAGCTTAGTTTCCATGGCAAAAATCCATGAAGTGGACTACGAATTGCCCATTCATTCGCTTTATTCTCCGGATTTAGCCACCAGTGACTATTTCCTATTTCCAATCCTAAAAAAATGGCTCGGTGGACCTCGAAAAATCCTGCTGTTAAACGCAAAGTAAATGACGGAACTTGCTCAAAATTTGACAGCAACGTGTGCGTGCGCTTCCTATCCAGACGGGGCCACATCTGTCTGGAACGAATACAACCACGGACAGAGGCCCACCTATCTCTTGCCAACCCATAAGCGCTCTCCCGCAGCCGAAACTTGCAAGTGGGCAGAGGCATGCCCACAGATTCCATTTCGTGTGGAATGTGTAAGGTAGTCCCAAATCTTGCAAGCTCGTCTGCCCTACAGTTCCCTGGTATGTGCCTGTGGCCCGGCACCCAAATAACAAGGATGCTGAACTGCTGAGGCATCTCGTTAAGAGATCTGCGACAGTTCAGGGCTGATGTCGAATCCAGAAAGACAGAATCCAGAGATCTAATGACAGCCTGACTATCAGAAAATATATTAATCCTCACCGTTGTGAGGACATTATACCTAAGAATCGGCAGATTTAGCTCCCTCGGATTTTTTTGTATTTCCAAACCTAAAAAAAATGGCTCGGTGGAAAAAGATTTGTGGTTGATGGCTATTTTTAGGAGCTAAACAGCTCTTACTATAAACAGGGTATCGCCATTGAATATCGCTGGGAAAAGTGTATCGCGCTTAAAGGAGATTATGTTGAGAAATAAAGAAAATTTTTCCCAAATTTGTTTTGTTTTCTTTGTTTGGTCGGCTAATTTTGGGACCGCCGTCGTATTAGATAATAAAAATTTAAACGCCAAACTTTTGGCTTTCTGACCAGGTAAGAGGCCCAATAGTTAAGCCATCGATGATATCTCGGGTTCTACTTTCCAAATTGGTACTAAAAACTTCAACAATTTCGCTAACTCCCCATCAAATGGCGATCAATAACTGTTGCAAGATTTATCATTTCGCGCAATAACAGTGCTGCCATATTGGAAGCCCTTCACCATCTTACACCACCTTTTCAACTCTCCTCTAACCCCTTTCCAAGAGAAAGCAACACATTACGAAGTAATTAGTAGGAAGAATCTCTGAGTGTTGGTTCTCTTAAAAAAAAGAACGAAAAAACACGAAAGTAAAATAAAATTTTCGTAATTTTTCGAACTTTTCTGCTTTACAGGCCTGTAAAAAGCAACCAGAATGAAGTATCAAGAAACCTACCCCAAGCCAAACTTTCTGAATTTTAATAAATTTGGATATGTGATGAAAAAAGAAAAACTTAGTTCGACCTGTCTCGGAATTTCAAGGGGTCAAAAAAAGGTTAAAAATTAGACTTTTTGTAATTTTCTTTTAGCTTTTGAATGTATTTTTAAGAAAAGGAACCGTATGCAAGTGTTCACAGACTACACAGACAGGAAAAGGCTGATTGAATCAAAATGGCGACTAGAAAATGTCAAAATTGCGGTTATGCAGAGAAAGGGATATTTATTGAAAAAAAAATGTATCTGCAATTTATATGAAGTTTATTTTTTCTATCTTATTTTGGAAATCACACCAATGTCAAAATAACGGTTCGAAAATTTTTGTTTGAAATTTGTCATTTATAACCTGTCTATGTAGTCTGTGCAAGTGTGGTATCGTTGCAAATTGATTTTGGAGGGCTTTTTACTCGTACCTTTTTTTTGTCCTTTTTGTTTGCTTTTTTAAATCAGCTGTTGTAAAAGTTTTAAAAACTTTGAATACTTTTTGAATTTCCCGGCTCTTAACTAAAAGGGCAATACTGCTTCTGTCAATAGGCATCTACTAGTTGACTCCTGTCAAAATTTGAACAAGCTGCATCCTTTAATTTGTTTTCGACAGCACTTTATAGCAGAGTACGGCGTGATTTGAGGAGGGCTCCTCATCCGCCCTATTCACCGGATTTAGACCCGAGTGACTATTTCTTGTTTCCAAACCTGAAGAAATAGCTCTGCGGAAAGAGATTTGACTCTAACGACGAAATCATTTCACAAACGAATCTATTTTGATGACCTCCACAAATCTCTTTTTTTAAAGGGGGAAAAAAATTGGACAATCGTTGGAAAAATGTGTATAGAGCTTAAAGGAGTCGATGTTGAAAAATAAAATGATGTTTTATTAAAAAAAACTGTATTTTATTCAAAAAATCACAGACTTATTGGCCCGGGCTCGTATGAAAAAGTATACAGGCTATGGCTGTCAAACTCACATACATAATTTATTCCTTTAAATTTTTAGTAGACATGCAGTTTTTGATATTCGTGCTATTTTGGTTTTCATTAAATGTTTCGCTAAGCCCTTCTTGCTACTTTTTGGAATACCTTGACAACTCTATACTAGAACATAGGCATTATAAATATCAAACTTCCTTTATATAGAATTGCGAACGTGTCTTATATACTGATAAACAAAAAAAGTACCCAAGAAAGTCCCGAATTTCTTTCTTTCTTCTCTAGATCAACCGAAGTGATCTAAAACAGGTGAAACAGGTTGTTCTTAGATTAGAATTTAGAAGAGATTGTATTAGAAATTAGAAAAGAAATAAATTTGTTTTAAAGTAATTGTATCGAAAATATCGACTTTGAAGTTCTATTGTAGGCTATTTTAAAATGCCGTTATACTTGCTTACTCTCTCTCTCTCTCACTATATTTTTTATACACTGATAATAATCCACGCATAAAGATATGAAAAAAAATGTCAAGGTAATGAAATTTGTTGTAAAATAAAGAAAAAATGGTTTATTTTATTAAAGTTTTCGTAGTTTGGACAATAATATTGTACATATTTCCGTTGTTTAATTACTTCTCAATATGATTTTTTTTTACAGATTTATAGAACATATTAAATATCATCATGAGTTGGCCGAAGAGGATCTTGAAGATTATTTAGGAAATCCAATCAATGCTTTTATTTTAATTAAACGTATGGTTAACGATTGGAATGATGTTAACGAAATGTTAAAATTACAGGATGTTAGAAATAGTAAGTTTGTCACGTTAAAATTTAAGCAACAATTAATTTAGAATTTTAAATGTTTAAGTGTCAGTAAGAGTCCCAGTGTGTTTTCAAATTGAACATTGTGTTCATGCAGCTCATCTAAGTATGTTTTATGTATAATTCAACTATAATATTTATTTTTAGGTCTTGTTGAATCGTTGACCCAATTTGAAAAATTACACAATATACCAGATGAGAATGAATTAAAAGGAGCCATTAGAGGTTTGGGCAGATTACAAACAATTTATAATTTAACTTCCGTTGATATGACACATGACAAAAAACATGGGTAAGTTATTGATTAATAAAAAAAAATAAATTTAGTACCATGTACACAAGAAAAAAAAACTGAACAAAATTTTAATAGATTTGAGAAAATAAATAAATTATTTTTATATTACAGATATATTACAGAAAACGAATTGATACCAATCAATTCGTTTTCATCTTATCGGATTTTACTGCTAGACTTATTATCGCAAAATAGTTCTTGTTTTTATTAAAACATTTTATAAAATATTCATTTTACCTCAGATCGTCCAATTTTTCTATTACGTCCAAGAAGTTTATAAAGTAGCTTGGGAGCTTAAAAGTCTCAACAGTTAGTCGTTTCTAAAAAAAAATTATAGTTCTTGACTTTTGGAATATTACATGACTCCAACAGACAATTTATAATAGCCTGAGCGCCATGTACTTCTCTTTGTGTTTGTCCAACCCACCCCAAAAGCTCAATATAACCCCAAATGCCTCCTGTCCGGTGACCGGTGTAAATATAACTGATATGAAAGAACATATCCTGTGTCGTGTCCCATGATCGATAAAATCAAAATTGGTCTGAAAGTATCTTCCCAGTGTCTGGTGAAATAGGACCTGTAACGTGACGGTCTAAGCCGTGACTGGTGAAAAACACTAAAGTGGTAAAAATATGCTTTAGGAAACTTCTATGATGAGCTTTAATATCAAAATTTACAAGCACTTTAGTCTAATTTTTAATCTAAAACTTTTAGAAGAAATCTTTAAAAATGTCTTGGAGCAAAATAATACTGTAGTGAAGACTGCAATTGGCAGATCTGAGGCGGTTTGGTGGAAAACTGGAACGTACAGGGTGTCGAGGATTATGTAGAAGTCTTACGATCCTAAGGTGACGGATCTTCTGTTAGCCTTAACCAAAAGCGATGGTAAAATTCAGGTAGGGGGACTGACTGCGGTTCTTGCCAAGAGAGCAAGAAAGCCGGCGAGTGATAACTAAAAGTTTTGTGGTGTACTGGGAGACAGAGAGACTGTGGAGCCACTGTCCAGCTCTTGCGCGGGACCATAAGTCATGCCTTCAAATGTAAATAAAATCGGACCATTTTTTAACCTAGTCCTCCTATAAGACTACCTTTCACGTATTTTTTAATTTAAGAACTTTTTGGGCAATTTCCTTTTATATTTTCTGATTTGTTCATAGCACAAAGATCATTACTCTTTCAGAAATTTCAAACCCTCTACCGAATTTTGACTCAAATTTTTCTTGGTATAGAATATAATATAGTTCGCATGCCCTACTTTAATATTTTTTAAAGTTGAAAATAGATTTAGAATCAGAAGTTTAAAATCCTTTAGAACCAAGTGGTGGGGTAGTTTTTGGAGAAGACCAATGAATTTTGAAATGATACTAAAATTGAAATGATACTAAAATTGTTTTGAAAAATTATTCAAAAATATACTCGAATTAGAAGACGTTGAAATCTATTAGGGTTCACCGTGCAAAGAAGATTCTTCATGTATAGACCTTTAATTAATTCAGTTAAAATCCAGTTAATCTGTATTTCAAAAAGCAAATATTTTTGTCCATCTAGTTACACTAAAATGTTTATTTTCCTTACATGTGATCTAGACTAGCGATAAATATGTTGACATAAATTGCAGCAAATGTTAAAATTATAAATCGCTAGTGGGAAGCGATTTCGTACATTTTTATTGCTGGCAAATATGTGGCAATAATTTTCCAATAGTATTCGTTAGCTATTACTGATAACTGTCATTTTCCGTTGACAATAACTAGCTGTCATTTTTCTTTGACAATTATAAAAAAGACGCCACAAATAAAAAAGTAATAGAAAAATAACAAAAAATTTTTAAATTTAAAAGAATTAAATAAATTTTAACAAATTATAAGAGAAAAATAAATATAAAAAATACAATTTTTTTTTTTTTCAGTTTACAAGTGTATTTACAAGTAATAATAGAAGAACCTATAAGCTTGGAATTTTTAAAATACAAGATAACATATATACATGTTATCAACCCTTAACATAAGCTCGGCAATCAGCAATTTTATGCCGTTATTCTGCCGACGCATTTTACTTATTGCTAAAATTTATATTTCTACTATAGATGGCGAGTTAGTTTCTCAAACTTTTGGAGGGATGTCAATCTACCTTTGACAAGAATACAACTTATTATTGGTTTGACCTATACGCCAAATAGTTGTTATCGAGAAAAACAGTAAAACTGACAGAATGATCAAAGTCGATGCTGAATGTCTCAGATATGATGCAAAACATCTGTCAAAATATCGGAATTAGAAAAAAAAATATTTACATTAAATATAATCCATTCCTTACCCTATTTTGGTGGGTCAAAGCAATATTAGCTGAGTTATGTGGCAAGCAATCAATGTTGGCTGCTGTCGTTCCCATACAAATTTAACATAAGTAACGTTAAGCGTTAACACTGAACGTTGGCTTAAGTCAAATTTATATTGGAATGACATAAGCCAACTTTGATAGCTTGCCGCATAAGCAGAGCTATTAAGCTGACGTTGTGACAAAACTAATTTATGACATGTCACCGAACTTTCACTTGGTGATACTATATAGATAAGTTTTATAACATTTCACAGAAGGTAGTCAATTTCCCCTCACTTAAAGTTATCAGTGCGGGGGTCGTGGGTTTGATTCCCACCAGAGGCTTTGGTCTGTGCTCGGTTAGGGTATTAGGATATAATTTGTAATTATATTATTAATATAAATAAATAAATAAATAAATAAATAAATAAATAAATAAATAAATAAAACACTTAAAGTGTTTGGTCCCTTTTTTATTAAACAACTGTCGTCATAAGAAGCGTGTGGTTAAAACCCTAATAATATTATAACTTTACTTAATTACAGTTCCTCTATCGACTGGCGTGATTGTTTTGTAATTGGCACCACATTTTCCGACGATAACACTTTTAAATTGGCCGCAGATTGGTTAGAGTTATCTCTCGCTAAATTACAACAAAGTCAAGAAGCAGTGGATATAAAAACAACCTACACCACCCACATTAAAGAATACTTGGCATGGGTATATCACAATTTAGGTAAATCCGATATTGCCCTAAAACACTTGGATGATATACTAAGTGCAGAACCTGAACATTATGTTAAAATAACTAAAAAAATGTTTATGAATTATGAAAAGAAAGAGAACGCTGATCAATTGAACCCCAATGAAGTTATGTTAAATTATTCCAGGCTCTGTAGAGGAGAACAGCTGAAAGAAAATAACTTGCAATTGAATTGTTATTTAGATTCGAAAATTAATCCTATCTTCATATTAGCGCCCTTGGCAGTTGAACCTATTCATGAAAATCCCTCAATTATACTGTATCACAATCTTTTAAATGACGACCAAATATCAAAAGTATTACTCGAAACCGATAGTCGCATGTTTAGATCACAAGTTGTGCAAGGACCAAATAGTAGTTATGTTGCAGAGATACGTGTTAGTCAACAAGTTTGGCTTGATTTCCAGCAGCCAGGTGTAGCTAAAATGATGTATAATTTTGTGAGTGCCATAACTGGATTTGATATGCGTAATGCAGAGATATTGCAGGTGGCAAATTATGGTATTGGTGGTCAATATGAACCACATCATGATTACTTAGGGGTATGTTAACTTAAATATTATTTGATTTGAAATGATCAAAACAATAATTCGTATATTTGATTTTTTAAGGCTAATGCAAAAACAAAAGGACTTTATGGAGATCGTATATCCACAAATATATTTTATGTAAGTCATTCTATGAGATTATCTAAATTATTATTTTAGGACGATTTCTTAGATTTTAATAAAAATTTAGATTTGGTAGCGAATTGGCACAATCTCTTTCATACTTCTTACAAGGAATGTATTTATAAACTGATATTTTAAAAACCTATCCAAATTTAAATACAGGTTGGTTGAAAAGTTCCTGCGCTTACCAAGAGATGGCACTGCTAGCTCCAAACTTTTTTTTTCTCAAGTTGGTATAACTGTCCTGAGAACACATGCAAAGTTGCAAGTCATTCTGTTAATTCTTTCTTTGTTTACAAGCCATTTGAAGTTGACGTGTCATTGATTTTTTTAATATGGAAAAAATTGAATATCGTGCAGTCATTAGATTCTTTGTTTTGAAGGGTTGAAAAGCAAAGAAAATTTAAGAACAACTGTTAGAAGTGTATAAGGAGTCCTCACCTTCAAAACGCACCATTGACTTTGGGCTGGTGAATTTAAACGTGGTCGTACCAGCCTTGAAGACGATCCACGCGAAGGACGACCAAAAACTGTAACCACAGCAGAAATCATTGAGCAGGTACATAATATGGTTAGTGAAGATCCAAGTTTGACTAAGAGTGAAATTGCTAATGCCACAGGCATCTCAGACGAACGAGTACTCCATATCTTACATGAAGAATTACGCATAAAAAAACTGTTTGGAAAGTTAGTGCCGCACACATTAACAATTCAACAAAAACTGGATCGAAAACAAATTTCTCAGCGTAATTTGGAGCGTTTTAAGCCGAATAAAACCGACTTCTTGCGTCGTTTTATAACTATGGATGAGACTTGGAAATACCACCATGATCCTAAATTGAAACAAGAACGTTTACAGTGGACTAAGCTGGTTGTTCAGCTCCAAAGCAGGTGAAGTCACAACGATCAGCAAAGAAGGTTATGGCATCAGTTTATGGGATGCAAAATGAATTTTGTAAAACAATCAACTCTGAATATTATTGCAGCCTTTTGGATCAGCTGGATGAAAAAATTCGTGAGAAAACCCCTGGTTTAAAGAAGAAAAAAATCATTTTTCATCAAGACAATGCACCTGCTCACAAAAGTGTCTTGACGATGGCTAAATTCAAAGAATTAAAGTACAAATTGCTTGAACATCCACCGTATTCACCAGATTTTGCTCCCAGTGACTACTATCTCTTCAGAAATCTCAAACAATTCCTTCGTGGAAAGCATTTTTCGTCGAATGGAGAGGCCATAGCAGCCGTAGACGAATATTTTGCAGAGCTTCCGAAAAACCGTCATAAGGATGGGATAAAATTATTGGAAGATCATTGGAACAGGTGTATTGAGCTTCTAGGAGATTATATTGAATAAAAAAATATATTTCGTAACAAAAACAGTATTCTTTCATTTCGAGCGCAGGAACTTTTCAACCAACCTGTAAAGTCCAGGAGTTTATCCTAAAGTATTTTTCTTGCAAGCCCAAAACTTTTTTCTCTCTTTTTTTTTTGTTAAAAATGTTAAAGCTTTCCGATGTTGAAGAAGGTGGTTACACTGTATTTCCTTATTTGGATGTCTATCTTAAACCAGTTAAGGGTGCCATGGCCATGTGGTATAATTTACATAAATCGGTAGATGCAGATATTAGGACATTGCATGCCGGTTGTCCTGTTTTAAAAGGCAGCAAAAGAAGTAAGTTTAAGCTGTATAATCAAGAATATATATATTTTCAATTTTTTTTTTAATTTATATTACAGTTGCCAATGTATGGACTCGTGCTGAATATCAAGAATTTATAAGACCCTGCGGCTTGGAAAATGACAAAATATAGTAATTAAAAATAAAAAATTGTATTTAATCAGATTCTTTTTAAGGAAATAAAAACTAAATCTGGATATTTTGTACTACAATTTAACAGTTGGGTAATTTTAGTTTATGCCGATAAATAAATATATTTTTCTATAAATTTAAATGAACAATCAGTTATTTTTACAGACTTATTATATTGATATTATGAGTTTAATGATTTAGTTCTAAAATTGATACAAACTTTGAATGGTCATATTCCATCTCAAATATTAAAATTTTACTCTAAAGCTGCATTTAGGCTCGAAATCTAGTTTAAGCTAGATTTTAAAATCGAGGTCTTGTATAATATTAAACAGTACATTAGTTTAAAATGAACTCAAGATCTTTTTTCTTATAAAAAATTAATTATAATTATTTATTTATCCCAATATTTCGTCACCACATTGGGTGACTTCTTCAGGGAAAATTTTTTTGTATAAAATATAAATATAAATTATAAGGTAAAAACTTATATAATTTTTTTTTTGTTTTTCCGTCTTTTTTAAAAAAAAATGTTAAAAAATTTTCATTTATTAATAATTTCTCCTGAAGAATGTGGTGATGAAATAATTAAAATTATTGGTTTTTGTGTGATGGGTTATAGTTCGGCTTAAGACCATAAAATTTAAAAATAAAAAATAAATTTTAATTTTTAAATGTGTTTATTTTTATATCAATATTTCGAATCAGCTTCGCTGTTCATCTTCAGGAAATAAATTTAATTATCTGTCCATAAAGCGCGGAGTTGAAAAATGTCTGTATAGCTTAACGTTAATTTATCAACTAGTTTTCAATTTTAATCGTCGGTATTTGTTTACAGTGTTTTATAAAAAATCAGGTAAAAAAGGACTAAATTCCGCTATGGCGAATCTTTGAATACCCACCTTCTAAAAAACTGTTTTATACTGTTTCTGATACAAACAATGTAAAAAACTTTTGAAGTAAAATTATGGAGGTGAAAAAATTTTTGATGTGAAAACAAATTTTGTGTTGCAGACAAATTTTGAGGTGAAAAAAAATTGTTTGTGGTAAAAAAAAAATTTTAGTGGTAAAAAAATTTTTTGAGGTGAAAAATATTAACGGTGAATATAAAAAATTTTTTAATTCTAAGCGACTGGTGAAAAAACAAGTGAAAATATTTTACTTGTCACTCGCGAAATTTTACTAAAATACACCAATTTGTATGGAAAACTTAGATATACCTTCACGTTTTCACTGAAATTTTTTTTTCGCTGGACCGATGTTACAAACGGAATGTTAAACGGAATATAAAATATTTTTTAATTTAAGCGACTGGTGAAAAAACAAGGGAGGTGAAAAACTTTTTTATATATGAAAACAAATTTTGTGGTGGACAAAAATTATGAGGTGAAAAAAATTGTTTGAGGTGAAAAAAATTTTTTGAGGTGAAAAAAATTTTAGTGGTGAAAAAAATTTTTGAGGTGAATATAAAATATTATTTAATTCTAAGTGACTGGAGGAAAAACAAGTGAAAATATAAATTGTACTAAAATACACCAATTTGTATCGAAAACTTAGAGCTACCTTGACATTTTCACTCATAACTTTTTATCCGCTGGACCGATTTTGCTTATTTTCAATACCAAACTTCTTGGGAGGATGTCCATTAATCTAGGTAAAAATAAGCACCCGCGCTGGGTCTTCAGACAGACATACAGACAGACCGACGGACATCGCTAAATCGACTTAAAATTTCATAAAGATCACGAATATATATACTTAGACCTATATTTTTACATGTTACAAACGGAATGACAAACTGATATATATGGTAGGGGGTATAGAAAGATCTTGAGCTCATTTAAATCTGATATCATACATCAAGAAGATCGACGAAAACTAATAAAAATTTTCGGTATGCAGTACCATATGAAAGAAACCCAGTTTAAACTAGATTTTGAAAGTAATGTAAATGCAGTTTAACATATATTCATAATGCTGATGTAAATATAATCATCATTGAAAAAAATTGTAAAATCAATTTTTGTCCTTTTTGATGCCACTTTAAAAACCTAACAAAAAGAGTTAAAAAATTGTTGTAACTTACCAATTTATTTATAAAAATTTTCCATTATCGCCAACTTTATGTATTTAAATTATTTTATAAATTTGTGTGGTCAATTAAAACACTAAAAACATTTGATTATTTTTGACAGGCCATGATTATTTACTTTTCTATATAAATTTATTAAAAATATAATTTAATTTTTTTATATATAACTTTTTTTACATTTTTTTCGACTTTATTTGCATTAACTTTGTTAAAAGCTCCATTAACTTTTTACACATACACTCACACATTTACAAACAAATTTAAAAGAAAAAAAATAAAAACAAAAAGAATTAAATGCTGCTGATTTTATTAAAAAAAATTATTCTTTAAAATTTTTCGTACACAATTTGTTTACGTTTATTGTAAAAATCGATTTATCTTCTTCTTATAAATTTAACCATAAACTTTAAGCCGTATATGACCAAACATTATCATATACGTTCATGCATAGTGTAATATATGACCATATATTTTCGGGTCCAAATCATATCGGTACATGGCGGTGCATTTTCATATATTATCATAAAGGGTGTCCCAAGAAGAACGCAATTTTTAAATCTGGCAACATTCGAAGTGTCATTGTTTGACATTTGAACAATTGTTATTGTTTGCTAGTAGAAGGTACGAGGTTAGTGAAAATGGAGGGCTCCACGAATGAACAACGCATTCTCATTGTGAAATTGTTTTATCAAAATGGTGAAAGTTTTGCGGCTACAGTTCGCAAATTGCGATCAATTTGGGGTCACAATAATGCTCCAAAAGAGTCAACTGTAAAGAGATTAATGGATAAATTTGCCGAAACTGGGTCTGTTAGTGATGTAAAGACAACAACGCGCCATCGACCAGGTCGATCGACCGAAAATGTCGCAGCTGTACGTGATGATGTCGCTCAAACTCCATCCACCTCAATTCGACACCGAGCTCAGCAAATTGGTGTCTCCAAATCCACTTTGCAGCGAATTTTGACGAAAGATTTGCATCTTCATGCATACAAAGTTCAATTGACTCAGGAACTGAAGCCAGCTGACCATGGACAGCGAAGGGAGTTCGTTAATTGGGTATTGGAGAGACAACATGAAAATGCTGATTTTGCCGATAAAATCATCTTCAGTGACGAGACCCATTTTCATCTTGATGGCTTCGACAATAGGCAGAATTGTCGCATTTGGGGTGAGGAAAATCCTCGAGTGATTCACGAGAAGCAAATGCATCCTCAACGTGTCACTGTGTGGTGTGGTTTTTGGGCTGGAGGAATCATTGGACCTTTTTTTATGAAAATGAGGCAGGTCAAGCGCAAACAGTCAATGCAGTTTGGTATCGTGAAATGATAACCAGTTTTTTCTTGCCTAGAATTGAAGAAATGAATGTGGAGGGCATGTGGTTCCAACAAGACGGCGCCACATGTCATACAGCCAGAGAAACAATTCAATTGCTGCATCAGTCATTTCCCGGTCGTGTTATTTCGCGTTTTGGAGATCAGAATTGGCCGCCTAGATCGTGCGATTTAACACCATTAGATTTTTTTCTTTGGGGTTTTTTGAAGTCGATGGTTTACGGGAATAAGCCGACGACGACTCAAGCCTTAAAAGAGGAAATTGGACGCTGCATTAATGAAATACCGCAGCATTCATGCAAAACGGTCATTGAAAATTTCATTAAAAGATCGCGTGCATGCCAGCAAAGCCGCGGCGGCCATCTGCACGATATATTGTTCCATACATAACCTCATTCTGTCTACTTTACGATATAATAAAGTTTGACGATTTTTTTTAAATATCTGTGTTTTATTTAAAATTTAAAAATTGCGTTCTTTTTGGGATACCCTTTATATGCTCTTATATTATACATTTATGTTCATATACAGCCATGTATCCACAAATTTCGGTTCTAAAGATATATGGAAATATATGAGTTCATGACCATTAATAATCATACACTGGCTCATATATTTTCATATATATTAGAAATTACATAGAATGTATATATCAATAATTTGCATAGCAGCGACTTTCATGCGAATACACTTTTTTGTTTGTAGCCCAAAAGCAATTTTAACCAACTATTTTTCTAAATCAAAGAATTTGCAAAAAAAAAATGGCTTCAATGCATATTTTGTTATAAAAGCATAGTTTTTGCTTATTTGTCTTTTAAGTGCATACTTTTTTATATTGAATGATTTTTTTTTCATAAAACTTATATCTTCATTGATATACAACATAATAACCCAGCAAAAACACATCTTACCAAATAATGAGTCTAGTAATCTTAACTCTAAGGTTTTCACCTATTACCCTTTATATAATAATTCTAACTTTTTTTTATATGGGATGTCCCAAAAGGTAAGATGTTCTGCTTACGTGCAAGCTAACGAAAAAATAAAGAATAATGGGTTACAAGTATTATTTGTTTATTTTTCTGTAAGAAATTGAGTAACGCATTATTTTTAAACTCCTAGTAACCAATTATTATTTAACAGTGTTGTGAATCCCAATTTCTAATCCGCTTTTCTTCCAAAAGGAAATATATAGAAATTAACCCTTTGACGACCAATGGTTGATAAATGTCCCATTTTTAGTTTTTGTCGTATTTGGCCGATTTTTTAACCGATTTTCTTAAATGTGGCTTGTATCGACAGATGATAGTTGTTGCTTTCACACATAACTATTTGGATTAATATGCTCTCAGAGCCAATAGGATAACCAGAAATTCATAAAAAATATATATATTTTTGCATAATTTTTGGAACACATTTTCTCGAATCCTATTTGACAACACAGGGGTATTTTGGTAGAACATGATCCATTCCTTTAATTTTTAGAAACATCGAGATATTTAGAATTGGTTCACTTCATTTATTACAGAATACTGATATAATTTGAGACATACATATGTATCCCATGGGTTGTCAAAGGTCAATAAGTGGAAGTATTTGTTTAGTTTTAACAATTTTTTATTCGCATTGAAATTCAAGTAATTTTCATTTGATTTGATTTTTATCGATTTTTTCTCCTGATTCCAAATTTGATCTCTAAAATTTTTAATCTCTTTACAATTTTGAAAAATTTTATAAAAAGGATATTTCGAAACTACAGTTAATACTCGATTTTTGCCCCAAGATGTTTAAAATTTTTTGTTATAAATTCAATTACAAATTCAATTACAAATTATATCTTAATACCCTAACCGAGCACTAGCAACAAAGGCTTTCGGCTCGTTGTAGCGAAAACAGACCAGAGCCTCTGGTGGGAATTGAACCCACGACCCCCGCACTGATAAGCTAGCACGCTACCAACTAGCCTACCGGGGCGCTTATATTCGTGATCTGAATTACAAACACAAATAAGTTAAAATAAATTAATTCGATACTACTCTAAACTAATTATTAGGCTTTTTCCTGTTTACTTACATGATTATTTGTTTTATCAAACACTTTTAATTCATAAATTGATAAAATACACATTAATAAATAAAGTTATTTTAACAATGACTCATTACTATTTATATTAAAATACAAGAAAAGGTAAGCCATTACAGGTTACTTATTATTATTATTTGATTCAAAATAATAAAATAAGTAACATATAATAGGTAATACATTATTTTTATTTTGAAAATAATGCTGAATGTAAGGAGTACTCATTACAATGTAATGTATATAGTAACGATATGTGATTACCATGTTTTTGCTGGGTTTATAATTATTATTTTAGAAGTTACAGCTATTTTCGCTTAGTTTCACGTGTTTGTGGATGTTCGTAAAACATGCCCAGACGGTGTCCTATGAGTTCTGGAACAAAAATAGTAACTTCTATTGCAAATAGAGACTGTGAACTACCTTTAATATTATCAATAATGTATGCGAGAGCGTAAATATATTTTTGGCGTTTTTTTAAATATTTTTTATGTATTAAAAAATAAATTTTTTTAAATTTAAAAAAATTTGACTTTACTTCCTTTTCGCTTGAAAATCATTCACGGAACAAAAAAGTTCAAAGGCAGAAAAAGTAATAAATTATATTTTCTATTGCTATCAACCGCTTTTAGGCGGTATTGGTAATTAGAGAATATGATTTTTGTATCATATTTTTGGATTTATAGTGCATATTATTTTGGTATATAGTGCATATTTTTTAATGCCTGAAAGCCGCTGCCTTGGTAAACTATTGTTTTTCGTCCTTTTAAACTTGTTTTGTTTAGCATCTTATTAACTAGCAAAGCAATAACATTAAATTATTTTTTCTTGTACTTTAGATTCTCCAACCTTATATGGAGAAAAAATTGTTAATTATTGATCGGGGCTGTAATTATTGAGCGAGGCTGTAGAAATATTTATTTAAGTGTAAAACTATTTTTCTAAATGATATTAACTTTGATATTTTAAATTGAATTTGAACTAAAAAAATTGACAAATTGTAAAATTAAAAGAAATTTATATTTGACCTTCAATTAAATTATTTGTAATATTCCGACCAAAAAAAAATATGCAATTTAAAAAAAGAAAACTTTTCGGATATAAAACCGCTGCACTAGCCATATGAAAAAAATGTATAAAATGTGCTTAACAAAACCTTAAAGTCCAAACTTTGATATTTATTTAAAAAAAAATTTAAACTTTAAATTGGAAATTTGAATACAGTCTTTAAAAATTCTGACCTTTTTGTCATAAATTGAAAACTACTAGGGCGGATCAATAAGTCCGTGACTTTTCGAACTTCCCTCGTAGTTATATGAAGTGCAGCACTGCTCCCATCAAGTACCACCTGTTAATGGACTTCTGTCAAATTTTGAGCAAGTTTTGTCATTTACTTTGCGTTTAACAGCTGTTCAAAACATACAACATCGAGGATTTTTTTAAAAATGGAAAAAAGTAAATTTCATTATTTTTTGCAAAATTATTTTTGCGAAAAAAAACCGTTAATCAAACCAAGGAAAAGCTTGATAAATACTATGGGGACTCTGCACCATCGATTTCAATGGTAAAAAAAGTGGTGTGCTGACTTTTGATGTGGTCGCACAAGTAAAAATGACGCTGAACGTTCTGAACGGCCAATTGAGGTCAATACACCCGAAAATGTCGAAAAAATCCACGATATGTCGAAGAGTAAAAGTGCATGAGATTATTGATGCCATAGGCATTTCATATGGCAGTGTGGTTTTGATTTTGAATGATCAGTTGGATTTAAGAAAGCTGTCTACAAGATGGGTGCCGCGTTTGCTCACAATGTGACAATTTCATTTACATTGCAAAAATCCATGAATTGGGCTACGAATTGGTACTTCATTTGCCTTGTTTTCCGGATTTAGCCCCCATTGTCTATTTCCTATTTCAAAACCTATAGAAATGGCTGGGTGGAAGGAGATTTAGCTCCAACGATAAAATTATTGATCAAACAAATGCCTATTTTATGGACCTCGAAAAATCCTGCTGTTAAACGCTAAGTAAATGACGGAACTTGCTCAAAATTTGACAGTAGTCTATTAACAGATGGTACTTGATGGGAGCAGTGCTGCACTTCATATATCTAAGAGGGAAGTTCGAAAAGTCACGGACTTATTGATCCGCCCTCGTAGTTAGCAAAACACAAAATGAAAACAAATAGAAAAAAAATGTTTTTATAATAATCCTTTACTTAAAATTCCATTTAAAATTTTTAAAAAATTAAAAAGAAAATTGATAAATTAACAAATACAGTACAACTTCGATAGTTTGGACATGCGCCAGTCCGGTCACTCCAATAGTTCGGACGCTTTTATATTTCGGACAAATTAAAATTGTCACCTCTACCAAGTACCATGCTTTTAAATAATAATCGCAAACATAAAACACTATTTTTAAATGAAAAGTGTGCTATTTTAGGAAGTCTTGATGAGGGAAAAACTCTGCTTAATAGTTTTCCTTGCCGAAAAATTTTATGTTCCCAAATCAACGATTTGCGACATTTAAAAAAAAAAGAGAAGATAAAACAATTTATATCGAATACCTATAATGGACGTGGTAACATTTGAACCGAAATAATATATTAAACCATTTTCATAATAAACAACTTTCATTTAGGAAATAGAAATGTTATTAAAAAAGAAAATCCAAAAGAAGAGGAAGCAAACCGTTTCCACATGGGTTTTGCAATAAAGAAACAATCATGTCCTGATTTCATCAGACATTTTAAAAGATAACACGGAAGTATTATTTTTCTGCAAGCTCTGGGTGGTTAGAAAAATTTAAGTTACGGCATGGTATTCGTTATTTAAAAAATTGTTGTGAAAATGTTTTCAGCAATAAAAGCGCGGCAGGGCCTTTCAAAAAAGTTTGCCGACATTGTTGCTGAGATAGATATGATTGAAGGTCAAGTTTACAATGCAGACGAATCTGCTGGTAACACATGGGTGCATGCAAAGGAAAAATGAGTCCCAGGGATATAAATCGAGTACTATTTATGCTATGCTACTACCATTTTTGATTATTCACAAATCCGCTAATCCAAGAGCTTTTAAAGGTTGTAAGTTTACAGTGTTATATAGAGGATGAAAGTCAATGTCACTTTTCTTCAACTGGTTCAAATACCATTTTATTCCAGAAGTAAAAAAGATTTCTAACACAGGTTAACAGACCACTGAAAGCATTTTTAATTTTAGAAAATGCTCCTTCACATTCCAAAGCGGATGAAATTAATTTTGACCCTAATTTTATACCACCAAATTTTACGGCAATTTTATAGCCTGTGTATCAAAATTTAATTCTCTAACATATGCATTCTATTTAATATTATATTTGTTTTTGAATAACTATATCTGCCACAAAATAGTAAATTCACGTTTTAATTTACTTAGATTATTTCAAAAGTTGTCACTACTATAGTCCGGACAACTCCATAATCCGACCGAGTCTAAAAGTATATGTGTCCGGATTGTCGAAGTTGCACCGTACTTATGTATACTTCCACTTCTATTTCGTTTTGCAAATTGCAAGGCCGATGAGACACGTGTTCCTAATAACCGAAATTCCTAGTTTTTTTGAAAAATTAAGTTGTACACCCTCATAAATATTTCTAGTAGGGGGCCCGGTCAATAACCAACAGTTTTTTTTTTTCTAGGACACCCTAATGTATATGCATTATAGTAGCGCTGTCGACTGAGCATTTGCTTTAGCAACAAAACAAATTTAATATTTAAGCGACGAACTTACTACACCGATTACCTTTAAACTTTTATTAAAATCTTTTGAGAAAAAAACTTTACTAATTTCACTTTGATATATTTTTTAACACATTAAATTATATTCCATTTTTTTTTAATGTTTAGAAATATTTTACAAATTACACGCACTTCTTGCAAAACTATAAAAGAAACTAAAAAGAATTATCAAAAAAGATCTCTTTACTCCATGTTAACAAGCAATAAACAAATGAAAAACCAACAACAACATTTTTTGAATGTGCACTAGCGCCGACTGCATTTGAATGGCGTCGACAGAGCTGTTGCTAATGCAACTTTAAAATTGACTTCTTACAAATATTCATCAATGAATTTGTTATATTTTATTTCTTTTATATATTTTTAATACTTTTTGTTATAATTTTCTAATATTTTTAACACTTTTTAACAAATAAATGCATATGTTATTAAACATCTTCACTAAACACACGCGTTTTTTATAAGAAAACAAAATAAACTAAAAAGAAATGTGCAAAAATAACCCAACAAAGAGTAATTATGAAGAGAGTATTGTTTTGCCAAATCAAGTAACGGTTTTTAAAATTAAATATTTCATATTGACCAAAGTTGTACATTTTCTAAACTTGTAACTTTTGTTGCCAGATGGCGTATGAGAAATTGCAATCGCTCTCTCTCTCTCTCCATTAGAACTCTTCTATTAGCAATATCACGCTACATAGTATACACAAGTCATATTGATTTGCTGTTAAGTTCGTAGCATTAATTAAAAAGTAAGCAAAATTATATATTTTATTTATATTTACTTCAACGTCTTAAATTGTTGAGCTTAAGGTTGGTTTTTATTTTTATTTTTCTTATTTTATAATTATTACATATTAATATTTCCTGAAGATGCTGCACAATGAAATAGCGAAATATTGAAAAATAAATAATATTTTTATTTATAAAAAAACCAACCTTAAGCTCAAAAGTTTAAGCAGTTAAAAATAAAAGTTAAAAATAATTATTCCTATTTACTTAAATTTTTTTAACAATATTCATCAATACAATTTGCCCAACCCTGTTCTTATTGGTTTTTAATTTTATTCATCTGCTTTTTTGTATATTTCGTGAAAGAAGAAATGAACAAAAATATACATTTCCCGTTAACTCATTACCAGAGCATCGACTTTCATGCCTTAAAATATGCACTTAATAAAAAATATACACTAAAAACCAAAAAATGTGCACTATAAATCCAATAATATGCACTAAAAATAAACAAACAAAAATTATTTAAAATATTCCGAATTTTTTAACTTATTTTTATTACTTGAAAGTATTTATATATAAATTCATTCCAAAATAAGGTCCATTGTTTTACGTTAACGCGGTATCCGCAGTAATGCGAAGTACACAACCGTTCTTTTGAGTAATTTTGTGAGATAATTTTATTTTTACTCTCATTTTAGCGAACTACGAGCAAAGAAACGCAGGATGTTTCTTCTTTCGGTATTTTTACAAATTCTTTCCTAAGTTTAGTTTTAATGAAAATATAAAGAAAATATGCAATAAAATGCAAAGTATGCTAAAATATGCTTTATAAATCATTAAATATGCAAAAAGTAATTCAAATTAAACAGAATTTTAAAAACATAATTCCTTAAATCAATTTTCAAATCTGATTTAAATTTTGACGAATTAATTCGCGAATTCATTTTCCTCATTGAATTATTTACTATCATGATTCAATATTTATCTTATTTGAAGAATCAAGTTGATTTCAATAATCCTTTTTATAAATCAAAGGAAATAATTCAATTTGAATAATACAATTTTAAATCAAAGAATCAAATCATTTTTTTTTAATCACGATTAATTTAATTTTAAACCCGAAGGGTTTTATAAAAAAGCCACAGGGTGACTATATTTTTTTATCAATTTATATTATAATATAAATTAGCGCACTTCGATAATACAAATTTCGTTTCCCGCTCCATACCGTTCGTATAAAAATGGGTAACCCTGTGACTGTTTTATAAAAATAGATATCTCGGGATGTCTTCCGGACCTAGCAGTACATTAATACTCTATGGAGTGAAAATTGTGTCCGTTTTGCCATATCTCGCTTAGTTTTCGAGATACCGGCCATTTTAAAAAATGATAATTTTATAGAATAGCGCAAAACGGACAAAATTTTTGGAAAACTCGCCAAAGGTTACCCTTTGATAGGACAGATTCGGTAGGTCGCCGAAAGGTTTCATGGAATTTTATAAAAATGGGCCACTCTGTGGCTGTTTTGTAAAAATTCCATGGGGTGTCTTTCGGACCTGGCCTATTTTTATTATCGCAATATATATTAACACTCTACTGCAAATACTTTTTAGTTTGCCCTATACGGAAGACATATCGTGGTATTTTTAAAAACAGCCACAGGGTGACCCATTTTTTTTAATCAAATTCCATGAAATCCTTCTCCGACCTACCGAATCTATTCTATCGAAGGGTAACCTTTGTCGAGCTTTGCAAAAATTTTGTCCGTTTTACGACATTTTATTTTCGGCATTTTATAAAATGACTATTTTTTAAAATTACCATTTTATCTCGAAAACTAAGCGAGATAGATCTCGTTATGACGAATATCTAAAAACCTAAGCGAGCTTTGCAAATCAATTTTACGGTTTTTCCATCTTGTTTTAATTTGCAAATCAAACCAATTTTTTTTAATTCGCGAATAAAAAAAAAAGAATTATGTTTATAATGATTTGATTCAATTGAATCAAAAATGATTCAAATGGAATTTATAAATCAACTATGTATTGTTTAAAATCTGATTTATATTGAAATTAAAGCAAAGATATTAAATAAAAATTACAAAAAAAATACTTCGTAAGTCTGTGTTTTATTTTAAATAAAAGTTCTACACCTTTAGAAACTACGACGTAGCAATAGTGTAGGGTATTCTTTTTGTTCATTGAAGGAGCCACCTATTAAGAAAATGTGGCACCAAATCAATTATGTATTTTGCTCTTTCTCTATTTATCACTATCTTTGAATTGACAATAGGCTTGCCAGACTTTAGGTAATATCTCCGAAATTGGGGATATTTTGTTAAGCTTGATGACAATTCTTATTGAGTCAAAAAAGTATATTATAGAAGTTCTAAAGTCTACTTTTCTTAAAAGTATTCTTTGGGCCTACTACATACAAGTAAAAGTATTCGTTAATCGTTAAAGTCTGTGTTAAAATTAAAACCAGCTGAAGATGGTTTTATCAAATTTTACAACAGCTGTTTTCCACCAAAAAAAGTTTTGTGAAAAAACATTTTTGAATTTGCAAAATGTTGAAAGGAAAATTATAAATAAGGGATTTTGCATTATTTTTTATTAATTTAATAAATTTATTTTAGTAAAAATACACCTTTCTTTCCTTTTTTATAAAGTTTTTCTTTTTCAGCTAATATAAAATTAGCTGATCAATGTTGCCACTTGTTTATTTTTTGGTACAAAATGTATGCGGACATTTCGTACATGTGATGTGACACCCATTTTGAGCCGGTTCAACTTAAAACTGGCTTTAATTTTGACCTTAATAGTAAAATAGATAATAACAGTTTTTTAATTTAAAGTCGTTTAAAAACAACCGACTTAGATAATAACAGTTTTTTAATTTAAAGTCGTTAAAAAAAACCGACTTTAGTGCGGGACTATGATTATGTACCAAAGTTTTTAAATTACTTAAAAAATTCTGATTAATAGGATCAAGACAAGGATGACAAATTTTTACAATTGGTTCCCATAATTCCATATAATGTTCCACTAGAATCAATTCCATGGATTTCCATACCTAAATAAATGAATTAGTGTTAAAGTACCGTTACCTAAATAATTAAAAAACTTTTCTCCTTACCGATATTACGCATTTTTTCGGTCGCAATATATAAACAATTACAAAAATTCTTTTGATATTTTGGGTTGTTTTTGTTTAAAATATTTTTTATTGTATTTGTGCATCATCTGAAGGAAAAAAATTTGCAATAAATTTTTGTTAGAATTGTTAAAATATTAACAATTATTAGTTCCTGAAAAAAAATCAATTACTCTTCAGATATACAACTGATTGTTTCTTAAATTGATTTGTTATTCTGACATTTAATTGATGATTTTAGAAATTCAATTAAAAATATTGCAGAATAGATTAAAATTTAATTGTTTTTAACACGCCTAAAAACATCAACAGATTTGCACTTTAAAATTAGTTAACATATATTTTAAGAATTCTGAAAATTCCGAGAATTCAGCTAAAAAATCTAAGGATTTGTAACTAATTTGTATGTTTAAAATTTATCAAATACTTAAAATATCCCCTTAAAAATGTTTAAATTATTTTTAAATGCCTCCCTCCCCATAAAAACTTATATCACCAATTGAAAATGTTTGTCCCCAAAATTAACAAAATAAATTACCAAATATGGGTACATAACCCCAAGTCTGGCAAGCCTTTTGTCAATTTAAATTCTTTTTGTATGAAACCGTTATACTTGATACAGCAAAATTCTCTTTCGATTTATTCTTTGTTGGGTTATTATTGCACATTTCTTTTTAGTTTATTTTATTTTCTTATAAAGAACGCGTGTGTTTAGTGAAGATGTTTAATAAAATATGCATTTATTTGTTAAAAAGTGTTAAAAATATTAGAAAATTATAATAAAAAGTATTAAAAATATGTTAAAGAAATAAAATATAACAAATTCTTTGATGAATATTTGTAAGAAGTCAATTTTAAAGTTGTATTAGCAACAGCTCGGTCGACGCCAATCAAATGCAGTCGGCGCTAGTGCACATTCAAAAAATGTTGTTGTTAGTTTTTCGTTTCTTTTTTGCTTGTTAGTAAAGAGATCTTTTCTGATAATTCTTTTTAGTTTCTTTTATAGTTTTGCAAGAAGTGCGTGTAATTTGTAAAATATTGTTAAGAATTTTTAAAAAATACGGTATATAATTAATTAAATTAGTTTAAAATAATAAATAAAAGTGCAAGTAGAGAAATTTCTTAAAAGATTTTAATAAAAAGTAAAAAAAAATCAGTGTAGTAAATGTTCCTCGGTTAAATATTAACTTTGTTTCGTTGCAAAAGCAACTAGTCAGACGATAGCGCTTTTGTAGGATTTGTAAATTAAATGTTTTTGTTGTTAGTGTTGTTGTTGTTGTTTTGCTTAACAAAACAAAGGAAAGAAAAATACTAGCTTTACTCTCTTTAGTTATTCCTTTTGCAGTGATAGGTATTATTTCTGTTCTTTTTAGTGGTTTTCAAAGTTTAGCAAATATGTAACTTCGCGTAATTAAAAAAAACTTAATAATAAATATTTTATACATATAAAAATAAGATGATTATTTACATTAAACATTTTATAGTATTGTACATTTATTTTAACAAATTCTTTTTTTTTTAATTGATTTGTGTGCGTGTGTGTAGATTTTCGTTTTTATATAAAAAAAATGTTTATTAAAGTTAATGCAATTAAAGTAAAAAAAAAAATATCAAAAAGAAAATTATGCCTTAAAAAAATAAAATTTAGTTTTATATACATTTATAAAGAGAACTAAAAAATTTTGTTTGGCGCTGTAATTAACCAGCATAATTTATAAAGTAATAAAGTTGGCGGTAATGCAACATTTTTATCAATAAATTGGTAAGTACGTAACCACAATGTTTATTTCCTAAATATTTTCTTTATTATTTTTTCTTTTTGAGTTGTTCTGAATAAATTAAAAATTAAAATAGAAAATATAGGGATATAATTCCCTCTAATAAGTGTTTTTGTAGCAAATTATAGATTGCGAGCCAGGAATAAAAAATCCAATACTTTTTTATTTTTTTTTACTAAACTCAAAATAATGTGGCAACAGAAAAATATGTTAATTTAATTTATTCATGTTTTTGGTTAAGAATCAAATTTTTTAATTAAAAAAAAAAAAATTTGTTGGACATGGGTACAAATATTTTCATTTGGGGACAGGGAATTTTCTCAGGGATCTACAAAATATTTTGGGGATATTTAAAATTTTTCTCAAATCTTTAAAATTACACAAATTTTGTGTAGTTTTCAGCAAAATTCTTTAAATTTCTACAAAAAAATTAAAAATTAAGGTAAAAATTAACACTTTAATGCATTTTTTACCACAACTTAATTAAGTTTTTGTATTTGATAAAATTTTCAATGTTTTTATTCGTAAAATTATTTTTATTGATTGAGCAAATTTATAATTAAATTAATATTACACTTAAAAAAAAAAAATGAACTGGAATTTAGAAAAAATAACTTATTTGGAGGAAACATTGAAATGAAAACGGCGCCAAAGACACTTTTTACCAATATGTTATAAAATTTTCCTTGCAATTAAGAAACAAATTTTACTTAAAATTTGGTAAAAATTTATAAATTATAGAAAAATGTTACTATTGAGACCTAAATTTTTATTAGAAAACAGTATAATTTCCTCCTAATTAGTTCATATATCATCTTAAAATTTACTGCTAGCAAGAAAATGTATCCTTGGTTTAAAGAAAAATTTTATTTATGTTCATTAGATAATTTTTTTTTTTACCAAAAACTAGCACTTAACTCCCTAAAAATAAGAAAATATTTTCCAACATCAAGTTAAATATCACTTTTTAAGTGAAAATTATGCCTAAATTTGATAAAAATTTTCTAATAAATATAAAACTGTTTCTATGGTAAAGGTTATATATTTTACCATATATTTTAAAGTACTTTACACTCATTGTGTAAGTATGTTCCCACTTTCGGAGGACTTCCGCTTTGTTTTATTGAAAATTACTAAATAATAAATTTATTGTTTTTTTTTACAAAACAAAAATTTTTTTGCTTTATAATTTTCAATATCATGATAGAAAATATGCGCATTTTTGTAGGATTTTTCCGCATTTTTAAGTATATTCGCAGAAAATCGTGTTTCTTTACGCACAAATTTGGTGAATTTACTCTATTATTTTAAAATTTCATTGAATTTTTAAGCACTTTTAATGAAATTTTACCTATTTTGTGTTCATAAATATACGCATAATGTGTGTATTTTTTTTCATTTACGCACACAGAGTAAATTTACCCAACTTATAGTAGGAGTATAGTTTCCTACTATAAGTTGGGTAAATTTTAACAGAAATTAATTAGAGTGTAGTCAGCAAACAAAATTATTACACAAAAGCGCAAATTCGAAATTGTTTACCTTTTGCTAACAAAATTTTAATAGATGTATATTTTAAGCTACTTTAAGTTAAATTTTTAAGACTGTTAGGATTAGAGATGGTCACGTGAGCGATTTTCGACGCATGATCACGAGCCAAAAATTACAATCATGCACGAAAATTTTTTATATTTTTGTTTTTTTCCTTTAATAATATTTTTTCTTTAAAATTAGGAAAACTAACTAGTTTGTTTTTAATTTATTGTTAAAAAAAAAAAAATATTGAAAATTAGTTAAACGTTTTCCAACAAAAAAAAATCCTATACCTAAGCTTATTATTTCTTAAAAATTAGTAGTTTTAATTGAAAAATAAAAAATATTTTATTAAATTTTTTAAAATTTATTTGAATTTATCAGTTTCTAAAATCATATAAATTTTTATTATTATATGGAAAAAAATATATTACTTTTTGTTTGTAAAAGAAAACAATTCTTAAACATTAGAAAGTGGTAGACTTAAAACCCGAATTTAGAAATCGCTTTCTAAAATTTATTTACTACTGGCGAAAAAAAATGTAAACACATTAAATTCAAGAACTTTCTCATTTTAAGTTAGGGACTTTTTTTCAACTTATGGGAATAAATTATGTTCTAAATTATGCTTAAATTATGTTCTAAATTTTTTTTTGAACTAATATAATAATTTCAGTATGCAAATTTCTTAAAACTAAGATGTTTTTCTTAAAAATTGATAAACTTTTGATCAACTGCTACAAATTCTATATTTCAAAACCTCTCAAAAAAATTTTTTTTTCTTTTCAAAATATTTTTATTAAAGTCTAATTTACACTACAATCCAAAACTACATAGTAGTTCTTCAACCAAAAAGTACAAGTGTTTAATTTTTAATTGTAACCGAATTTCGGTTTTTCAATCATATTCTTTATACTTTAAAGATATTTCATGATTTGTTGTAAGATCACAGGGTTTTTCACGAAACTGATAACGTTCTTTTATCCAAACGTTGGCAACTGCAAAAATAAAAAACATGTGTTTAATTTATATAATTTTCAACAAATTGGAAATTTTAAACTTACTCCACTTGGATCCCTTCAATACGGGACATGCCGCATGTTTAGTACGATAATCACGATCACCAGATGAATGTAAATTATACCAAAATAACATAGAGCCCTTATGTGGTCTCACAAGTATGTGAAGAAAAGGAAATGCAGTTGCACCTCCCTCATCCACATCTGAAAGCTAAAGAAAATTTAGAATGTAACAAAAAAAAATCCCAAATAATGTTTAAACTTACATAGAATATGGCAGTCGAAATACGATTACCTTCCCCGGGTGTAACAGTGGCGTCTTCCTGTAAAAAAATAAGTTTTTAATTATAAATTTATCTTTTGTATGTGAACGAACATCTTACTGTAAAGAAATCAAAATGTGGTTCATAATGACCACCCAGCCCATAGTTGGCTATTTGTAAATCTTCTGCACCATCTGTATTTAATCCGGCAATATGTTTAACATGCAATAGCCATTTATTCATATATTCATGTGTGGCATATTCAAACCAAGCTGTTTTACTCGTACGATAATTAGCCACATTTTCTTCTAGACCATCTTGAGAAAAAACTTTTGAACGTTGCATATAGGGTTGAGCTAAATTTTTCACCACCTCTATCTGATGATCACTAATGACATTGTGAACATAAATAACATAAGGATCCAATGATAGTTCCTCCAATTTATAGGGTTGTAAAATTCGATAAGCATGATTGTTGGTATGATATTTACAATGTAAATATTTTTGTTGCACGTTAGGTGTATTTTCAAATTCACCACGACACACTTGTTGATAAAGTTTAAATTCTTTAGTGTTCTGAAAGAAAGGAAATGTTATTAAATTCATTTATAAAGCAAGTTATGGTTTTGTTTTATCTCTTGAAATAGTTACTAACATGATAGTTTTCCGTCGGCATTTTAACTTGATACATTAGTCCTTCCTTTTTATCTTCTTTAATCACTTCCTTTAAATACATTTTTGTTGCCAAAGCACTTTCTCGAGTTTCATCTGCTTTGAGTACATAATTGATAAGTTCCATAGCGGAACTAAAATCTCCTACAATTAAAGACTTATATTTGATTAATTAATTCAAAATTATGTACGTGATATCATAGAGGAAAAATAGTATAGGGATTGCAACGCCGGCAGCGGCCAAATAAAATTTTATACAAAATACAAAGGTTCGGAAACGGAGAGAAAACAGGGAAAAATTTAGCAAATTTCCCTGATTTTTGCACAAATTTGAGCAAATTTCCCTGTTTTTGGAAAACTTATTGGATTTGAAAAACAATATATTGTAATCGCAAAAAACCAATTTGAGAAGATGCCGAACCTTTGTTATTTGCCCATATAAAACCAAGACAACGTTTTTTACTACGTGAGCGACATCGTCATGGTGTGCTCGAACGAACAGAATAAAATCAATGGTACACTCAGAATATTATGTAGTTAACTGTTTGTAGTTTAATAAAAAGTTTTCCGTTCCATTTAAAAATAAAGGAACATACATTTATTTTTCAAAGAAATATCTTTTTTATACATTTATTCGAAATTATTTACTATCATTTACCATTTTTTTCAGTTTCATTTATTTTTTTCATTTATTTGAAATTTAATATAAATTTACCCACAAAACGGAAACTTGTGGTTTATTTGTGTCCGTAACAGTTATTACAAATTTAAATTTTTTTTTGCTGTCTGTTTCAAAAAAAAAATATTCAAAAAATTTTAATTTGTTTTTTTATTTAAATTGGTTGTATATATACAAAATTTTTCAATACAAATTACAAGAACTTCATAAACACACATACATACACAAACACATTCACACAAAAAGTGTTTATAGCTTCATATGCATACATACATTTTGTATTGTACGAGAGTATATTAAAAAAAATACAAAAACGGAAATAATTTCAAATAAATGAAAAAAACATTTATTTTTTAAGGATTGGTAGGTAAAATTTTGACATTTATTTTAACTGATTATATCATTTGTTTCTTACGGATGTGTCAGTTGATTAATTAACATTTAAAAATAAATAACAAAAGGCATTTAATTTAAATGAAATTAAGTAGACCGGTTTTTAAATGAAATATCATTTATTTTAAATGATATTTTCAGTTATTTTAACTTACAAACTTTTTTAAGTGTATGAAAAAGACCGATGATTATAAATCAGTGACACAACAATTTGTACGTCGTTTGATTGATTTAAAATCATCAACAAATATGTGTGTTGGAGTATATTCAGCGTTTGAGCGCAAACACATATTTATTGTTGTATTGATAGCGTATGAACGTTTTGCAATCAGCAGTTGCAGTTCTCTGGTCGGCGTTTTGAAAGATCACATCGGAAAGTCTCCCCCTTTTGGCATATTTGTGCGGCTTATCGGTGTATGGAACTATATGCTCTTTACATCTGAGGTGTACAATATGCTCAGCAACTATGTAGAAAATATTTTTGTGGAACATATTAACCCTCTAACTTCCCCACATAACGGTAATTTTTGGCCCTATTCTAACAAATCGATAAAAAAAATACTGCTAAGAAGAAGAAGGGCGAAAATTAAATGTTTTACAAAAATATTGCCCATAAAGTTTTAGTTCATATTTCAGAACACTCCAAAGCCCAAAACTAAACACAAACACCAAAGTGCAGTCGAAATCAAGATTGCTCATCAGATTTTTCTTCAGATTCTGGTATAACCTACTTATTATGTAAATCTGTGACTCATAATAGTAGATCATCAATTTTGTTAGAAATTTCAACTTTCGATTACTCTCATATCGGAACATATCGCGGCTTCGGATATACACTTAGAAAAAAAAGTTAGTAAAAAAAATTGAAAACGGTTTTCAATCTCACTTTACTATTTTTGTATTGATTTTTAGAAAAATAACTATTATTTAGTAATCTATTTTGCTATTTCATTTTACAAATAACAAAATTTTTACAAAATATTTACAAATTGTTATTGCTAACTTCAGAAATCATTTTACAAATATTTAAAACCGATTTGCTAAAACTAGCAAAAAAAAAATTACTAAAAGTGGATATTGAAGGAAAATTTATTTCTAATAATTAAAACATATACTTTCAAACTTAAATTGCCTTAAAATGCTACACAGGTTGAAAAAAGGCATCGGAAGCGAAGATAATTTGCACAACCGACTTATGTCCAAAAATAGGACATCCACTTATAATAGCACTAAAAACTTTTTTAGTTATAAAAATCAGCCCTTAAAACAATTAAAATTTGACCTTAGAATTAAAAAAATTTACTTAAAATATTTTACAAAACAAAAATTAGCAAATTAAAACAAAATGATAAATTCGTTTATTTTTAAACTATTTTTTAAGCCTTTGATTTTTTTTAATATTTTTCAAAAAAAAATAAGAAAATTTTGTCCAATAAAAAAATATAAATTTGTATAATTCTTAAGGCCATTTCAAAAGAAATTAGCAGCTTTAAAGTGTAACCAGTGTATCTAAAAATAATTAAGTTAATTTTTGCATTTTAATAATATTTTTTTATAAATTATAATTTTGCTATATTTTACAATTCATTGAGTTTACAGCAATTCACAAAAATTTAGTAGCGCTTACTAATTTTTTAAACTAATATTTGGTAAATTTTTTTGCTGATTTTAGCAAACCATTTTGAGATTCCACTTTTCAAAAAGTTTACCAAAATTTAGTAGCGGCTTCTAATTTTTTCTACTAATTGCATTGTACTACATGTCAGCAGACATGTGTTGCTAAGATTAGCAAGAAATACCGCTGGGCTTAAATTAGCAAAATTTCCCGTAATAACAGTAAAATTTTCAGTTGCCATTACAGACTTTTTTGGTGAGTGTTTATTATAGTTTCCGAATTGATACCTCACGTAAATATCGGTTTGACATTTTCTGAGATAAATCCAAAATGTTGATTGTGCATTTGCTTAAACTCCTCAGATTCAAAATTGTATATTCTTGATCTTAATGCACGATGTTAATTGTTAAGAAAACAAAAAGTTTTCAGAGAATTATCTTAATATTTTTTATTATGATAGAAGGATCTATGAAAATTATGTGTGAAACAAAATATCGGCCAAATGGTCGCCACGCCTTTGGTGGCATAGCTCTATCCATATTTTGAGACATAATTGAAGTTCAATTTCGTTAATATGCCGAATTATCTCATTATTTAGCTCTTGAATTGTTCTTGGCTTATTGAGGTACACTTTTTCTTTTAAATATCCCCAAAGAAAGAAGTCCAACGGTGTCAAATCACATGATCATGGCGGCCAATTGACATCGCTAGCACGTGAGATAACACGGCCATTGAATTTATCGCGCAAATGAGCCATTGTTTCGTTAGCTTTGTGGGAAGTGGCACCGTCCTGTTGAAACCACATATCGTTCAGGTCCATATGCTCAATTTCTGGCCACAGGAAGTCTGTTATCATCTCGCGATAGTGAACACCATTCACGAGTCGAGGTTGACGGGTCTTCTGCCACACTGTCGGAGACAACAGCAATGTTTTCCGCAGAACGAACTGAGCGAACATGCACAGGAGTTTTTACATTTCCTACAGACCGGTTTGCTGAAATTGGCGCACAATTCTCCCGATTGGGGACATATTTGGTGGATTATGCAGAACAAAAAAACTAATCACAAAATGTATTTTGATTTGAACGCCCATTTTCGTAAAAGGCTTCAATAATTTTAACGCGCTGTTCAATTATTTACCTCTCCATGGTTGAATTTGTCGAACACTGAAACAGAGAAATTTCAACTCAAGATGTGACTCAGAATTAACATCTTGCATTATGGTTTGACCGCCTTTTAGAAAACCACCAGGAGCAAAGTATGTTTTGGAATTAATTTTTCCTATTAAAAAATCATAGATTTTTAAGAAAAATTCTAAAATTCCAAGGATTTTTTTTTAATTTTTCTAGGATCTTTTATATTAAGTCGCAAATCTCCTAAAGTCTGCTTATTTTTTATAATAAAAACCCCGTCTCTATTTTGATTACCCATGTAAAAAAGATTAGATCTGATCAGATTTATTTATTTAGATTCTGGTACCAGATCAGATTATATATGATAAGTTATGACATATGTGATACACTTTATAGCCAGATCTGTTCATATCTAAAGGGATCAGGAAAATTTTCTGATTCTGCGGACAGATATATGCAGATCAGGTCATATCTGCTGCCGCATCCGTTCTTGTCTTAAAATATATGCTAAATTTCGTAATCTCTTTGTCCACATCTGGGACCAGATCTAGTATCAGGTCTAAGGCATTTGATGAGCAAATTTAAAAATTTATATAAAAATAAGGGTTGTTTTCTTAATTTTTTTACTCTCTTGTTGAATCTGATTAGATGTTAAATATTTTGTATGTCCAGATTAAATTGTAACATGATGATCCATTACTGTCTACATTTGATCAGATTTAATTATATCTCAAATTTGTCCCCAATTTTTAGATCTAATTATTGAGGAAACTGTTTGTCATGAATTTTTTATCATATTTCTGAAGTTTTTATAAATATGTAGTGATTCAGAAATGTAGAAAAAATAAAAAAGCATGAACAAATTTCTTTAAAAATTTATTAAAAAAGCATCTAACAAATTATTTTTTTTTTTTTGCTGCAGAACAGTCCTTTTTGTAATTCTCATTAAGTTTGCTTTTTTATTTATATTATAATATTTTCAAAAAAAACAAATTAAAATAAAATGAAAAAATTTCTTCATAAATAATGATGAAACTTCTTCATAAATTTGAATATACTTTCTTCATAAATATGAAGAAAAATTTCATAAATCTTATTTCCTAATATTTTTAAATTTTTTTTCATAAATTTCTGTCATAAATTTGCATTTGTATGAAGTGTTTGTTACATTGGACGAAAATCTAACAAGGTTTTCATAATTTCTCTGAAGTTTTTCATAAATTTAATCAAGCTTTTTCCCTGAGTGTAAACCTAACAAAAATGTATCCATGAAGCTTATAATTTCACTTGTCAAAATAACTGTGTGATCTTACCCATTATTTTATGATATTCGGCTATTGTTTCTATAAAATCCAATGTCATAGTAACATCATCAAATTCTCCTGACATTAAAATTTTAGCAGATTGTTTAAACCAGGCTATAGTGTGATTATAATCTTGCATACCATATAAGTATTCACCTACCAAATAACAATCTTGCCAAGACATGGATGATCTAAATGTTTGAATAGTTTAAAGTTAGCTTAACATAAATATTATGTTTGTATGGATTTCATAAATCTCAATTTAAAGATTTTATCACTTTGTCAACATACCCATATTTAACACCATTTAATACACCACTAGCTACTTGTGCCACATCCAATTGATAAGTTTCTTGCAGACGTACCAAGGCCATAGTTGAACCAACCATATCATTTTGTGCGGGAAAACTTAAATTTTGTTTTAACCTTTCCAATGTCTCTAAATAATCTGGGAAAAAGAAAAATTAAAGAAAGAAAAAAAATAAAAGAAAATTTGCAAGGTGTAGTATTTCAGATTGAACTCATGCAAATGGTGGTAAAGTTTACCTACTTGTACGTGTTGCATCAACCATAACAAAGTCTTCAAAGGTTGGCCAATCCGCGTAGAGACGTTTTATCAAACGATAGGCATTTATGGGATTGTTAAGGTAACCCTCAAGATCATTAGAGGCATCCTTGTGTTCCTGTTGTATGGAGTCAATTTCACTTTAAATATTAAGAAAATATATTTGTACACTCAAAATAATATGTTTGTTGGCTCAACAGAAAAAATTGTTGATTTAACATATATGAAAATTCTTTTAGTTTTCTTCGATCTTCTTGATTTGTGTATTAGTTTAAATTGAGCTTAAGATCTTTTTATTTATAAAAATAAATTATAAATATGTATTTATCCCAATATTTTGTCACCACATTGGGTGACTTCTTCAGGGAAAATTTGTTTGTATTTGTATTTTTTTGTTTGGAATCAGATTTGTTAATGTTAATTAAATTTTTGTTAAAATTAACAATCTACATTTAACAAAAAAATTGTTAAAACTATAATTTAATTTGTAACTATACAGAGGTTAAAATTATTTGAAATTTTGGGATCTCGGGACACTTCCCGGGCATGATCAATATTTGCGAAATGCATGTCCCACTTTATAAACTTGAACCTGTTCTAAGGTCCACGTCCCCATCAAGAACCATTATTGGAAAAAAGATGAGATTTTCATGTGTATGAGGTCCCTGCGGGAAAAGGACCTATCTCAGGATACATCACGTGAACGGTTCAATTGCTCTATGTACGCGAACAGGACTGGTCTAAAAGAACATGTCATGTTAACCGGTCACGCGGTAGGTTCTTTTTTGAACCGGTCCTATTTTCACCTATTCCGTGATATGTATTTTCGGAACAGATTCAGTTTTCACCTATTACGGGACAGGTCCCAATTCCCTACTGACCCTATTTTTCCCGCAGGGGTAAATCTAGAGGAAAAAGAATATTATGCATTTTGCTTCATCTCTATAATTTTTAAGATATCAGCAATTTGAAAAAATCGCCAGATACCGAAATAGCGATATTTTTAAAACTTCGGATAAGTTGGTGGCGCCATCTACAATTAGTTATAAATAATTTGGAAAATTAAAAGCCAAAGCAAATGAAATTATTGCTTTAAACGAATTTTGTGTTATAATCACCCGGAAAAAAATATCAGATCTGAATAGAACTCATTAAGGGTCTGATTGTGCCAGATCTAAAGAGATCTCATAATTGGAGACAAATATGCACTCTAATTAGATGTGATAAAATCTAGCCAGATCTGGCACCCTATATATAATCAGATATAGTTTGATCTGGAACTATAGATAAAAAAAACAAAAAATCATATTTTCACCGTGTAATTCTTTAAACAAAATTTTTAAACAGCTAAAATTTCTAAGATCTAATACCAAATCTGAACAAATACATTACAAAATTAAACATATCTTTTTAGATATGAACAGATCTGTCAACAGATATGATCCTATATGAACAGATCTAATCATATCTGATTGTAAAAATAACACAATTTTTCAGATTCTTTTAAATATCGTGTCAATAGATCTGGCTGACACCTGATTTGATCAGATCTTGCACCTAAACTACTTAGATTTAATCATATGTACAGGCTGTTTTTTATAGGTGTAGAACTTTAAATTAAAATAAAATAATGATATTATATAATTTCAAACATAAAATTGGTTTTATTATGCATGTAATTTCGGGCATGTGGACGCCGCGGCTGGCGCGTACATTGCGTTATCTGTTCAATCTCGGCAATGGTTCGTACAATGTTCATTTCCAAGGGGTCTAAAGCTTCCAGTTTGTTTGCATAAGCCAATTACTTCATTTAACCCCAGTGGAAATAATTTAGAAGCGTTAAATCATACGATCTCTGTGGCCAATCGACTGACCCATTTCGACAAATAAGCATTGACCAAATGTTTCCTTCAATAAGTTGATTGTTACACGCGCTGTATGGTATGTGGCTCCGTCCTGTTAAAAACCCTGTCTTCAGTCAATAAATTGGTGCACGAAATAATCGGAAATTATGACTCTATATTGCTCCCGTTGACGGCAACGTTATCGCCGTTTTTATTTTTAAAGAAGTCAGGACCAATGCTTAACAAACATTTGGAGTGAAGAGAATCTAGTCAAATCAGTTTGAAAAAGGTGTGGCAAATTTTTTATATTGACGTATTATTTCAAGTTAACCAACTAGTGGAGCTCCATTCGCATTTAAACAGTGACTAGTAATTCCAGTGGCAGTTTTAAAAATTTCTTTGTATTTATTTCAAGTTTGATGTAGATTTAATTTAAACAGAGTTGGGTCAAAATTATTACCATTACATTTTGATGACTTTTACTTTACTTCATTGCTTTACAAAGTGTTTTCACATGACAAAATTTGCCGGCAATTCTCCCGATTATGCTGACAAAAAAAAAAAAAAAATCACGAAGTGCACGAAATGCATTTTGATTTGAACGCCCATTTTCATAATAAGTCTGAATAACTTTAATGCGTTGCTCGATGGTGTATCTTTCCATGGTTCAAATTGAGTTAGTCTGAAATTGAGAAATGTCAAATGAAATGCAGAAAAAACTTGACGTTTAGGTGTGGTTCACATCAGAGAACTGCAAAATCAACTTTTTTCTTGATTTAATCATACACAAAAATTCTTGTTCACATTTAATAATTCAACAAAATTCACTGTAGAATAAAATCAGCATCATGTTACTGAACGCCTAATTCGGATCAGTTTGAATCATATGTCGATTGTGTTTACTTCAAATTTAATAACTCAACAAAAAGTCAGTGTTGAATAAATCAGAAAAAACAACAAACAACGCGTATGAGTGTATTCATAATTAAAACTAAATAAAAACACATTTTATTAATGATATTGTTTACATTAGGGTGGGACTTAAATCCGCTTTTTTAGAATTTTTATTAGTAATAAAAATATTCTTCTTTGTTAGGCTTGCCTAATACGGAAAAATTTAAATATTGTCTAAATTTTTTCATCTATTTTGATTGGAAAATTAGGCAATATTTAACTTTAACCGGATTGGGCGAGCCTGAGATGTCGACCTAAGTCAAAAAAAAATTCACAAAGAACAATAGTTTTGGTATTCCTAATAAAAATTCTAAAAAAAACGTATTTTAGACCCACCCTAATATACATATAACATATATGAAATTTGTTTCTACAAAACCACCCCCTTTTGATAGATAAGAAACTATTTTGTTTTAATTATGATTACACTCATACACGTTGTTTGTTGTTTTTTCTGATTTATTCTACATCAAAATAATTATTGTTGGCTCGAATGAACAGAATAAAATCAATGGTTTAACAACGACCGATGATTATAAATCAGTGACAAAACAATTTGCACGTCGTTTGATTGATTTAAAATCATCAACAAATATGTGTGTTGGAGTATATTCATCGTTTGAACGCAAACACATATTTATTCTTGTGTTGATTGCGTATGAATGTTTTGCAATCAGCAAATGCAGTTCTCTGGTTCACATTCAACATCGGCCCTTAAAATTTAACCACCCTTTATTTATGTAGTCATGCAATTAGAGAAAAGAGCATCATGCTATGATAGTTTAGGAGCATCATGTTATAATTGCAATTACCATAACATTACACTACTGAACATAATATGATCCTAAATGATGATAAAATCCTTCTAAGTTATCATAATATAATCAGTAAAATTCATATTTATGACCACTAGGATCATACAATGATAATTTGAATTACCCAATCATGTTCAACTGTACTTTCCCCACGTCTGGCTTAATTGGAAATGAATATTTCCAATGACGTTTATATAACGGTAAAGATAATACAAAATAATTAATTACTCACAACTCTGAATTTAAATTGTTTTGATCATTAACTAAATGTATTGTACTACAAAATTTATTATATATTAATTGACACATTGTTTTCAAGATCAAATATTAATTAGTTTGCTGTGGGTTGAAGACCCCATCTTAAACCAGAAAAAATTTCTAATACACTCAAAAAAATAAGTCACTAATTTTACAAAAATATTTTTAATTTTTAGCTTAGAATAAAATCTGTTAAAATTAACAACATTAGTAAATCTACAACTAAGTTTTAACAAAAACTGTTACTAGTTTTAACAAATTTGATTATAAGCCTAAAATTAGCAATATTTCTATAAAATTACAAACTTATTTTTCTGAGTGTAAAATACTCGTACTAAAACTTTCCAGAGAAATATTAAAATAAAATTTTGTATTTTTTTTTTATATTTTAATTTGTTCACGCCGATATCTTTGTTTAATTGTTTGTTAATTAAACAAGAACATTTCACACCATCTATATGTGTAGAATAGGGTGTCCCCATAAATACCTTTCTAGTGTAAGTGATTGAATAGAAAGTATGCGTACACCTAAAATAATATGTCTCTAATTAAACAGGTATATTTATATTTTTTTAGCTTATATAATAAATCAAAAAAATATAATGCAACTTGTTTTTCTTATCGGCACTCCCTAATATAGAATTTCGTTATAAAAAATTTATTATTAAAAATACCATTTTTAAATGTTACTAAATCGTTCAGTTTTATTTCAACTTGTCTTGGAATAATAATTGAACAAGCTTTATATTTTTAATAATACTTATTGATTAACAAATAATAATATGCATATTTTATTGGCATTTAATATTTTTGTTTATAAACACTTTGAAAAGTGTTTTTAAATTTTGTTCTTAAAATTGATAAATCACACAGTGTTCAGAAATATAAACAACAAATGCGTAAAATTATATTGTACACATTTAATGTTTCATAATGTTTAAAATAAGTATTTTGTATTTTTACACATAAATTTATATATAATATATTGTGTTTTAAATTACACATTTTATGTGTAAAATCATTTAATTTACAAACACACACAGATTAAATTTTATCAACTTGTAGCACACACAAAAAAAATGAACTAGAATTTAGAAAAATTAACTTATTTAGAGGAAAAACTGAAATCAAAACGGCGCCAAAGATACTTTTTATCAATATTTAATAAAATTTTCCTTGAAATTAAGAAACAAATTTGAGCAAATTTTAAATTTGCTCAAAATTTCTAAATTATAGAAAAATTTTACTACTGAGAACTAAGTTTGTATTAGAAAACAGTAAAATTTCCCCCTAATTAGTTCATACATCATATAAAATTGTACTGTTAGTTTCTTTCCTTGCTTTTAAGAAAAATTTTATTTTATTTAAGTTCAATAGAAAATTTTTATTTTACTAAAAACTAGGACTTAACTCCCTAAAAATAAGAAAATATTTTCTAACATCAAGTTAAATAGCACTTCTTTTAAGTAAATGTTATATATTTAACCATAAATTTTTAAGTACTTTACACTCATTGAGAAGGTATTTTCCCACTTTCGGAGGACTTCCGCTTTGTGAGGACACTGCTCTTAACAAGCTTTTTGCTATACATTTTTGTCTTAAAACTAAATTGAATTATACTTAATTCTTGTACTTAAAATATAATTTAAATTTCATTGGCAAAAAGGTAAACAAATTAAAAAAATGTACTTCAGGATATTCTGAAACGTAATAAATTGTGACAAAGTCAAAACCTTTTCATAGTTAATTAACGGTTCTGCTTGAGAGAACTACAAAAAAGGACGCCCTACGTGACACACAGAATCTATGGCGAAGGCACACTGGGGGTCCTTTGTCTTCTTAAATTAACTAATTTAAGGAAATTGTTGCAAAACTACAAAATATCACAGTTACATTTCTTGTTTTTATTGGAAAATGGAAAAATGTCATAAATTTATCTTATGGCAATTTTAGCTTATACTTTATTTGACATATACAAATTTAAACTTTTTTGTTATTTAGTGAAAAAAAATTGTTCGATAAATATTCGATTATAAATTATAGGAAAGCCGTAATGTATAAAATCGAAATTTTTTACCCTTTGCTAACAAAATTTTTAAATATATTTTAAGCTACTTTAAGTTCAAAAGATAAGACTGTTAAGATTAGAGATGGGCACGTGAGAGATTTTAGACTCACGCACGATCGGGAACCAAAAATTACAATCATGCACGATAGTTTTTTTAAATGGTTACTTTAATTTCTTTTATTTAATAATATTATTTTTTGAAAATTAGGAAAACTAACTGGTTTGTTTTTAATTTATTGTTTTTTTTTGGGAATAGAATATTAAAAATAATTTAAATGTTTTCCAATAAAAAAAATCCTTCACTAAATTTAATTATTTTTTAAAAACTAGATAACTTTTACTTGAAAAAAAAAGAATATTTTATTAAAATTTTTTAAATTTATCTGAACTAAGTTGCATGAAAATTTTCCTTAGAAATCGTTCATCATTTTCTAAAATCAAATAAATTTTTATTATTACATAGGAAAAAATGTATTACCGTTTTTTTTAATTGTCTGAAAACAATTCTTCAAAATTATAAAAAGGTATACTTAAAAACTGAATTTGGAAATGGATTTCTAAAATTTAGTTAATTTTACTACTCGCGAACATAAAATGAACACACATTTAGTTCAAGTACTTTCTCGATTTAAATTGAACACATTTTTTTTAACTAAATGGGATAAAAATTATGTACTAATTTTTTTTTTTTTGAACTAAACTTAATTTTATTTCATTTGAGTATGCAAATTTCTTAAAACTGAGATGATTTTTCTTAATTTAAAAATTTTTATTTAATAGACTTTTTTTTTCCTTAAATCAAGAAATATTAATTAAGAAAGATATAAACTATTTCTGAGTATATCAACTATTTCGTTTTTAATCAAACTTAGGAATTTTTATTCTTTTTAAGAAAATTTTTCTAAGTTTTAATAAAATTTTACTTAAATTGAGGACAATTTATAAACTATTTTGAAGGAAATTTTTCATGTCTTTTTCTGAGTGTAGAATGCTGTGTTCTTACTACAAATTGGGTAAATTTAATGAAACTTAATTAAGGTAAACACAATTTTTAAAATTTTATTTTTTTTTAGTATATATTACAATTTTTTTTAGATATTTATATAAAATATAAGAAAATTTTTTCATGTTTTACTTATTTCATTCAATGTTCAATTTATTGACATTTCCTATCAACAAAAAAATTCTAGGATATATAACAATAAGAATAAGTTTTCTATTTAACCAACTTTTTGAAACACATTTCAAGTCTGTATTTTAATTTTATTAAATATCAAGAACTGCATACATTTTCAATAAATTTAAATTTCGAAGGCATTAATCAGTGTTTATTGCCTTTTTGAAGTTATAATCGAAATATTCATTCTAATTATATTTAACACCTTTGTTTATTGCCAACAAATACAATATAATTCTACACTTGATTGAGTCAAAACCCACACAGAATTATATAAAATTTAAATTACAAAACAATAAATCACACTGACATTTTATGTTAGTACACTGAAAGAATTATCTTCAAAAATGAATTTTTGCATAAAATCAATAAAGTTTCAATTGTCCATTGAAATTTTTTATTGAATTAATGCAAGTTTTTAAAAAAAAAATTTATCAAAAATGTCCTTTTATTGATTATAGGTTTCATTAACTCTATGAAGAAGTTTCATAAAATTTTATAAAACTTATGAGAGTTTTCATTAATTTTAAGAAAATTTTTGCTAACTTTATGAGTAATAGCTTCATTAAGTTTACTAAAAAATATCCTTAAATTTCGTTCAATAAAATTTCGCTCTGTGTAGCATAAAATATATATCTGTACACTTAGGAAAAAAAGTTTCATGATATCTAATCTTAGCAACACATGTCTGCCGACGTGTAGTACAATGAAATTGGTAGAAAAAAATTAGCTGCCGCTACTAAATTTTAGTAAACTTTTTGTAAATTGGAATTTAAAATCTGTTTGCTTAAATCAGCAAAAAAAAAAATACTAAATATTAATAATATTAGTACAAAATTTCAAATTTATCTTTTTTTTATCGAGCATCAAAATTTTCTTATTTTATATATTTTTTTCAAAAAATATTTTAGACAAAATTAAAAGAAAATCAAAGGCTTAAAAATTATTAAAACATAAACGAATTCATAATTTTGTTATAATTTGTTAATTTCTGTTTTGAAAAATATTTAAGTCTATTTTTTTTTACCTTTGAGGTAAAATTTAAATTGTTGTTAGGACTGATTTTTAGAACTTTTTAGTGCTATTTTAAGTGGATGTCATATTTTTAGACATGAGTCGTTATCTACACTTCCGATCCTTTTTTTAATCAATGTAACATTTTAAGGCAATTTAAGTTAGTAGGTGAAAGTTTTAATTAGAAATAATATTTCCTTCAATATCCACTTTTTTAAAATTAGTAAATTTTTTAAATAAAATAATTTCTGAAAAAAATGATTTCTGAAATTAGCAACAAAATTTTGTAAATATTCTGTAAAAATTCAGTAATTTGTAAAATGTAAAAAGCAAAAAGATTTTTTTACTAAAAATCAGTACAAAAATAGTGAAGTGGAATTGAAAACCATTTACAAGTTTTTCTACTAACTTTTTTTCTGAGTGTAAGAAACGATAACCCGCACAAATAGCAGTCAGATGAGATGACAACAAGTGTGCCCCAAACTCTCTTAGCCAATAGCAGGTGTCTTAGAGTTCTGATTCTGGAGATATGCTCCAGACCGCGGAATTGATAATCTCATAAGCAACTTGCCCTAGAGCGTGCAAGAGTCTCTCTATCCCTCGATACACCACAAGACCTTCAATTGCCACTTGCCAGCTTTTACGCTCTCTTGACAAGAAACGCAGTTCAGCAATGACACGTCAATTCCCCCACCAGGATTCTACAATCGCTTTTTGTTAAAGATAACAGAAGATCTGTCAGCTTTGGATCGTAAGACTTCCCTGGATATCCCTTAAGTTGTAGAACTCTATTCAACCGTGCCGACATTGGGTGCACAAGCTTTTTAGTGTAGTTTTATGTAATTTCACCCCACTCAGTCAAAAGTATTTCCTTTAGCTGAGCTTTATTGGATATTGTGTGTGTTCGTATGCGTTTTTCTACATGTACACTCACAAAAAGTACACTCAGAAAAAAAAGTTAGTAGAAAAATTTGTAAACGATTTTCAATCCCACTTTACTACTTTTGTACTAAATTTTAGTAAAAAATAGTATTTAGTGAATTTTTTTGCTATTTGCATTTTACAAACCTGCAGGAAAAAAGGGGTCCCTGTCCCGGGATAGATGAAAACTGAAGCGGTTCCGAAAAAACATATCACCAGATAGATGAAAAGAGCACCGGTTCCTAAAGTACCTATCACGTGATCGGTTTAAAAGTCACGACATGTCCTTTTAGACCAGTCCTGTGACATGTCACAGAGGGCAATTGGCCCCCTCCTAGGACAAGCCCATTTTAAAGTGATCGGTTCCGTGACCGGTCCCTATCACAATGAACCGGTCATGTGACGTGTCCTGGAATAGGTACTTTTGCCGCAGGGAAATTACAGAATTTTTACCGAATATTTACAAATTTTTGTTTGTAATTAGCAAAAAAACAATTACTAATTTTGAAAAAGTTGATATTGAAGGAAATGCATATTTTTAATAATTAAAACTCAACTTACAAACTTTGAATTGCCTTAAAATGCTACATTGGCTGAAAAGAGGGATAGGAAGTGAAGATACTTTTCACAACCGATTCATATTCAAAAATAGGACATCAATTTAAAATAGTACTAAAAACTTTTTTATTTCTTAATATCAGCCCTTAAAACAATTAAAATTTGACCTTAATATTCAAAAAATTTACTCAAAATATTTTTCAAAACAAAAATTACCAAATTAAAACAAAATGAAAAATTCGTTTATGTTTTTACTATTTTTTAATTTAATTTTTTAATTTTGTTTCAAATATTTTTTGAATAAAAAAAAATACAAATTTGTATATTCGTAAGGCAATTTGAAAAGAAATTAGCAGCTTTAAAGTGTAACAAGTGTATCTAAAATTAATTGAGTTAATTTGTGCATTTCAATAATTTTTTTTTATAAATTAAAATTTTGTTTTACTAAAACTTAGAAGCACTTACTAATTTTTGATAATAATTTGATTGTACTAATGTTAATAACATTTAGTAATTTGTTTTATGATTTTAGCAAACCGATTTTACATTTCAATTTAAAAAAGTTTACTAAAATTTAGTAGCGGTTACTAATTTTATCTTCTAATTTCATTGTACTACACATCAGATTAGCAAAATATACCGCTGGGCTCAAACTGGTGAAATTTCCCGTAATAACAGCAAAATTTTCAGTTGCCATTACAGACTTTTTTGGTGAGTGTAAAAATAGGTGACCATATACCCTTAAATTTCTATATGCTCATATATGAATATAATAATGTATGGCCATGTGTAAAATTTAGTTTTTTATGCTATTTTTAGACTAATTATTTTTATACCCTTCACCACAGGTGGAAGGGTATATATAAGTTTGTCATTCCGTTTGTAATTTCTACAATATTGATCTTAGACCCTATAAAGTATATATATTCTGGGTCCTTATGAAGAGCGAAGTTGATTTAACGATGTCCGTCTGTCCGTCTGTGTGTTGAAATGGGTTTTCCGAAGAACCCAGACATGATGAGGACTTGATTCTTTTTTATTTCTGTTACATGTGATCCATTTCTGTTTGCTATTAAAAATCAGACAGATCGGTTAATAAATGGCTGAGATATTAGCAAAAAACCAGGACTACCTCTAATTTTTCCAGTAAAATCCCTTTGTTTAATATGTATGTAGAATTTTGAGCATAACAACACATCAATGTGTTAAAATTCTTTTCTTTCATCTCCACCTTTTATACACAAACAACACACATATAAAGATTTGTCATTTAAATAAAAACTAAACAAATCTCTAATACACGAAGACTTTTATATATGTACCTCTATTGACGATGATTTTGTGTGAGCTTCAATAGCTCAGTTGTCTAGACGCTGTGTCACAAATACTTTTTTTTTCTCTAAGGCCGCGGGGTTCGAGGTTCAAATCTCGGTCAGGTCAATTCACTTTTTTTTTGTACATTTTTTTTATTATTTTCTTAAGACTTTTTTTTTTTTTGCTTATTTTTGTTTTTTTTTTAACATTTAATAATTAATTTATATAAAATTTTATATTAATAATTAAATAATCCATAAATAGGCTAAAAACATCAACATTTTTATAAAAACCCTCTGATACAAACAAAATACAAACGTTTTTATACCTTTCACCACAGGTGGAAGGGTCGCGGGTTCGTTAAAATTTTTTTTTTGTTTATTTTTTGTTTTTTTTACATTTAATAATTAATTTAAATAAAATTTTATATTAATAATTAAATAATCCATAAATAGGCTAAAAACATCAAAATTTGTATAAAAACCCTCTGATACAAACAAAATACAAACGGTTTTATTTCTATTTTTTGCTCCGATTTAAAATAATTTATAAAAAGATTTTTAAACCATTTTATTTCTCACATATTAAGAAAATTTTATACATAATTTACCTTTGAGTGCAACTATTTTAGGTCATAACTTATAATAATTTATAAAAAAAATTATAAACTATTTTCCTTCAAATTTTTAAAATTAAGCTAAAGAAATTACAAATATTTCTAATAAAAAAGCGAAATAAAATCCTAAATGCAAATTTGCCAGCTAAATCAAACTATTTTGTAGAAATAAAACACATGCAGTTCTAGTGATTTCTTTTAACGATTTGTTGAAATTCTTTTCTTTCACCTCTTAACCTTTTATACACAAACAACAAACACTATTCTAGAGCTGTATTATGACCTATGGATACGTCTTATATAGCAAAAGATCGAAAATCTTTAGTATAACATATTTGCTGAAAAACTCGGAAATATCGGTTCAGATACAAAAAAGTTATGCCCAAAACATAAATTTTTTTTAAATACCTATTTTCTGGAACCATAAATCTTCCCGAGTCCAAGTTTTATCTCCAAACTAAATGGTCAATTTCCTCTTAAAGGCGTCCGTATATAAATCTGTCCATTTCATATATGTCCATATATAAACTTCAGTTTTTTCCCAACCATGGTGAAGGGTATATAAGATTCGGCATAGCCGAATTTGGCCGCTCTTACTTGTTTTTATTAATACTGGTAAGGATATTGGTAAGCACATATTTTTTAATATTTCTTATGCTGCTGTGCAAGCATAAGCCATTATTTAACGGGACATTCCTATATAAAAGTCGGTGTGATGTAATGGTTAGGACGTTGAACTGTATATAAGGCTGCAGGTTCGTTTCGCAGCGGCACCAACATCAATGTAGATAAATATTATGTGTGAGTTTTTTAATCCTTATACATATAGCAGGCCCCTCCATCGGTGTTCCCATAGCACTTAACCCCAACGAAGTACAATAAAATGGCGCACAGCAACTGTTCAAAAGCGCGCAACAACTGTTCAAAGTTATATCATCTCGCGAAATTATAGGGTTGCCATATTTGAAGCCTGTCTCATTTTTAGGGATTTTATGTAATATAAAGCACTGGACGGGAATAGGTTAAACTGCTTTAACTTTTTAAGTAATTATACCATTTTTTCAAATCATTTCTCATAAGAAAGCTTGGATCATCTAAAAAGTGATTCTCAGTCAATCGGTATACTAAGTCTACTTGTTTGTGATGTTGCAAACATCAGCTTAGATTATTTAAAATTTTACAGCAACATTTTAATACAATAATTTCAAATAAAATTTAAGCATAGTGTAAATGCATACAATTATTTGTGATCATATACAAAAGATAAACAACTAATTAATTAACCACATTTTCGCAAAATTAATTAAATATCAACAAATTTTAACAACTCAAAACGCTTAACAATTTCTGAACATACAACTAAAATTCAAATTTTATAAAGGTCATCAATTTGTAAACATGTTATATCCATTCATACCTTTGCAACATATCAATATGTTGATATAAATTATTAATATAATTTTGCATTTCCGTTAAAAGCTGCACTTCCGTTTTGAATAAATTTTCCAAACCCGCAATTGAGGAAAAATATTCATTATCCGCTGTAGTAGAAGTGGCACACGAGTCATTGATTATAATTAATTGTAGTAAAATGTATTTAATTGAAATATTATACATATCCTTTTGTTATTTTTTGTGTATTTTTATTTTTTGTTAATTAATCTGTTGTGTTTGTTTTTTTTTTAATTCAGTTAATGGTACTTGCGTTGCTCTTATCAACGTCTTAACGTTACTGCGTTTCTATGTAAACTAATATTGTATTAAAATTTAAAATTAAAATGTTTTTGTATACCGGCTAAAAATGAAATAATAACGTTTATTATTTTATATTTCTGCTAATGCCAGATATGAATAATAATAAAAAACAATCCCACACATTAGCTTACCTGGAGCCATATAAATTCATTTACTCATCACATCGTTCGTTATGGTACATAACATATTTGTTCGTTATGGTAAGTGTTTTCTTAATTTTGGCTATACCCTACATAAAATTTAAATACTTACACACACATAACAATTCAGTTGTGACAATCAATTTTTTAATTTTTTTGCTACGGAAGTCGGGGGTTGTGATAACCGAATTTGCGATATCACTTTAGGCGAAAAGCTACAAAGTGTCTTTATTTTATTTTCCTTCGTTACAAAACTTTAATTTGAATTAAACGTCCTAAAAAGTCATTCCGTGTAGACTAAGGGAAAAAATTCATCATTTTGATGAAACTGTTAAAAAATTTATTAAAAATCTTACAAATTTTTTATTTTGTTTGCAAAACACTGCTTTTTGTAATTCTCATAAAGTTTACATTTTGTTTACTTAAATAATTGAAAAACAGAAATTTAAATTTAACAAATTTCATCATATTGATAAAGATCCTTCATACGAGGGCGGATCAATAATTCCGTGACTTTTCGAACTTCCCTCGTAGTTATATGAAATGCAACACTGCTGCCATCAAGTACCATCTGTTAATAGACTACTGTTAAATTTTGAGCAATTTGCGTCATTTACTTTTCGCTCAACAGCTGTTAAAAACATACAACCTCGTGAATTTTTTTAAAAATGGAAAAAAGTGAATTTCGAGTGCTCATTAATTTTTTTTTTGCGAAAAAAACCATCAATCAAACCAAGGAAAAGCTTGATAAATACTATGGGGACTCTGCACCATCGATTTCAGGGGTAAAAAAGTGGTTTACTGACTTTCGTTGTGGCCTAACAAAAACGAAAGATGCGGAACGTTCTGGACGCCCAGTTGAGGTCTGTACACCCAAAACAATTGAAAAAATTCACGATATGGTGTTGGCCGATCGGAGATTGAATGTGTAATAGATTGTGGTTTCAATTTTGAACGATGACTTGGGTAGGAGAAAGCTTTCCGCAAGATGGCTGCCGCGTTTGGTCACAATCCGGCACAAACGAAATCGTGTTACAGCTTAGTTTCCATGGCAAAAATCCATAAAGTAGACTATGAATTGCCCCCTCATTCGCCTTATTCTCTGGATTTATCCTCTAGTGTCTATTTGCTATTTCCAAACATTAAGAAATTGCTCGGTGGAAAGAGATTTAGCTTCAACGATGAAATTATTGATCAAACAAATGCTTATTTTATGGACCACGAAAAATCCTGCTTTTAAATGCAAAGTAAATGACGGAACTTGCTCAAAATTTTGACAGTAGTCTATTAACAGGTGGTACTTGATGGGAGCAGTGTTGCATTTTATATAACTGCGAGGGAAGTTTGAAAAGTCACGAACTTATTGATCCGCCCTCGTATAGCAAAATTTTTTATTATAAAAAAAATTAATAAAACGATTAAATTAACTCAATTATTTTTAGATACACTTGTTACACTTCAAAGCTGCTAATTGCTTTTGAAATTGCCCTACGAATTCGAATATATAAAATATTTTTTTTATGGAGCAACATTTTTTTATTTTTTTTTTCCAAAATTAAAAAAATCAAAAGCTTAAAAAATAATAAAACATAAACCAATTTATTATTTTATGTTAATTTGCTAATATTTGTTTTGAAAAATATTTTTTGTAAATTTTTTGGATTTTAAGTTTAAATTCTAATTATTTTTAGCGCTATTTTAATTGGACTTCCTATTTTTGTTTTTGTGTCGGTTGTGAAAAGTATCTTCACTTCCGATCCCCTTTTTGAAATAAAATTTCCTTCAATATCCACTTTTTTAAAATTTAGTAAATTTTATTGCTAATTTTAGCAAATCGGTTATCAAAAAATTGTAAAATTATTTCTGATATTAGCAACAAAAATTTGTAAATATTTTGTAAAAATTCTATAATTTGCAAAAAAATTACTAAATAATAATTTTGTTACTAGAAATCAGTATAAAAATTGAACACCGTTTAAAATTTTTTCTATTAACTTTTTTTCTAAGTGAAAGTTCTGAAATAAGCCACAAAAATTTGTAAATATTCTGTTCAAATTCTGTAAATTGCAAAAAAGAAATTTACTAAATAATTATTTTTTTTACTAAAAATCAGTACAAAAATACTAAAGTTGGAATGAAATCCGCTTACAAATTTTCTTACTTACTTGTTTTTCTGAGTGTAGGCTTTACAAGGGATATTGATGTCTGTCCGGGCAAACCCCATAACGTTTTGCGCTTGGGGTTGACGTTATTGATCCACTTTTCATAGCCATTAAAAAAAAACACTTCCTTTTTGGGCGTTCGAAGAGCTGTTTACCAGCTAAAAGTCGCCTTTCGAAGTCGCCCCGCTTTAACTTATATGGTATCTAGTTTCCTTACTTTTTGAACAATGCCATAGCTTTTAGGCATTTGCTGACTATCGACTGATTATCAAAACTCCTGAAGAGTTTGGCATTCGTCCACATTTAGCAATGATTATAATTCTTTGTGTTCAAACTTTTTGGGTTGACCTGGTCGTTCCTTCTTTTAAAGTGACCAAACCACCTCCGGCAGGAGTGTTTAGTTAAAGCATGCTCGCCGTAAACTTCCACTAAGATTCTATGGCCCTCGGCAGCACTTTTCTTCATAGGAAAGTAATGAAGAAGAACTCCCCGCAAAAACACTTTATTTAATATTTAAAGGGTGTCCCAAGAAGAACGCAATTTTTAAATTTTAAATAAAACACAGATATTTAAAAAAAAAATCGTGAAACTTTATTATATCGTAAAGTAGACAGAATGAGGTTATGTATGGAACAATATATCGTTCAGATGACCGCCGCGGCTTTCCTGGCAGGCACGCGATCTTTTAATGAAATTTTCAATGACCGTTTTGCATGAATGCTGCGGTATTTCATTAATGCAGCGTCCAATTTCCTCTTTTAAGGCTTGAGTCGTCGTCGGCTTATTCGCGTAAACTATCGACTTCAAAAAACCCCAAAACGCGAAATAACACGACCGGGAAATGACTGATGCAGCAATTGAATTGTTTCTCTGGCTGTATGACATGTGGCGCCGTCTTGTTGGAACCACATGCCCTCCACATTCATTTCTTCAATTCTAGGCAAGAAAAAACTGGTTATCATTTCACGATACCGAACACCATTGACTGTTTGCGCTTGACCTGCCTCATTTTCATAAAAAAAAGGTCCAATGATTCCTCCAGCCCAAAAACCACATCACACAGTGACACGTTGAGGATGCATTTGCTTCTCGTGAATCACTCGAGGATTTTCCTCACCCCAAATGCGACAATTCTGCCTATTGACGAAGCCATCAAGATGAAAATGGGCCTCGTCACTGAAGATGATTTTATCGGCAAAATCAGCATTTTTGTTGTCTCTCCAATACCCAATTAACGAACTCCCTTCGCTGTCCATGGTCAGCTGGCTTCAGTTCCCGAGTCAATTGAACTTTGTATGCATGAAGATGCAAATCTTTCGTCAAAATTCGCTGCAAAGTGGATTTGGAGACACCAATTTGCTGAGCTCGATGTCGAATTGAGGTGGATGGAGTTTCAGCGACATCATCACGTACAGCTGCGACATTTTCGGTCGATCGACCTGGTCGATGGCGCGTTGTTGTCTTTACATCACTAACAGACCCAGTTTCGGCAAATTTATCCATTAATCTCTTTACAGTTGACTCTTTTGGAGCATTATTGTGACCCCAAATTGATCGCAATTCGCGAACTGTAGCCGCAAAACTTTCACCATTTTGGTAAAACAATTTCACAATGAGAATGCGTTGTTCATTCGTGTAGCGCTCCATTTTTACTAACCTCGTACCTTCTACTAGCAAACAATAACAATTGTTCAAATGTCAAACAATGACACTTCGAATGTGGCCAGATTTAAAAATTCTGTTCTTCTTGGGACACCCTTTAGTATTGCTGTTTGACTGGAAAAGTCTGTAGCGCTTAAATCGGGCAATTTTGCTGGCACGGTAAATCGCCAAAACAAAACAAAAGGCTGCCGGGAAACATATCATTCCAGCGTGAATTACGCACCATGCAGTAAATTTGAATGGATGTAATAGCTTTTCGTGAACGAAATTCGGATTCTCAATGCCCCAGAAGCGTAAATTTTGTTTGTGTATGTATCCGTTCTGATGACTAGTCACAAGTTTTCCTTTAAAATCTTAAATGAAAAGAATGCACACTTAGCGGTGCATTCACTTCATTTATCTTTCTTTACTCTGGCAGTCTAAAATACTGTAAGCTATCATCTGGTCGATGTAGACCGTTAATTTAATTTTCAACTTCTTTCTAGTTTAACTTCCTATTTACTTCTTTGTGTTAACACTGTAAATTTAATTTATTTTGTTATGCTCAACTTATATTTAAAAACATTTTTTTTTGAATAAATTCATAAATAAATCAAAATTTTTAGTGGTCAACTCATCATCTACGGATAATGTATTGTAATTGAAAAAAGGTACTGCAACCTATTTTTTATTTTTTTAACTAAACTCATACTTGGGAATTATTCACACTTAAGGCGTAAGATCGAAAACAAAACAAAAAATACACAAATAAAGTTAAATAGAAACTAAACCATTTAATTTAGTTCAGGTATTCGTGTTTTGTGTATATGAAATATGTGTTCAAAAACACAGAATATGAATTTACAGTTTTAGAATATGCAGTTTTTTATTGATTTTTTTTTTAACGTTGAAGAATTTATTAAATTTTTCCGAAATATCTTCTATTAATTATTTTATTTAGTTGCCTTTATCACCTTCTCGTAACAGACAGCAAAAACATGATAATGACAGGTCATACTGTGTAGATTACTATGTATTGCATTACTTTAAAATATGTACAAAATAATGACCTTCTAATTTCTAAAATTCTAAAATTTTTGAATGCAAAAAGTTGATATTTTAAATATTTTTTTTTTATAATTTCGAATACAAATGATTTTTATCGATTTCTTTAAGTAAGAAAATTGTACTTGAGAAAGTAATCACTTATTTCTTCATTATGAGTAACCATGCTGGTAACTCATTATTCTCACTTTTTTTGTAAGTCAGAGGGTAATGACCACCAATGAATTTTGGGACATCGCGAACAAAAGTAATTATGCACGTCAATAGCCTGGTAACTAGTGAAACCCTTTGTGGGTTACTTACTCCCTTAATTACTTGGTTATGTCTGTTTTTGCTGGGGTTCTTGGATATCCTTTTTGTGACCTTCAAAATTCGTTTACTGGAGCCAAATATCTTTCCACATTATTTTTTGAATACCACTCGATAGGAGCTTAAACCAAAATCAAGAAAGAATAACAATTAAGGAAAATGCTTCACTATTTTTAAGTTAACGAATATTTTTGGAAAAATAAAATCAAATAAATTTGCATTAAGATATTTTTATTATTTTCAAGGAAAAAATTATAATTTTCATTTTATAAAGGTGTAAACTTTATTTGAACTCATAAATTTTTCTGAGTGCATTTAAGGATTTTTTTTGGGAAACTTTTGTGTACTTTTTGATCCTGTGGGAGTACACATTTATCTTAATCAAACTGCGTATTCTAGCGTTTAAAATTTTTTTGGTCATTTTCACTTCCAGCACATAAAGGAATAAAATCTGTAATTTTTTCTTTTTATAATTAACTCAAAAATAATTTATTTTTATTAATAAGTATTTCAATTACAAAATACAAATTATATCTTAATACCCTACCCGAGCATTAACAATGAAGGCTTTTGGCTCGTTGTAGCGAAAACAGATCAGAGCCTGTGGTGGGAATCGAACCCACGACCCCCGTATTGATAAGCTAACATGCCACCAACTAGCCTACTGTTTTTAACGTTAAAAGGTATTAGATAATTTTTGCCTACAATTTCATTTCCAACTGCATGAAATATTCAAATTTTCAAAAAAAAAAAATTTTTTGGCTTTTGAGATTTGTCAGTTGACCTTTGGCGTGGTTGGATTTTAACCAAATTTTCAGAATATATTTCTGGTAGTTAATGTCATACAACTATGAATAGCATTAATTGGAACTTAATAAAAGTTTATGAATTTTACTATATTAAAAAAATCAATAAATCTATAATAAAATTACTTTACTCAAAAAAAAAATATATAAAAATTTTAGAAAAATTAACTTATTTGGAGGAAAAACTGAAATGAATTATACTAAACTCATGTATTTAAAATATAAATTAAATTTCATTAGAAAAAAGGTAAACAAATTAAAAAATGTACTGCAGGATATCCTCAAACGTAATAAATTGTGATAAAGTCAGATCCTTTTCTTAATTAACGGTTCTCCTTGTGAGAACTTCAAAAAGGGACGCCCTAAGAGACATACGGCATCTATGGCTAAGGAACACTGGGGGTCCTTTGTCTTCTTAAATTAACTAATTTAAGGAAATTGTTGCTAAAATACAAAATATCACAGTTACATTTCTTGTTATTATTGCAAAATGGAAAAAGGTCATAAGTTAATTTTATGGCATTTTTAGCTTAAACTTTAAAAAAAATAGTTTAAGTGCCTATTTAAAAGGCGCAACGTCGAATATAGGAAAGCCATTATGCCGTAATATGTAAAATGTGCTTGCGTTATTTTGTATTGTAGTCAGCAAACAAAATTATTATATAAAAACGCAAATTCAAAATTTTTAACCTTTTGCTAACAAAATTTTAAAATATATTTTAAGCTATTTTAAGATCAATATTTAAGACTGTTAAGATCTTAGGGCCCGTAAGCCATTTTATTACAATCATGCACTATAATTTTTTTAATGGTTTCTTTAAATTGTTTAAATGAATAATATTTTTTCTTTAAAATTAGTTAAACTAACAAGTTTGTTTTGAGTTAATATTTTTTTGGAAAAAATATTGAAAATAAGTTAAACGTCTTCTCAAGAATTAGAAAACATTTACTTGAAAAAAAAAATAATATTTTATTAAAATTTTTAAATGTATCTGAACTAAGATGAATAAAAATTTTCCCTAGAAATAGTTCATCAGTTTCTAAAATCAAAAAAATTTTTACAATATTATAACATGGGAAAAAATTTATTACTTTTTCTTTTTAATTATCTGAACTAATTTTTAGAAAACAATTCTTAAAAATTAGAAAGTGGTGGAATTAAAAACTTAATTTATGAATAGCTTTTTAAAATTTAATAAATTACACTGCTCGTAAAATAAAAATGAATACATATTAAGTTCAAGTACTTTGTCATTTTGAGTTAGACACATTTTTTGAACTAAATGAGTGTAAATTATGTTCTATTTTTTTTTTTTTGTTGAACTAAACTTAGTTTTGTTACATTTAAGTATGTAAATTTCTTAAAACTGTGATTTTTTCTGAAAAATTGATGAATTTTTATTTAATATACTTGCTTTTTCCTAAAATCAAGAAATATTCTTTAATAAAAGTATGAACTATTTCTGAGTATGTAAACTATTTCGTTTTTACACAAACATAGGAATTTTTATTAATTTTAAAAAATTAATTCTAAGTTTTAACAATATTTTACATAAATTGAGGAAAATTTTTAAACTGTTTTAAAGAAAATTTTAGATAAATTTTTAGTTTATGTATTTTTTTTTTGAGTGTTCCTTCAAAAGTGCATAAATTAAAAATATTAATAAAAATTTATTTATTGTCCCTGAAAAAAATTGTAGACATGCCTTGAAGACATATTTGACAAATATTTCTTTCATCTGCTGACTTGTCCCCTAAAAGGCCCTGCTGTTATTATCTTAAAAGACATAGTTAAAATTAATCTTAAAATGTTTAATGCCGCCAGTAACACTGGGCCTTAAGGGGTTAAATATCAAGATTTATGACTTTAATGATTTATTACTTCAATTTTAAAGATGTTAATTGGTGTTTCAAATATTTTGTTGGCATTCACTTTTTATGCTCTTTTAATGACCGTAATTTTGTTCTTTTCGCCGGTTTTTTTTAAAGACAATGTTTAATTGTTTTATATTTTTTAATTGTTAGACGTTCCATATATTTTAATGCTATTTTTTTTTTTTTTTTTGCAAATTGACACATGTATTTAGATTGTTTATTTTGTTAATACATCAGGTTTGGGATTTTATAATCACTAACTAAATTTATTTTTTTTTTTCAATTTTAGATGTTTGTTATAATGTTAAAGACATTTTTAAATCATTAACAATTTGATTGATTAAAGACAATCTTTTTAAATTTTACTGTCATTAGTAATGCACCAATTTTCGAAACTAGTTAGATAAAACTTCGATAAACGCAAAACAAAAAAAAAAAAAATGGAGAAAAATTTGCTAAAATAAAAAAAAAAATAGTTCAAATCAAAAAATATCATTAAATTCCGGACTCGCTACACTTTGTTTCGATACACTTGTATAGTGTTTCAATTTCATTTATTTCAATCCATTCCTTTTGTCTGGGTTTAAATTCCACTCTTTCCAGTCCATTTAGTTCCCCTGGCCTAATGTTTCAATGCCACTCGTTCCCTGTTTCATTCCATTTTGTTCCACTCGTCTAATGTTTCATTCCCTCCCATTTCATTCCCAATCGCTCCTTTATTTCATTTAATTTTGGTCTCCTGTTCAAGTTTCTCATTTCCCCTTGTTTCCCATTCCATTCAAAATCGTTTCCCAATTGTATTGCTTCAATAATACAATTTTAAATTTAAGCTTTCTACAGCCAAAGCGGTTTTAGCAGACCGTTAAGGCCAGCATTTTTGCCCATTTGAATCCCTATTTTACCACGTTTCTGAAGAAAATACTAAAAAATATATTCTGCAAGTGAATTTGCCCACATATCAGGGAACACATATTTAAAATATCTAGCCAAAGCAGTTTGGACAGGCCATTAAGGGAAAACTTCCCCATATTGCCCCTTTCCGTAAAAATTTCCAATAAAAAATCCAGGCTCTATTCTAACAAATCGTAAAATAAATCCCCTAAGAAAGGGAAGGACGGAAATGAAATGTTCTATAAAAATGTTGACAATAAAAATTTTATGTTAGAACACATCAAAGCCCAAAACTTTACACAAACACCAAAATCCAGTCAAATTCAAGATTGCTCATCAGATTTCTAGTCAGATTTTGGGATGATCTACATATTATAAGCCAGAAAATCTGACTAGATTTAATTATTTCAAAGCATCGCTTAGGCATTGAGGCTATGAGCTTTTTAATTTAAAGGGTGGTTAAATTTGATTTTGAATAAAACACAAATTATTAAGGAAATTATTGTATTTTCTTTTTATTATGATAATTTGGTATGGTTCAATTATGTATGGAACAAAATATCGGCCAAATAGCCGCCGCGACCTCGGCGGCACACCTCCATCCGATGGTCCAAATTTTCGATGACACTGAGGCATAATTAAGGTTATATGCCGTTAAAGTGCCGAATTATCTCATCCTTTAGCTCTTAAATTGTTGCTGGCTTATCGACGTACACATTTTCTTTCAAATAACCCCAAAGAAAGAAGTCCAACGGTGTCAAATCACATGATCTTGGCGGCCAATTGACATCGCCACCACTTGAGATAACACGGCCATTGAATTTGTCGCGCAAAAGAGCCATAGTTTCGTTAGCTGTGTGGCAAGTGGAACCGTCCTGTTGAAACCACATATCATCCAGAGTCATATCCTCAATTCCTGGCCACAATAAGTTCGTTATCAGCTCGCGATAGCGAACACCATTCACGGTAAATGCTTGGCCGACCTCATGACACACTATCGCGAACAACAGCAATGTTTTCCGCAGAACGAAATGGGCGAGCATGCACAGGTGTTTTCACCAACCCGGTTTGCTGAAATTTGCCCACAATTCTCCCGATTGTGGACACATTTGGTCGATTATGCTGACCAAAAAAAATCACGAAGTGCACGAAGTCCACGAAATGCATTTTGATTTGAACGCCCATTTTCATAATAAGCCTGAATAACTTTAACGCGTTGCTCGATTGTGTATCTTTGCATGGTTCAAATTTAGATAGTCTGAAATTGAGAAATGTCAAATTAAATTCAAAAAAAACTTGACGTTTAGGTGTGGTTCACATTCAACCATCCTTTAGTTGTTAAAAATTGTATTCCAGTGCGTCTACAATTCGACGAAAAGTTATGGTGATGAACAAGAATACGAGGACGGATAAATAAGTTCGTGACTTTTCGAACTTTCCTCGTAGTTATATGAAATGCAACACTGCTCCCATCAAGTACCACCTGTTAATCAACTACTGCCAAATTTTGAGCATTTTCCGGCATTTACTTTGCGTTTAACAGCAGTTCAAAACATACAACCTTGGAGAAATGTTGGACTAAGTGTATTGAGCTTAAAGGAGATTATGTTGAAAAATATATATTTTTTTTTTGCAAAAAAACTGCGTTTCATTCAAAAAGTCACGGACTTATTGATCCGCCCTCGTACTTTATGGCCTATATTGCGTTTTGGAAGCGTCTACAAATTTTCAATCGGGTTGAGATCGGAAGGTTAAGGCGGCCACGACCTGACATTAATTTTATTTTCCCCTAACCATGCTTTCATCCTTGCCTTATGTATGGAGTAGTTATCGTGCTGGAATTTCCATTATTGGAACAATTGCACTACCCGAAAAACACCCCCATACTAAAATATTTCTGCCTCTGTGCTTGACTAAGGCGGTGGTGTGGGATTAAATTTTTTGCTTTGTTGCCGTCGAACATTAGTTCTTTCGTCTGATAGCCGGGGGTTAAATTTTGATTCGTCGGACCAAAAAATCTTTTTCCATAGCTGTTGTGTACAATTTAAGTGGATCCAAGCAAAGTTAAGCCGAGCTTTTCGATTTTTTTCTAACACAAGGTTCTTTTTGTACATTTCGTTAGCTTATTTTTTCACCTATATTCCAAAAAGTCGACATCGAGAAAAAATATAAAGAAGGTTTACATAAATTTTTCTTAAAATCTACATGAAAAATATTTTTTTTTCTATTTTCACATTGACAGTTATATGTATTTTAAAAACAAAAAAACTATAAATTTTCATTAATTTATTTAAAATTAGACATAATTTACATGGGAACATTTTTTTGTTTTGTGCTGCATATCAATTTTTGTTTTTGAATTTTACTGTCTGTGCTGTATATCCATACATTTATGTGCGCCTAAAGGTAGTTCTCTCTTTTAGTTTTACATTCGTTGTTATGGTAATGCAAAAAAAAAAAAAAAAATTATGAAGTATATTTTAGAATTTGTGTATGCGCATTTGATGCATATGCCAAATGCTGTAAAACAATAATGATTTTTTTTTTTGTGTGTTAAACTTCCTTTCAGTGGTGGAAGCAGCAAAAGTATGTTCATTAAGTGGTAAAATTTAAGATGTAGAGCTAAGTCGATGCTAGATATCTTATTTAGATATGTTGCAAGTTTTTAAGAAACAGGTCTCGGAATGAAAAATCCATTCCTAACTTTATTTTTTTTTTGAAATAGTCTGCTAACGATTTATAACTTGTGACCATATTCTTGGGTTCTCCGAAATTTCGCTTTTAGCTTCTCTGAGTACTGCTTTGAGATAGTTAGAAAAAAAAATCTTTTTTTTTTCGATCTTCTGTTGCAGTTGTTACACGGGACAAATTGTTGAATTTGAAACTAAATATTTTAAAGAAATAGGGATTTTTTTTTTTAAATTGATCTTTTTAATACTTATATGTATGTATGAAAATGTATTTTTAGTCTGGTTCGAGATCATGGAGAATATACAGAAAACGTTATCAGACACAAGCTGAATGGATTACATTTTCTGGTCCGCTACGACCTTCATCAACATTCTTCGTGCCCTTGAAAGTGCAAATTATAAATATCTCTATTTAACAAATCAAAAGAAAAAACTATTTATGCTGATTTGTGAGTTAAATTGAGATATTTTTAACTGGCACTTTCAAGGTCACGAAGAATGATGATGAAGGTCGTAGCGGACCAGAAAATGCATTCCGTTCAGCTTGTGTCTAATAAAAAAAAAATTATTTTACAACATAATCTCATTTTATCTCAATTCTTTTAGTCCAACGTTTCTCCAATTTTTGTATCCCTTCCAAAAAATAGGATTTTTCGAGGTTCATAAAATAGGCATTTGTATGATAAATAATTTCATCGTTGGAGCTTAATCTCTTTCCACCGAGTCATTTCTTTAGGTTTGGAAATAGGAAATAGTCACTGGGGGCTAAATCCGGAGAAAATGGCGGATGAGGTACCAATTCGTAGCCGGATTCATGAAATTTTGTCATAGAGACTACACACGATTACGTTTATGGTCAAATAAGAGGAAACGTGGTACCCATCTTGCAGACAGCTTTCTTGATACCTATGGCATCAACAACCTCACGCAGTTTACTCTTCGATCGGCCAATACCATACCATGGTGGATTTTTTCAAAATTTTCGGGTGTATTGAACTTAATTGGCCGTCCATAACGTTCAGCGCCATTTCTACTTGTGCCACCACATCGAAAGTCAGTAAATCACTTTTTTACCATTGAAGTCGATGGTACAGAGTCCCCATAGTATTTATCAAGCTTTTCCTTGGTTTGATTGACGTTTTTTTTTTTTGCAAAAATAATGTTTAATGAGCACTCGAAATTCACTTTTTTCCATTTAAAAAAAATCCACGAGGTTGTATGTTTTGAACAGCTGTTAAACGCTAAGAAAATGACGGAAATTTGACAGTAGTCTATTAACAGGTGGTACTTGATGGGAGCAGTGTTTTACTTCATAGAACTACGAGGGAAGTTTGAAATGTCACAGACTTACTTATCCGCCCTCGTACTACGAGTGCTCAAACCGAATAAAACAACTTATGCGTTTGAGCCGCGCACTGAAGCAAAAACAGCAGGAATTAAAGGCATGACAATGTGATTTTGCAGCATAACAACGCCCTTCCATAAGTTGCAAGACTGGTCAAGACAACGCTGGGAGGTCCTACCCCACCACCGTTTTCTCCTAACATCGATCCTTCCGACTACATAGCCTGTCCCAGCAGAAGTTCGCTTGTAAAAAATTGGTCGACGAATCATTGGAAAAAGTTTTTTCTTCTTATTTGTTTTACAAAAGCAATTAATAATGTAAGCGACAAAAAAAAAGTTAAGGAGTCATCAAAAGAAAAGAAAAGCTCAAATGTTATTCCAGTTCCAAATATTTTGAACACCACTGTACGAAGACAGATAACTGATTTAAACAACTATTACGATATACTGTCATTTTTCATTAGTTGTAATTTTAATTACATCTATTATAGATGTTTTGTAGTTTTTCATAGAAAAATAGAAAAACAAATGTAATTACAGTTAAAAACAACTACTATTGATTACTGCACAAACAAATCTCATACAATTACTGACAAATTTTTTTGAGAGCAGCTGTATAAGTTGATACAATTGTTCTGAAAATGTACGCTTTATAAGACACAATTTTGTTCTTTTTTAATCATTATGCTATTATTCCTTTTTTTCCGCTTATTAAATTTTTAAAAATTGTTTATCTTTTTAACTAATTAATTAGTTATAAAAGTAATTGAAAATTTTGTATATAAAACTTGGCCATCTGCTTATGACATAAATTTTATATTATGTCCATTTATAATGAACATCCTTATCTGCCATTACAAATGATTATAAAAGAAAAACTTTTAAATTTTTAATATTATTTTCAAACTTTTTTCACTTACAAAAACAATTTATTTAAATATAATACATAAAGCTTACTATAACAATGAATAAACGTGGATCAATTAAAAATTAACTAAGTTAAGGCAAAACACAAAATATATTTTTAAAATGGAGTTGACCATGCAGTAATTCCTTGATGAGGGTTTTTCCATAATTTCAAATTATTTACAACATAAAAAATTTGTTGTCAGAATCTGCTGAAAATTACTATTAAAACAAAGCTATTTGCAGTTAAGAATAGAATACAAAGGTATTTACATTTAAAATAGCTAAAAATTTGGTTAGTTTTTACTGTTTAAAACCGACTAAAGAAATCAGTAAAATGTTGTAAAATAACTAACAAATTTTTACTGCAAAAAATTCCAAATAACTAATAAAAGTTATTTAAAACCAACTTAATAAATCATTAAAATTTTCTAAAAAAACTGACAAATCTTTACTATCAAAAATTAATAAAAACTAACTTTTCAATTAAAAAAACCCAATTTTTTTCTCTACCGATTACAAACAAAATGTCAACCAATTACTTCATCTATTTAAAATTTTAGTTCAAAATTCTAAAATTCAAATTATAAACTTATTTTAATGTTAAACTGTTATAATATTTGTTATATTAAAATTCTATCCGCTTTAGTTAATTATCAATTAAATCCACACATATACATATTAATATAAAGGGTATATCACAATGACTTTAAATGTTGTTCTATTATTTAATAATTTCATATTCTAAAGAACTTTCATGATCCCTAAATAAACCACATGGTCTACTAACATCTTGTTTGCGTTCATGTGTCCATACGTTGCCAACTAAAGTAAAAAAAAAAAACAAAACATATTAAGAAAAATATTGAAAATCACAATCAAGCCTTATAAATATGACAAAGCAAATATGCAAATTTGCATGTTTGTAAAACACATAACAAAACTTACTCCACTTCGAACCCTTTAATACTGGACAGCCAGCATGTTTAGTACGAAAATCACCATCTAAAGAACGATGTAAATTATACCAAAATAACACATTCCCCTTAGCAGGCTTAACGGCAATTTTCAAAAATGGAAATGCAGTTGCTCCTCCTTGTTCAACATCAGATAACTGTATAAGAGAAAAAGTAAAAAATAAAAAAATGTCAAAATTATTTATGAAAACATCACAAAGTAATAATAATAGATAAAGGGCCTGTTCACACGAGAAGAAAATTTATTTCAACGGAGATCTTAATGAAGGTTAGAAACATACCCGTGCAATCGAGTTTTTAGGGGGTAAAAATTGGTTTGAAGCTCGATATTTGAGAACTTTTCAATATTTTTTAAAATACCTTTCTTTTGATACCTAATTTGGGGCAATAAGTAACACCCTATTGGAAAGTGCTGCCATTTTTGAAAATGGAATCATATGCCAGTTTGGTTTTGAGATTTGTAAACAAGTTATGCGAAATTTTGCAGTGAGTAACAACGTATCGCTACGAGGGCGTATCAATAAGTCCGTGACTTTTCGAACTTCCCTCGTAGTTATATGAAATGCAGCATTGCTCCCATAAAATACCACCTGTTAATTTCCGTCAGTTACTGTGCGTTTAACAGCTGTTCAAAACATACAACCTCGTGTATTTTTTTATTTTTTAAATAGAAAAAAGTGAATTTCGAGTGCTCATTAAACATTATTTTTTGCGAAAAAACAGTCAATAAAACCAATGAAAAGCTTGATAAATACTATGGGGACCCTGCACTATCGATTTCAATGGTAAAAAAGTGGTCTACTGACTTTCGTTGTGGTCGCACAAGTACAAATGACACTGAACGTTCTGGACGGCCAATTGAGGTCAATACACCTGAAAATGTCGAAAAAATCCACGATATAGTGTTGGCCGATCGAAGAGTAAAAGTGCGTGAGATTGTTGATGCCATAGACATTTCATGTGGCAGTGAGGTTTCAATTTTAAATGATCAGTTAGATTTCAGAAAGCTGTCTGCAAGATGGGTGACGCGTTTGCTCTCAATGTACTATATTGCAAGGGTGCAGACGTAGTCTCAGTGGCAAAATTCCATGAATTGGGCTACGAATTGGTACCTCATCCGTCAAGTCGCTGGAGGCCAGATCTGGAGAATACGGTGGATGCGGCAGCAATTCGAAGCCCAACTCATATAATTTTGTCTTAATGAAACAGCACTTTGTTTTCGTTCAAATGGGGCTGTTTTTCCGCGATTTCGTCCTTCACATGCTCCAATAACGCTATGTAATAGTCGCTGTTAATGGATTTTCCCTTTTTAAGATAGTCTATGAATATTATACCTTGCGCATCCCAAAATACTGATGCCATAACCTTGCCAGCCAAACTGTTGCGTCTTTCCCCGCTTTGGAGTTGGTTCATCCCGTGCAGTCCAATCGGCTGACTTTTGATTGTCACATATCGACGCATAAAATCAGGTTTATTACGATTATATAGGTTCAAACACAGCTCAGAATCATCAATTCGTTGTTGTTTTTGGTTGATTGTGTGCTCGCGCGGCACCTACTTTGCACAGAGCTTTCGTATAGCCAAATATTCATTCACGATATGTTCTTAACGTTCCTTTGATATCTTTAGAGTCTCTGATATCTCGATTAATTTCAATTTACGGTCATTCAAAATTATTTTTTTTTACTTTTTTGATGTTTTAATCGGTACCAGCCTTTTTAGGGCGTCTACTGCGGGCATCGTCCACGGTGCTAATTTCGCCTCGTATAAACTTAGCAAAGCACTTCGCAACGGTTGATTTTCCGGGTGCAGAGTCCAAATAATGTTTATCAAGCCAAACCTTGGTTTCAACAGTGTTTTATTTCGCTAAAAAGCAATGCGAAATTCCTTTTTATCCATTGTTTTCAAATTAACAAAAATTGCTTCACCCAAAATACTATATCTCACAAACTAATAGCTCGACAGCTGTCAAATTTATACACGTGTCATTCGAAGGTTAGGGCTAATTAAAAATCATGGATTTCATACTATTAGCGCCATCTCTGTGTTACCCTACGAACTATTCAGCCAAACGTTACGTCCGAAAAGGTTATTGGACCTTATTTTTTTTTTAAGGGGCAGACGATAACGTTTTCACGACTGATTTTTTCTTACCGGAAGTTGGCAATATGGGTTTGGAGTACATGTGGTTCCCACAGGAATGTAATCAGCATGTAATCTCTCGTGTAGGTGATTTGACTGTCCCGAATTTTTTCCTCTAGTCGTTGATGTACGCGAACAAGCCCCCGCATCTGGACGAGTTAAAGAACAACATTCGAGCAGAAATTGACATGTTACCACAAATGCTATGCAAAGTTATGCAAAATGTAATCAAAATGAATTTGTCAGATAAACAAACTTTCCACAATTAATTGAAACAAAATTTTGAAGTGCGAATAAAAATAATCATTTAAAATCAAAGGAGTTTTCACTTAAAACAAACGTTTAAGCGATAGAAAATCAGATGATGGTTTTTTCCCCACCCTGTATTTTCTTTAAAATACAAAACGGGGTCAAATTTGAAGACATATTTAAACCACTAATCATCGTGAAAACTAATATTTGTTCCATAGTTTTTTCTCCTCTACAATATATCCAAGTTAAAATATATGGGTTAAAATATTGTGTAGTTTCCTTGTAAATTTTAGTTAATAAAACTCTAGCTATATTTCTCTCCAATGTAAAATGCTTCCTTAGAAAGTTGATATCTGCTTTATCATGTTAGTTGTGAGTAATATAATAACATAACATGTGTATTATGGCAAGTTTTTGCATCAATCTTTATATCAGAGCTTGTAAAGAATTCATTCGAAATGAAGCACCCACCGCACATGCTGTGTACGCAAGTTTGTGCCAAAATTCGTGAGACTCGCTTGCTAGTGGACAACACTCATAGTCCTTGTCCATCGTACGGTACGTACCGATGAGAATGTGGCTGTTAAGGCCGAAAGTGTGCAACTCAATCCAAGAAAATCGACTCGTCTTCGATCTCAACAATTCGCCATTTTGCGCACCATGACAATTTTGCACAAATATTTCCATTTTAGTGAACGGCGAGCGCAATATAAGCATGATTACGAACTTTTCTTTGGCTGAAATGGAATATATGAACTTGGATAATCTTTGGTTTACACACAAACATATGTATATTTGATACAAAAATTTTTAAAATTTGATTAAAATTTTAATTAATTTGAACATAAATTAAAGTTATAATTGGTTAGAACATAAATTAAAGTTATAATTGGTGCAATTAAAACTTGAATTGAAAATGTTGAACATTTTTGGTTAAAAATTTAATTGACATGATTAAAAAATAATTAAAAAATTTCAATTAATTTTAACAAAAAAATTAATTCATATAACAAATTCTTTTGCTGGTCTAAGTTCAAATAAATTATTAATTGTATTTACAAATATTTTAATTGAAACTCGATTTGAGTTTTTTCTGTGTATGCATATTTGAAAAAAAATTTTAAAATTTGATTAAAATTTTAAATAATTTGAATCTGGAATTTTAATCAAAAATTTGATTTAAATGTTAATTGATTTGATGTTGGAATTTCAATTAAAAATTTGATTAAAATTTTAATTACTTTTTGGTTAGAACTTTAATTAAAATTTTAATTGATATAATTAAAAATTTAATGGAAAAATGTTGAAGATGTTCGATTAAAAATTTAATTGATATGATTAAAAAAATAATTGAAAAAGTTTCAATTAATTTTAACAAAAAAAAAAAAAAATATATTGATATAACAAACTCTTTTGCTGGTCCAAATTCAATTAAATTGTTAATTGTATTTACGGGTATTTTAATTAAAACTCGATTTTAATTTTATCTGTGTAGCAACGATTCCAATTCTTCGACTTTAAAATTTTTCGGTTGACCCTGCCATTCCTTGTATTCGAGCTCAATATAACCATACTTTTAAAGCGACCAAACCACTTTCGACACGATTGTTTAGATAGAGCATAGTCGCCGTAAACTGCCACTAAGAGACGATGATACCTGGCCGCACGTCAAAATCACTTTATCTGGTAAAAAATTCGACATGTCCGAGACAATATTTTGTAGTGTTGTTAACGTTTCAACCAAAAGACACACATTCACAATAGACGCTTATTCTCAATAGGTTTTAGCGGCAAGACAATGGAAACTGTAATATTGGTTCATATACTAGTGACAGCCTCTTGTGTGCAACACTTAGTATTAGTTCCCAAGTCCCAATATAAAAAAATAAATGTTGGACGATATTAAGATCAATTAAGTTGTCTATTATTAATTAATTGAATTAAAAAAAATATTTCATAAAAAACTCTATAGATATAGTCTAATTTCTAGAATTTTCCGAATCCCATTAAATTATTATTTATAATGCACTAAAAAATATTTAACTTGACCCACGTTTTGAAAAAATAAAAAATATTGTAAGTTTGACACTGAAACTTTTTCCAGTAGCAGGGCCGTCCCTTTTCGAACTTCCCTCGTAGTTATATGAAATGCAGCACTGCTCCCATTAAGTACCACCAGTTAATAGACAAATTTTGAGCAAGTTTCGTCATTTACTTTGCGTTTAACAGCTGTTCAAAACATACAACCTCGTGTTTTTTTTTTAAAATGGAAAAAAATGAATTTCGAGTGCTCATTAAACACTATTTTTTGCGAAAAAAACCGTCAATCAAACCAAGGAAAAGCTTGATAAATACTACGGAGACTCTGCACTATCGATTTTAATGGTAAAAAAGTGGTTTACAGACTTTCGTTGTGACCTTACAAGCACGGAAGAAGCCGAACGTTCTGGACGCCCAGCAGAGGGCTCTACACCCAAAACAATTGAAAAAATTCACGATATGGTGTTGGCCGACCGGAGATTGAATGTGCTATAGATTGTGGAAGACATAGGTATCACACATGGCTCAGTGGTTTCAATTTTGAACGATCACTTGGGTATGAGAATGGTTTCCGCAAGGTGGCTGCCGCGTTTGCTCACAATCGACCACCAACGGAATCATGTGACAGCTTAGTTTCAATGGCAAACAATCCATGAAGTAGACCGCGACTTGCCTCCTCATTCTCCGGATTTAGCCGCAGTAACTATTTCCTATTTTCAAACCTAAAGAAATGGCTTGGTAGAAAAAGATTTAGCTCCAACGATGAAATTATTGATCAAACAAATGCCTATTTTATGGACCACGAAAAATCCTGCTGTTAAACGCAAAGTAAATGACAGAACTTCCTCAATATTTGACAGTAGCCTATTAATAGGTTGTACTTGATGGGAAAAGTGTTGGATTTCATATTACTACTAGGGAAGTTCGAAAAGTCATGGACTTATTTATCCGCCCTCGTATTTACGTATGTTCTGGCCAAAAAATGTCCTCTGTTTATGAAATGATTAAACTTGTTGCTCCAAGTTTTTTTTTTTTTGTTAAATATATTTTTAAAAAGATTTTATTCTTTTAAGTTCTCTCTCCACATCATGCAAACAGGATTTTGTGTGCACTATGTTTGCTTGTAAATGTGTTTGTACTTACATAGAAAATTGAGGTTGATATACGATTGCCAGGCTCTTCGGGTATATTATGCTACAATGTTCATGGAAGAAACAAAAACAAAATATTGGTTTAATATTTGTCTGTATGCGTATGTGATTTATAGACCATTAAAGGGTTTTAGATTGTTTTCCTACTCACCAAAAAGAAATCAAAATGTGGTTCATAGTGACCACCCAAACCATAATTGGCAACTTGCAATTGTTCACTGTATGTCATATCTAAGCCCGTAACATCATGTATATCATGTAACATTTTCATCATATAAGGATGAGTTTCATATGGCAACCAGGCATTTTTCGAAATGCGATAATTACGTCTTCTTCCACCGACACCATCAGGCATACGCACAGTTGAACGTACCATATTGGGTAAAGCTAATTCTTTGATTTTTTCGATTTTTTCATTGGAAAGCATATCATGGAATATCATAACAAGTGGATCCAAATTTAGTTCTTCCACTTTAAAAGGTGCCACATGACAAAAAGCACAATCGCCACTATGATAACGACATCTTAAGTCACGTTGTTCGAAGGGTGTTTGTTGCACTTCTTCACGGCAGACTTTTTCATATAATTTAAATTCTTCGGTATTCTATCAAGATATTTAAAGAGGGATTTTTCTTTAACTTTTGTCAAAGTTTTGACATTTAAACTTTTTTACAACTACTTACATGATAATCTTTTTCAATAGTTTCCGTGGCTGGTAATGTTTCAGTGTTTTCAATTAGCTTAGCCATATTAAATTTTCGCAAAGGATCTTTATTTAAAATAAATTTAAATACCTTTAAAGCAGAATCTACATCGCCTATTTTCAAAAGATTTTCTGCCAAATTTTCCATAAATTCCAAGGAAGCTACATTGTCTTTAAACTTGTCAAAATCTAAACGTTTGACGGATTCTTGCACCCAAGGTTTAGTTTGATTATAAGCCTTTAATTTTATAAGTTGTTCACCCAACATCAAACAGTCAGACCAAGTCATATCGGATCTAAATAAAGGAAAAAAGAATTATAACTCAAAATTTATGTGATATTCTTAAGTATTCTCACCCATATTTAACACCATTTAAAACTCCCGAAGCCACTTGGGTCACATCTAAATTATAAGTTTCTTGTAATCTTACTAAAGCCATGGCCGATTCTTCAAAATCATCTTCTGAAGGAAAACTCAAATGTATTTTTCTTTGATGTAATAGTTGTATAAAATCTGAAAATTTTATCCCATATATATTAATATGCTTTTTAGAGTAATATTTTATTTTTCAATACTTACTTAATGCTTCCGAAATTTGCTCTTCATATTTATCCCAGTTATTGTATAATCTATTAATTAACTTATATGCATTTACTGGATTGGTTAGATAATTTTCTGTATCATTTTCAGCAATTATATGTTCATTTTCAATTTCTAGAATTTCTCTGTGAAATATAAGCAAAAAAAGAAAAAACATTGTGTGGTGTAATTAAAACCTGACTACATTAGTATTAAATTCCAAAGTGAAATATTTAAGTAAACAAGACAACCTTTTTAACTCTGATACCGAGAAGCGAAAAACCAGGGAAACAATTGGTTAGAAATCTATCAAAACCATTGGATTTAAGTTGTAAATATATTTCCTTTCCAATTAATTATAGCACTGCGGAACACTAGTTATGATGCCTCGTATTTGATGTCAGATATTCTGTACTTCTCACATAAGACTACAACTTGAGAAATTGCCTGAAATTGCCCGCACTACTATAAGAGATATTAAGTAATATAAATTCATTAAAATGAATTTGATATATTTTTATGGTAAATTTTTTGACTTCAGATTCATCTTAAAAAGGCTTTAAAACAAATTTCAGTAAAAGTTTGTGCAAAAAACCTTGTTAGAAGGCAAAAAAAGAACGCATTGCATGTGACTGCCGAAGAAAAGTAGATCCATTACGACAACCCAAAGCTCAACGAGTCACGGGTTTTGCCTGAAGAGCCATCAACATCTTTCGCAAAGCCGAATATTCATAACATGAAGCTTATGCTCTGTATTTGGTGGAATCAGCGCGACGTGATCTATTACGAGCTGCTCACACCGAATGAAATGATCATGGCTGAACGCTATCGGACTCAAATCATGCGCTTGAGCAGCGCATAAGAAGAAAGACACGACAGTGATTTTGCATCATGACAACGCTCAGCCACATGTTGCGGGCATTACCTACTTGAAAACGCTGAAATGGGACGTCCTACCCCACCCTCAGTATTCTCCAGACATCGCTGCTTCCGATTACTACTTGTTCCGGTCAATAACACATGGTCTGTCCCAGCAGAAGTTCACTTCATATGAATAATAAAAAAAAAATGAGTCGAAGATTGTATTGCATCAAAAGACTATTCGTTCTTCCGAGCTGGTATCCGAAAATTGCCAGTAAGATGGGAAAAGTTCAAGCCAGCCATGGACAATACTTTGAATAATATATTTGCAACCATTATTGAACAGTAAATTTCGAAAAAAAACGCTCATTGTTAATCCAAGGTCCCAACACATGGGACTAAGATTTTCGGAAAACACAGAATTGGGAAAAAATCGCTATAATAAAAAAATATGTTCAAGTTGATAAATATCCCTAGAATCCTGGTTAACACCATTCTATTTCGTTGCCTCTTTCCAATTTAACTAGTTTACCATTTCATTTCATTCCCCTTGTCTAGTGTGCCAATTCCACTAGTCCCGTGTTTCAATTCTGCTCGTTCCCCATTTAGTTTTGTTCCCCTTATCTAGTGTATCAACTCCACATGTTTCCCAGTCCCTTTCCAATTTCAAACGTTCTTTGAATTTCAGGTATCAACCTTATCTCTCAATTACCTCATTCTCCAGAGAACACAATTTTTTTTTTAAGTTTCAGGCTTCAGGCCGTTAACGGGACCACTTTTAAACTGCTATTTTTCTACGTTCCTGGCAAAACTTGCAAAAACTATCTTATCAGTGAGTTAGCCCACACTCCAAGAACATTTATTTAAAACTTTGGGTTTCTAGCCAAAGAGCTGTCAGAAAATGTTACACTGTAAATGTCTTATGGAACTTAAATGAAAATGAAAAAAAAAAATTTTCCTCACAATTACAAAAATTATTTGCCTTTTTTATGATCCATAACCGTTTTTAAAAAAATTTTAAAACTTTACCAAAAAATTAATTTTTTCTAAAAATTTTGTGTTTACATTTTGTTTTAAAAAAATTTAAAACTTTTCCGAAAAAACCACACGATTTTTTTCAAAATTTTATGTAAACCCTTCCCTGCTGGAAAAATGGGGTCAGTTGGGAATTGGGACCTGTCCCAGGATAGGTGAAAACTCAACCGGTTCCGAAAAAACATATCACGAGATAGGTGAAAAGAGCACCGGTTTAAAAGTCAGCACCTGTCCTTTTAGACCAGTTCTGTGACATGTCACAGAGGGCAATTGACTCCCTCCTAGGACAAGCCCATATTAAAGTGATCGGTCCCGTGACCGGTCCCTATCACAATGAACCGGTCATGTGACGTGTCCTGGGATAGGTTCGTTTCCCGCAGGGTTGTTACCAATCCTGAGGAAATTTCCTTTCATTTGACACCCAAATTTATATGTAACTAGACGAATCACTTTTTAAGGCCTTAACTTTTAATAGAAAAATATTTATTTTTTATTTCTACCCAGCAAAACTTTGGTAATGGGTGCCATATTCTCATGCGTTGCCTTGTGATGATAGCTCGTTACCTCTTTCATTATTTGCAAGCATAAAGTAATAAGTAACTCATTATTTATTACGTAATATATGATTTATAAATGTAAAGTAATAATTGAAATATTTTTGAAAATCTATTTTTAGATACATTACTATGTGTTTTTTTGTAAGCAAAAGGGTAATGTATGTTTGTTTTGACAACACTGGCGAAAAAACGAAGCGCAACAATTCATTTAAGTTTAAAGCAATCAAATACTATATACGTCGATAGCTCAGTGGGTAGAGTGCTTGACTGGCAACCATATTTCCCTGGTTCGATTCCCATCTGGACCACATTATTTTTAATTACAAAAATTTTAAATAATTTTTATAAAATCTATTTTTGGACACAAATATTCTCGTAACCATATAAGTAACCCCTTACATTATCACCTCTAAAGTAATGGGTATATACATTACTTTGAGGCGCATCGTCTATAAAATTCATCAATGAAGTAAGGTGTAAAGTAATCAATCGGCCTCTATGGCTGTACATTACTTTACCCATTATTTGATAATGTGTGGTTTTGCTGGGTAGTTTAGAGTGAGCTTTCAACTTCCTTTTTTTTTTTTAATTTAAAAGGAGGTCATATTTTTTCTGAAGTCCGCCCGCTATAGAGTAATTTTTTCCAAAAATATAAAAAAAAGCAGCAAAGCCGTCGAAAATCGGTTGGTTGGTCAGGTTACGTTAGGTAGAACTGACGGATAAATTGTTCTGCAACAGGTCTTAGAATTGATTCTAAAAGAACCTGCACCTTTTTGGTAGCAATAGAAATGGTGGCTTTTTGGGAGAATTTTAAACAAAAATCATTGGTGCTTAAACTGACAGTAGAACAGTTTATAAAGTTGTTTTACAACCGGTTTTTTAAATTAGCAATATTTGCTGCAAAATTTTGCTATTGTTATATTTAACGTTTAGATTATAAATTTGCATTTATTGATTTTTATTTTATTTTTTTGCTTTGTTAATTGGTTTGTTTCAATTCGGTTGTTGCTTTCAAAATCTATAATATTTTTTTATAACATGTTCTCGTGTGCTTTTATATAATAAAATGATTAAATTAATTTCAGTATTATTTATAGATATTAAGTGATTTATTTATAAATTTTTAATAGATTTAGTGGATTTTCTTGAATTAAATTATAACTATATTTATAGAATAATTTTTTTTATACCCTCCACCATATATGTTGAGGGTATATATCAGTTTGTCATTCCGTTTGTAACATGTTGAAATATAGGTCTAAGACCCCTTATGCAATTTTAAGTTCTGTCTGTCTATCTGTCTGTTGGCGATCACGACGCGAAGACGCAAGCAGGGGTACCTATTTTTTTACTCCGTTTATTGGACATCCCGAGCAGTTTGGTGTTGAAAATAAGCAAAATCGGTCAAGCGGTTAAAAAGTTGTGAGTGAAAATGTGAAGGAACCTCTAAATTTTCCATACAAATTGGTGTATTTTAGTACAATTTCATAGTAGCGACTGGTTCATAAAATATTTTCTCATATTTTTCCATCAGTCGCTTATAAATGAATAATATTTTGTATTCACCTCAAATATTTTTCACCTCAATAATTTTTTTTTCACCACAAAATTTTTTTTTACCTCAATATTTTTTTTTTACCTCAAAATTTTTTTTTTCACCAAAAAATTTGTTTTCGCGTCCAAAAAAGTTGTTCACCTTTAAAAATTTTTTTCACCTCCATAATTTTACTTCAGAGAACATTTTTTTTTTGGCATATTGGTGGAGGGTATTCAAAGATTCGGCACAGCCGAATTTAAGCCTTTTTTTTACTTGTTTTTTTTATAAATTTTCTAATCAATTCCACATGAATCACAATTGCTTTCCTTTTCCTTTTCACTTACTTTTCCAATACGGCAATTTGTTGTTTTGTTGTTTTAATATAATCCTTTAGATCTGTCACTAAAATTTGTTCAGTCTTTAATAAATTCTCCAATCCTGCCACTGAGGAATAATATTCATTTTCATTATTACACTTGACAGCATTAAAACAATTAACAACTACAACAAATAATAATAACAGCAACGGATAAAATATACTTCCGTCCGTAACAAATATGTTCAAATTCATTGCACGATGATGCTGTTTTCGATGGTGATGATGTTGATGATGATGTTGTTGTTGTTGTTGCTCGTGCTAATGAGTTCGTTTTGTTTTATTTGCATTAATTAAATATTATTTAACACTCGCAGACAGTAAGACGGGGTAATATGATGTTATATCTTAAGCCGGCTTATGCTATGCAATAATTATTACCGCTACTTTTTATATTGTTTTGATTTCTTGTTCTGATCTAAGTCTTTAGATCTTCTTTTACTTGTCTGTTCAAAGTTAGTTTATCGACTAAAACTTGGTGAAATATTATGTTTAAAATGTTTTTTGTGTTAAACTGTTTCTTTAAAGTTTTCATCAATACACATATTGTTGTATTAAGTAGTCAAAATATCAACAGTTTGTTAGCAACGTTTGTCGTTGATACTTAAGATACTATTAACCCTCTAATGTTCTAAATGGAAAAAGGTGGACATTAATTTTGTATACTTAAAAAGAAACATTACTACGTTCACAATTATACAATTCATACGGGTCAGAAATGAAATCTCATTTTTTTACTGCAGGGGTTCTAACATATTGTTTGGCGAATGAAGTCTCGCGGAATATAAGACAACATTTTTTTTAGCTGCCGAATTTCAATTTAACAGCTTTTTTTCTCTTTTGGTCAAATGAACATTATATTCTAGCCATTTTTTCTTTTCGGAATTTAATATGGTGGATCCAATATAGCGGGAAATATTTTAAAATGGATTGGATTTTCTTTGAATCTCTATGAGTAGGTTTTTGAAGTAATTCAATAAAAATCTGATGTTCCATTTTTAAAATTCAATATGGCGTCTCCAAATTAACCATTTTAAAAATCTAAATATATACTAAAAACGAAAAAAAAAATTGAACTAAAAATTAATCCAAAATTTCCTTTAAAATAGTTTAAAAATGTTCCTCAATTTAAGTCAAATTTTATTTAAACTTAGAAAAAGTTTCTTAAAATGAATAAAAATTCCTATGTTTGGGTAAATACGAAATAGTTTATATACTCAAAAATATTTTATACACTAAAAAAAACAAAAGACATGAACTAAAAATTTCTCGCGAGTAGTAAAATTAACTAAATTTTAGAAAGCCAATTCTAAATTCAGTTTTTAAGTCTACCTCTTTCTAATTTTTAAGAATTGTTTTCTAAAAATTAGTTCAGGAAATTAAAAACAAAATGTAGTAAATTTTTCCCTATGTAATAATAAAATTTTTTTTAATTTTAGAAACTGATGAATTATTTCTAGCAACTTAGTTCAGATAAATTTTAATAAAATGTTATTGTTTTCAATTAAAAGTTCTCTCATTTTTGGGAAATTAGTAACATATGTTTATGTATTTTTTCCTAAAAAAAAAATTGAGTAAATTTTTCTAAAATCGATGATAAATTTAGTTTTTGTTTAACGTTTCATTTTATTCCAAAAAAAAAAAAATCAATTTAAAAAACTAGTTAATTTTCTAATTTTAAAGATAAAATATTGTTAAAGCAAACAAATTAAAGTAACCAATAAAAAAAATTATCTTGCATGATTGTAATTTTTTGGTTCGTGATCGACCGTGATTCAACAATGGCTCACGTGTCCATCTCTAATCTTAACAGTCTTAAATATAGAACTTTAAGTAGCTTAAAATGTATTTTAAAATAACAAGAAATGTAACTGTGTATTTTTGCAACAATTTCCTTAAATTAGTTAATTTAAGAAGACAAAGGAACCCCAGTGTTCCTTAGCCATAGATGCCGTGTGCCACTTAGGGCGTCCCTTTCTGTAACTCTCTCGAGGAGGAACATTAATTAACTTTGTCACAATTTGTTACGTTTCATGTTATTTTGCAGTACATTTTTTTAATTTGTTTACATTTTTGCTAATGAAATTTAATTTATATTTTAAATACATGAGTTTAGCATAATTCAATTTAATTTAAAGACAAAAATGTCCTCACAAAGCGGAAGTTCTCCAAAAGTGGGAAAATACTTACACAATGAGTGTAAAGTACTTAAAAAATATTACTCGCACCTTTACCATAGAAACAGTTTCATATTTATTAGAAAATTTTTTATCAAATTTAAGGATAATTTTCAGTTAAAAGAAGTGCTATTTAACTTGATGTTAGAAAATATTTTCCTATTTTTAGGGAGTTAAGTCCTAGTTTTTAGTAAAAAAAATTATACACTGAACTCAAATAAAATAAAATTTTTCTTAAAACCAAGGAAATATTTACTTGTTAGCAGTAAAATTTTAGATGATATACGAACTAATTAGGAGGAAATTTTACTGTTTTCTATAATTTAGAAATTTTTAACAAATTTTAAGTAAAATTTCTTTCTTAATTTCAAGGAAAATTTAATTAAATATTGGTAAAAAAATGTATGTGTCGCCGCTTTCATTTAAATTTTTCCTTCAAATAAGTTAATTTTTCTAAATTCTAGTTCAGTTTTTTTGGAGTGCAAATTTTTTTATAGTTTGAAAAATCATTACAAAATAAATTTTTTATTTTCTCAACCGAGTCGCGTTAAAAAAAAAATCGAATCAATGTAAAACCCTTTTGGCCAAAATTGGTGTAGATTTCAATTATTGGTTAAAATGTAACAATAATTTAAAGATATTTACTTTTCATTGAGGAAATATTAAAAAGTATTCTGCATGTAATAAATCCTGAAATGTAATAAATTGTGACAGTCAGATCCTTTTCGTAGTTAGTAAATGGTTTTCCTTGAGAGAACCACCAAAAGGAACGCCCTAAGTGACACACGGCATCTATGGCTAAGGAACACTGGGGGTCCTTTGTCTTCTTAAATTAACTAATTTTTGCCAAAATACAAAATATCACAGTTATGTTTATTTTTTTTGTCATTTTAAGCTTAAAATTTAATTGACATATACAAATTTAAAATTTTTTTAACAGAAATATTTTTTAAAAATTATTGTATTCCCTTGAGTCTCTTCACACACTACAATCTGAAGTTAAATTTTCAAAATTCAAAGTGACACAGAGCTATTAATTTAAAAATAAAACAAATTTTTTGTAGTTGCGTTTTAGAAAATCTAATTTCTGATTTTTATTTATCTACCAAAACAAAAAAAAATCACTTCATTGAATCCGATCACTTTTGTAAAATCCATCCGCCATATTAAATATTTAAAAACGACACTCGGTATTGAAAGGAAAATTTTTTAAGGTATTTTTAAGATTGAAACTGATAATTTAAACCTTATTTTTGCCAGGTCGAATTTTTTTTTCATTGCGTCAACCGAATTTTTGTCCAACTAAAAAAATTGGTTGCGGCAAGGGAATAATGTTGTCACAACCAAATGTATTTCTGATATAACTGAAATATATGGTTTCAAACAAAATTTTCTCTTATTTACCGAATTTCGGTCGACACTTAAGAAATTTTGAGAGATGATGCGATTTACCAAGATTTTCATAAAAAACCAAAATTGTGGCGCTCACGTCTTTTTAGCGGATAGGGCTCTATATGGGTAGTTTTCGCAATTTTTTTTTTTATTTTAAGATTAACTACTTTTTTTGTATTATCAAGATAAAATATGCCATAAATTAAAAATTTTATTGTTACTTTTATAGTTAAATGGGAAACATTATTTTTTTTTAATTCCCCCATTTTATTTACACCTGTCTTTATATAACAATTAGTAATTTGTTTTGAGGTTTGGGTATTAATTAACTTAAAGCAACACTTAAGATAACTTATATTTAGTGTTAGTAAACATTTATATTAAATTATATAAAATACATTTTGCCAAATTATCAATTATAAGAATCGAAACATTAAATGATTTTGGGAAACATCGAACTCCAAAGAGGGTTAACATGTGTGTACCACAAAGAAAGTGTTTATCATAGGGTTAATAAAAAATAAATTTTTAACGACGACCCGTCATAGAAGCGCTAAATAAACATAAATAATGAACGTGTTTTAATATGCATTTTACTAGTTTTTAATATTTTGTATTGTCATACACAGACAGAAATCAAATCGTGTTCTATTGTAATTAATAATAAAAAAAACTTGTTGAATAATCTAAAATATTAATTAATATTTAAAAAAGATCACTATGAAAAAAAATTTTTTTTTGAAATGAAAATAATTTTCAAACTGATTTTTAAGATAAAAAAAAATTATTCTAACAGAAATTTGACACGTTTTAAAAATATAATGGGGCAACACTACTTAACATAACATAAGTATGAATATTAAAAAAACATCACTTTATTTGGGTTGGGCAAACGCATACAGTGTTTTATGCATAGTAATAATCTCAAAATTTATTTATGGATTTTTTAAAATTATGTAAATTTTTTCCCCTAAATCACAAAAAAACCTTTTAGTCAAAATTTTTAGCGAATATTTCCTTTAATATATATTGGCCATTATAATGATTGTTGGAAAACCACTTTTTTTAAATCATACATCGATTTGATTTATTTATTGAATAATTGAATATGAACATTAATATAATATGTACGTATAAGATGCTTAACAATATGCAAGAACAAATAACAATAAAATAGCGCTAATTTAAATAGTAGTTTTTTAATTTAATTAAACAACTAACTTGCGAATTAAATTTATATAATTTGATTAAAAGCTCATATAAAGCACCAACAACAAATTTTTTTTAATATATACATTAGGGTATCCCAATGAAAACGATGCACAGCCAAGTTAAAAAAAATAAACATGGTTAGAGAAATCATATTCGCAAAGCATTATGTATTTTTGGTATTATAATTGTGCCAACCAAAGTAGGAATCATTATTGTTTTATCACTAGCGGATCCCAGCGTGCTTCGCTACGCATGAATATTAACATTGAATCAAATTCATTGGTTTCTCGATCCGCGGGTTCGGTGAAAAAGATTCCTAAAATGATCACTCACTGACAGCTGTCAATGTATATGCGTGTATTTACCGTGTGTATGAAGTCAGCACACAGTATACATACCGCACACGCTCATGGGCGCCTACGTATTTGTTGTTTTTTTTTTTTATTTGGACAAAATCACATGTGGACATGAAAAGTCATAACTCACGAACGCGTCGACCGAGATAAACTATCTACACGACCATACGAACAAACCCTAAAAATTCAATCAAATTCGGTTTGACAGTTCGTGAGTTATAAAGTCACAACACACTTGCAATAATTTTTTATATATATAGATAATATATTGTAATATGAAATATTAATTTATGACCTATAAACCTAGTGATCATACTATGATACTATATGATTATAAAATCGTCCTCAGTGATCATTATATGATCAGTAATAATAATATTGATGATTATTAAAATCTTATTATGATAATTTCGAATTTCCAATTATGTTAAACTATATTATACAAATGTGGCGGAGTTAATAAGCAAAACTGCTGCATTTGGGGAACAGAGAATCCACACGGGATCCGGGGAATTTCATGACCAAAAAGTAATTGCGTCAAAACAATCATTGGGCGATTTTTCTTCAGAGAAAGTGAAACTGTCGATGGGAAACAATATTGGTGGATGTTGGCTTTTTATGTCTGCCCGACAATGCATGCAAAAGGTCTGGACGCTTACTAGTTTCTACAAGATGGTGCTATGCCACACTTCGTGTAAAACAATGCAATTCCCGCAACAAAAATTCCTTGGATGTGTGTGATGTCATTAACTGGCCACCCATATCTACAGTTCTACCCCCTACGAACTTCTTTTTGTGGAGTTATTTGAAAGCAAAGTTTACGCCCCAGGGCATTGACGAGCTCAGAGCAAACATTCGTGTCGAAAGTATCGCTATACCGCCCGAGATGCTTGAAAAAGTAATGGAAAATGCATCAAAAAATGTGCATCTTTAGTTCCGTAAGCTTGTTCTTACCAAACTTTTAATATCGATTCTGCAAAGAAAAAAAATCAAAATTTTTTAGCCCTAAAATACCCTACAATCGGGGTATCGTCTATCACTGATAGGGTTCTGGAGATCTCCTCCAAACAAAAGTGTACATATTTTGTGCCATCGTTTGAGTGCTATTACTTCAATCAATTTACATGCAATCTATTTAACGGGACACCCTATTATGCAGCAATCTGTTTGTATAACACTGGCCGACAAGTGTTTTTTTTTTTAGAGGCTGTTATTAAGACTTTTTAAAGTGTTTTGGGGTCCAAAATCGGTATCTAAATTTAATTTTTTTTCGTGGGAACTTTTTCGGGTGGAACTTTATTTTTTTTAGCTCCATAAAAAAATAATTTGTAATATAACGGAAAATTACTTCACAGCCACATAAAATTGTCTATCATTTAAGTATAATGATATCCAGAAATATTCAAGAGTAATTGCAGGTACTCTTCATGAAACTTGAAAATTTTCTGCTTTTAAAAAGGTAGGTGTGTACAAATTAAAAATATGAAGTCAAACTTGCAAGTAGCTTAAAAAATATCTGAAAACCGGTACAAAAATTTTTGAAAAAAATTTTTGAAATGAAAAAGAAAATTCCCCTTTTTGAAAGATTGATGCGACAGATTTGACTTCAGAATCATATTGAAAATACTTTATCTGTGAAAAAATCCGTGTAAACTAAAAAATTAATTCAAGGCATAAAGATACTATATAAAAAACTTCATAAATTAGATGAACTACGATATTTTAAATTTTTTACCTTAATATGATGAAGTTGTTTCTTTAAATTGCTAATTAATGACATGCTTCTACATATTTATGAATCCTTTCTTAAAAAAAATATTAAATAAGATTTGTGAAAGTTTCTTTATATTTATGAAAAAGTTTCATCAATATTTATGCAGAATTTTCACAATATGTAAAAAAACCGTTATTGTTTGTAATTCTTATTAAGTTAGCATTTTTTTTACTTAAATAATTTGAAAAAATAAAGCGTCCGGTAGGCTAGTTGGTAGCGTGCTAGCTTATCAGTGCGGGGGTCGTGGGTTCGATTCCCACCAGAGGCTCTGGTCTGTTTTCGCTACAACCAGCCGATGGCCTTTGTTGCTAGTGCTCGGTTAGGCTATCAGGATATAATTTGTAATTTTATGATTAATATAAATAAAATAAATAAATTTAAATTAAAATACTTCATTATATTGATGAAACTTCTAAGTTACAAATTTAGGATACTAAAATACATTAAGAAAATACTAGTAGAAAGCTGTGCCAAAAAACTCGATTTTTGTCGAGTAGTGTAATTTTTGGGAAGTCTTTAGTTATGTGATTTTAAATTGAGATAAATAAAATCATGACCAGTCATTAAATTGTCATAAAAAGGTGATTAGTAAATAAGCCTAGTACAATATCGCGAAATTAAGAAAAAATCATTTAAGTTTTTTTTTAATCGCTATTGGAACTGAATAGAATATGTAAATTAAAACTAATAATTAAAACTAAATGTATATAAAAGCAAGGGTTATAAAGGGTGGTTAAATTTTAAGGACCGATGTTGATTTGGAATAAAACACAAATTGTTTAGGAAATTATTGTCATTTCTTTTTATTATGATAATTATTATCAATTATGTATGGAACAAAATATCGGCCAAATGGCCTCCGCGACCTCGGCGGTAAACCTCCATCCAATGGTCCAAATTTTTTATGCCGTTACTGTGCCGAATTATCTCATCCTTTAGTTTCTGAATTGTTGCTGGCTTATCGACGTACACCTTTTTTTTCAAATAACCCCAAAGAAAGAAGTCCAACGGTGTCAAATCACATGATCTTGCCACCACGTGAGATAACACGGCCATTGAATTTGTAGCGCAAAAGAGCCATTGTTTCGTTAGCTGTGTGGCAAGTGGGACCGTCCTGTTGAAACCACATATCGTCCAGGGCCATATCCTCAATTCCTGCCTTAAAGAATTCCAAACTTGGCGAGCATGTACAGATGTTTTCTCCTTTCCTACAGTCCCGATTTGCAGAAATATGAGCACAATTATGCCAATTGTGGACACATTTGGTCGATTATGCTGACCAAAAAAATTCACGAAATGCATTTTGATTTGAATGCCCATTTTAATAACAAGCCTGAATAACTTTAACGCTTTGCTCGATTGTGCATCTTTCCATATATTGAGTTAGTCTGAAATTGAGAAATGTCAAATGAAATGCAGAAAGGAACTTGACGCTTAGGTGTGGTTAACATTCAACATCGACCCTTAAAATTTAACCACCCTTTATATATAATCAAGTAAACGCATTAAATTCGGTTTTACCGAATTTTTTTTAAAACTCTCCGCCAAAAATGATGAATGAGGAATGCAAAGTAGAACTTTCTGACCTAAAAAGTAACAAAAACAGAATTTTGGATTTTTTTGGAAATTCAAAAATTCATAAAAAAAACCTAGAAATAAAATATTAAACCCACTTGAGGAGGTACATTAAATAAAACAAATTAAAATCAGCAAAAACTAAATTTTGCTAAATCAGCAAAATTTTTAATATAAAAATATTAGCAAAATAAGCGAGCTGATTCACTCGTGGGGAGGGTAAAAAACATTTCCCTTGACGGCCGGTCCAAATTTGAAATATAGTTTTGCTGGGAATTGAAATATTATTTAAAATCTATTTTTAGATACATTTCTTTGTGTTTTTTTGTAAGCAAAAGGGTAATGTATGTTTGTTTTGATAAAACTAGCGAGAAAACTAAGCGCAACAATTAATTTAAGTTTAAAGCAATCAAATACTAAATGCGTCGATAGCTCAGTGCGTAGAGTTCTTGGCTGGCAACCAGTTTTCCCTGGGTCGATTCCCATCTTGACCACATTTTTTTTAATTACAAATATTTAAGTAAAATGTTTGTAATAATTTTTATTAATAAAAATTCCTCTTTTTTAAAAATCTATTTTTGGACACATTACTTTTTCCATTCTCGTAACCATATAAGTAACCCCTTACATTATCACCTCTAAAGTAATGGGTATATACATTACTTTGAGGCTCATTGCCTGTAAAATTCATCAATGAAGTAAAGTGTAAAGTAATACGTCGGTCCCTATGGCTATACATTACTTCACACATTATTTGTTAATGTGTGGTTTTGCTGGGATTTCTTATACAAAATTCAAGATTTTTAGAAATATTTCTGATAGAAACATTTTAAGATTCTATAGAATTTTTCCTTAAAGTAAAATTCCCCGATTCTGCAAACTGTTTCTTCGATAAAAACTCATATATTCTTAAAAATAAACGAAGACTCTAAAAAATTTTTAGATTCTGAGGAGATTTTATTATGAAAAATGCTTGGAATTAAAAAATTTTTTCTAGAAATATTTTTAGATTCTAAGTACTTTTTATAAATGAAAAATTATGAGACTCTGAGGACTATCTAAAAAAAAACAATTTTTAAAGAAATATTCCTAAATTGAAAGAACTTTTTCGTAGTTTTGAATCAAATTTAGGGACCATATAATGGTAAAATTATAGTTATTATATTATTGGGTATACAAGTTTATAATGTCGATTTGGACAACAGGTGGCATAACTATCACATATGGTTTGTGTCAAGAATAACAAAAATGGTATTTTGGAAGTTAAACATCTGGCATTATAATTCAGTATTCGATAGGCGCCAAAGTGTAAACACACATTTTTTTCTATCGCTTTTTGTGCTTAAAAAAGATGTTTTGCGGGGAAGTCTGATAATATTCTTTTATTTAATGAAAACGGCTGCTGAAGGTTATCGATTGTTGGTAGAAGCTTACGGTCACCATGCACCAACTCAAAAAACTTGTGAACGGTGGCTTGCGCGATTCAAAAGTGGTGATTTCGACACAGAAGACAAGGAGAGGCCTAGTCAGCCGTAAAAGTTTGAAGATGAAGATTGTTGTCAAACGCAAGAAGTACTTGCATTATTATTGGGAGTCACACAGCGAGCCATTTCCATACATTTAAAAGCACTGCGATTAATTTAAAAGGAAGGAAAATGGGTCCCATATGAATTGAAGCCGTCCAATCATCCGAATCAACGCCGAAGCCGAGTATCCATGGCGCCAAGGTAATGCTCAGTATTTGGTGGGACCAGAAGGGTGTTTTAAACGGGTCAGAAGATCACAGGGGACCTGTACCGACCACAATTGATTCGTTTGAAGAGATTAATCAACAAAAAACGAACAGAATATTCGACCAGACACGAGGCCATAATCTTCCATCATGACAACCCTTGGCCACATGCTGCAAGACCGGTCAAAAACTATTTGGAAAACAGTGGATGGAAAGTTTTTGCTCACCCGCCTTATAGCCCGAATCTTGCCCCTTCTGACTACCATTTGTTTCGATCGATGCAGAACGCCCTTACTGGAATACGCTTCACTTTAGAACAGGGTATCAGAAATTGGCTTGATTCGTTCTTTACCTCAATACCGAAGCAGTTCTTTTGGCGTGGAATTTATATGCTACCAGAACGATGGGAAAAAGTAGTGGCTTTCGATGTACAATACTTTGTATCAATTCATTTTGTAATTATTATAAATGCATTTTCAAGCAAAAAAATATCGACATTATTAACTTGTATACCCAATATCATAATATGATAACTATATTATAGTACGACTATGATTGGCACAATCATTATCCGAAAAATATATGCTTTTCGAATATGATTGCCTCAACTATGTGTTTTCTCTGCGTGTGTGTTCCTATAATATAATTGACTGTTAATTCTTTTTTTGTTGAAATTTTCATCAGGAACGTGATGCAAATGAGAGATATAATAGGGGAAAAGTCGTCCCCTTACTGCCTGTCCAAACTGCTTTAGATAAAAATGTGAAATTTAAAATTTACGTTTCTTCGGATTTACTGAAGATATACTCTTTGGAAAATCTAATCAGACGTGGGTGGAAATGGAGTTTAAAAATGATACAGTTTCCCTTTAATCACACTCCCAGATAGGATTTTGAAACTTGCCATATAGGCTGCTACTTTGGTATAAACTGCCAAAAAGATGGGCATTTTGAAATAATTATGGCTAGGAGCAAATAGAGAAAAAGTCTAATCCTTAATATCCTGTCAAATAATTACAGCTAAAAATCTTAAATTTAAATATGTTATCCCTGAGGTTTGGGCTTAATTTACTGATGAGATTATTTTTGGAAGGTGATAAAAATGGGATTAAGGACAGGAAAAAGTGTCCGCTTAATCAGCCAGCCTAACTGCCAAAGCAAGAAACTCGAAATGTGGCATGTAACTTACACTCACGCAAAGAAAAAACATGGTTGCAACATGATCACTGCTACTATATTGTGCTTGCTGCAATCGGGTATGGTTGTCACAACTATCATTATTATAGTAAATATTTCACTATTTTATGATTGACACCTTCTATTTTATAACATGATTGGCTGTAACCATACTGTAGGGTCCATATTATGGTAAATTTATGGATATTTTATTATCATAAAAAATAAAAAATAATTTCATTCAAATGGCTGCCTCGGCTGGCCGTTACAGTCAATGGCGTTCGCTATCGGGCCATGTTGAACGAATTTTTGTTCACAAAAATTGAAGAGGGGGATATTGGCAACATTTGGTTACAACAGGACGGCGCTACGTGCCACACAGCCGATGTTTTGCGTCCAGTTTTTAAAGATCGCATTATCAGTCGTAGAGCTGATGTCGTTTGACTACCTCGGAGCTGCGATTTGACACCGTTGGACTATTATTTGTGGGGTGCCGTCAAAGATAAGTGTTACGCCGACAAGCCAGAGACAATTGTTGCTTTAAAGAACAATATTCGCGAAGCTATTGGTGAAATACAGCTGCACACAATCGATAATGTGCTTAAAAATTGGACCGATCGTGTAGGCTACTGCATGGTCAGCCGAGGCAGCCATTTGAATGAAATTTTTCCATTATTAACCGGAAGGATTGTACTTTCAAATAATAAAAGAAATTTGAGAAAATATTCAGTAGTTTTTCTTCATAGCATTTTCAAAAAAAAAAAAGTTATTTGACGGACCCTATATGATAACCATAATACAGTACGACTATGGTTGGCACAATGATAAACCCAAAAATATATGATGCTCTTCGAAAATGATTCTCCCAATCATGTTTTTTCTTTGCATGCATCCAATGGAATTTTTGTAAATCTTTGCAGGATATTTTCTCCCATTTAACATTTAAAATGTGTGTATGGGCTGTACAAAACCCAATGGAGATTTATGTATCCACTTATGGCCATGCATGCGAATATACATTAAACCTGTATGCATCCATATACATATGTAGATTTTTAGCTGGGTAATATTTAAATATTTGTCATTAGCAATTTTGAAGCTACAATTTATTGATAATATTATAAAGTTTTATGTGCATTTTTGTTTTACTTTCCTCTTGTTTTTTGCATATTTCGTAGAAACTAATATTGTTGATAATAAATCAACAAAATTTATGAACGCCCAAATAAATTTTCACAACTTTTTTTTTATTGTAGTGACATTTAGTATAGTACAATTTGACATTTTAACATAAGATGTTTGTTTAAAGACCGTCAGTCAGAGCTTTAAATAACACTGTCCAACAGCATTTTTGGAACAGAATAGCGACCCTATAATTCTGAAAGGGTATGTTGAGTAGATCATCTTTGTAGAACAAACTTATGGTCCAGCACGTCTTAGTATTTTTTTACAGTGGGTCAAAGTTTTCATTTTTCGGTCGAAGAGAGCATTATACTATATGAAAACAAGTAAAAAAGGGCTAAATTCGGCTGTGCCGAATCTTTGAATACCCTCCACCAAAGGGGATATACTAAATTTTGCATGAACTGTAATATGAATATGTTTTGTCAATTTATGTAACGAACTTTTGTTATTTAGTTTTATCAATGTTATTTACAGAGGTCTGCTCTGTTAGCGACTTTAACATTGTTCATTTTTACGTTAACTTAGTTATCATAGTATGTAAGACAATAAATGTAATCGAACAATAAGAAGACTTAATAACATTTTTACTTACTTAAAAGAAAAAAAAATAGATACAGAAAAATTGTACAAATTTGTATGGAAAATTTAGAGGTACCTTCACATTTTCACTCATAACTTTTAAACCGCTTGATCGATTTTGCTCATTTTAAATACCAAACTGCTCGGGAGGATATTCAATAATCTGGGTAAAAATTGGCACCTCCGCTTGCGTCTTCGCGTCGTGATTTCAACAGACAGACGGACAGACAGGCGGACATCGCTAAATCGACTTAAAATTGCATAAGGATCACGAATATATATACTTTATGGGGTCTTAAACCTATATTTCGACATATTACAAACGGAATGTCAAACTGATATATACCCTCACCATATATGGTGGAGGGTATAAAAATGCTGTAAGTTAATATCTGAGAGAATTCTTATGGTCAGAGTTGTATTGTGGAATTGTATGAGGATTATTTTTGTGGAAGATCTTAACCCTCTAACTGGTCTCTTTATGGGTCAACTTGACCCTTTTTTCGAGAAAATCAAAAAATATCCTTTAAAAAAGGACATTTGGGTCACCAAAGACTCCATTGTTGTAAATAAAGCTCTTTACGATTAATTGGCAAAATTACACGCCAACTTCTATAAAAAAATTATAATTTTGTTTTAATAGTGGTATATGTTGGTGTATAATTTTACTAATTAAGCGTAAAGAGCTTTATTTACAACATTGTTGTCTTTGGTGACCCCCACTGAAATTTTCCGCAAACATTTTCGTAGAATATTTTAATCCTTAAATGTCATTTTTTTAAAGGATATTTTTTTTTGATTTTCTCGAAAAAAGGGTCAAATTGACCCATAAAGAGACCAGTTAGAGGGTTAAGATCTTCCACAAAAATAATCCTCATACAATTCCACAATACAACTCTGACCATAAGAATTCTCTCAGACATTAACTTACAGCATTTTTTCATATAGTATAATGCTCCCTTCGACCAAAAAATGAAAACTTTGACCCACTGTAAAAAAAACTCAGACGTGCTGGACCATAAGTTTGTTCTACAAAAATGATCTACACAACATACCCTTTCAGAATTATGGGGTCGCTATTCTGTTCCATTCAAAATGTCTTAATTTATTGGACAGTGTAGTTAAAATGTTTGCATTATATGGAATATTTCCATTTGTTGGACCATATACAACCCAACCAAGCTTTGTTTGTACTGCTATGGGATCTAAATCACCCCCTTCTTTAACAAGTGAGGGTACAGCTAGACGAGCACAGTCTAAGCCAAGCAATATAGCTGGTGATGCATTTGAATAGTCTTCCACAGGTAATGCCCAAAATTGAGGATAATCTGTCTTGTAGAATGATTGATTTGGTAATTTCATTTTCCCAACTGTATGAACATTCCTTAAAGCATATTTGGAAGCTGACTCTTGTATACCCTTTATTTCCAACTGAACCTTAAAAGACTTTTCTGTTACTGCCTCTTCTCCATACCATTGAAGTCTTAAAAGTGATGATTTGCCATTAAGACCAAGTTGTCGTGCGATTTGCTCATCGATTAAAGAAACGGCTGAACCCTCGTCAAAGATGGCGAACACCTTTAAAGAACCAGCAGGGCCAGAAATTTGTACAGGTAGAATCTTAAATAAAATACTTGCCTGTTGCGTCCTACAATTTAACATCGGTTGCAACTGTGTTGAAACATGTGGTGTGACGACAGGTATTTGTTGTGGGTTTACTCCAGATGCTTTTTTTGTTGTGTCATGGAGCAATTTATGATGAGATCGCTTACAATTTTCGATAGCACAGGGTTTCTTTTTACGGCATGTTGATGCTCCATGGCCTTTATGCAAACAACTAAAACACAACTTCAACTCCTTTACTTTCCAACGAGTACAACTTTCCTTACCTTAGTTGGGAACTCGACCAATTGATTTAACTTTTTTGGGCTTATGGCAGGAAATTGCTGAATTTTCATCAATTGGGAGCGAATTAACAAATCCGGTCTTCCAAACCGAAATTCTAGTTCCTCTATCTCTTTGGGAACGTCATGTGGATAAATAAGCATGGAAACCACATCTTCTCGGGCCTGCCCCTGTAGGCTTTTCTGTAACCGCATTAGGTTTTGTCGCTGACTATACTTATGCATATCCGTCGTCTCCTTGAAATTGGCAATGAATAGAGGCCAATCTTCAGCAAGACCAGAGAATCGTGGCAAATCATATAATTTATGTGGTGAATCATAAGAGACTACATTATTGGTTGAAGGCGGCATTGAAGGCCGAGGAAGATTTTCAGTAATTCTTTCCTGTATTGAAGTGTTTGGTGCAGAATCGACTATAGACGGAATTGTATGCTGAGGCAAGTCTGCAGTGACTCTTCCCGGCAACGAAACGGATGACTCTGATCTATGTTTAACAACCTCAATTTCTTTTCTTAAATAATCCATTTCCTTTCGGCTTTCCGCAACTGACCTAGCTAATTCCTGGATACCAGACAAAATATCTGCTATTGTGATTTGTTCTTCAGGTGAATCTTCTACCATCGTTGCATTAACATCAATCGGGGGATCGGCTTGATTTTTTGTGCTTCTTTTTGGCATCTTAAAATCTTTATTGTAAATTTCACAGCAAATTAATTAAACTAAACTTGTCAAAATTTACAGAGAAACCGAAAACTGTAGAATTAAACGACCCGTATTTTCAGAATTCCAAATTAATAATAATTTATTGAAAAAATATTCTGACAAAATATTACAAAATTCTAAAACTACTTTGTTTGTTTTGTTTTCGTGAAACAAGTATATTTTGGAACAAGTGGAAACCTACACCCATCACGTGATATACACTTTTAAACCGATCACGTAGTAGGTACTTTAGGAACCAGTCCTCTTTTCACCTACCACAGGACTTGTATTTTTAGACCCATCACGTGATATATACTTTTAAACCGGTCACGTAGTAGGTACTTTAGGAACCGGTCCCCATTTCACCTACCACAGGACTGGTACTATTAAACCCATCACGTGATATATACTTTTAAGCCGGTCACGTAGTAGGTAAATAGGAACCAGTCCTCTTTTCACCTACCACAGGATATATACTTTTAAACCGGTCACGTAGTAGGTACTTAGGAACCGGTCACGTAGTAGGTACCTTAGGAACCAGTCACGTAGTAGGTACTTTAGGAACCGGTCACGTAGTAGGTACTTTAGGAACCGGTCACGTAGTAGGCTCTCATTTCACCTACCACAGGACTGATACTATTAAACCCATCACGTGATATATACTTTTAAACCGGTACCTTAGGAACCGGTCACGTAGTAGGTACCTTAGGAACCGGTCACGTAGTAAGTACTTTAGGAACCGGTCACGAAGTAGGTACCTTAGGAACCGGTCACGTAGTAGCTACTTTAGGAACCGGTCACGTAGTAGGTACCTTAGGAACCGGTCACGTAGTAGGTACTTTAGGAACCGGTCACGTGATATATACTTTTAAACCGGTCACGTAGTAGGTACTTTAGGAACCGGTCACGTAGTAGGCCTTAGAAACCGGTCACGTAGTAGGTACTTTAGGAACCGGTCACTTAGTAGGTACTTTAGAAACCGGTCACGTAGTAGGTACTTTAGGAACCGGTCACGTAGTAGGTACCTTAGGAACCGGTCACGTAGTAGTTACTTTAGGAACCGGTCACGTAGTAGGTACTTTAGGAACCGGTCACGTAGTAGGTACCTTAGGAACCGGCCACGTAGTAGTTACTTTAGGAACCGGTCACGTAGTAGGTACTTTAGGAACCGGTCACGTAGCAGGTACCTTAGGAACCGGTCACGTAGTAGGTACTTTAGGAACCGGTCACGTAGTAGGTACCTTAGGGACCGGTCACGTAGTAGGTACCTTAGGAACCGGTCACGTAGTAGGTACCTTAGGAACTGGTCACGTAGTAGGTACTTTAGGAACCGGTCACTTAGTAGGTACTTTAGGAACCGGTCACGTAGTAGGTACTTTAGGAACCGGTCACGTAGTAGGTACTTAGGAACCGGTCACGCAGTAGGTACCTTAGGAACCGGTCACGTAGTAGGTTCCTTAGGAACCGGTCACGTATTAGTTCCTTAGGAACCGGTCACGTAGTAGGTACCTTAGGAACCGGTCACGTAGTAGGCACCTTAGGAACCGGTCACGTAGTAGGTACCTTAGGAACCGGTCACGTAGTAGGTACCTTAGGAACCGGTCACGTAGTAGGTACCTTAGGAACCGGCCACGTTGTAGGTACCTTAGGAACCGGTCACGTAGTAGGTACCTTAGGAACCGGTCACGTAGTATGTAGGAACGTGGTAAGGACGTGTGATTCCATCACGTGATATATACTTTTAAACCGGTCACGTAGTAGGTACTTTAGGAACCGGTCCTCATTTCACCTACCACTGGACTGATACTATTAAACCCAATGTAGAATTAAACGACCCATATTTTCAGAATTCCAAATTAATAATAATTTATTGAAAAAATATTCTGACAAAATATTACAAAATTCTAAAACTACTTTGTTTGTTTCGTTTTCGTGAAACAAGTATATTTTGGAACAAGTGGAAACCTACATTTCCCCCCCTCGTGAATCAACTTGATTCACCTTAAGTACAGCAATTTTGGAAGCTGGCCGACGTGTGATTCCCTTAAAAGTCCTCACATCTGCGAAACGTACTTGTCCATCTTTTGAAGGATAAGTCTTGACAATTTTACCTTTAATCCATTGGTGTCTAGGCAAACTTGGATCACAAACTAAAACAATATCATCAAGTTTCAGTGGTTCAGCGGGTTTCAGCCATTTGGATCTACAAATTAGTTGCGGTAGATATTCTTGGACCCATCTTTTCCATAAACGGTATTAGGAGTCTGAGTTGAATTGAGACATCCCATCAAGAAATGGTTTGGAGTCAAGGGGATATAGGAATATCAGTGAGTGGTCTAGAGTTGATAATATTCTCCGCTTCAATAAGAACACTTCTAAACGTTTCTAGACGGGGTGAGGTCTCTTTTAAAGTTTTTTGTAAAAATCTCTTGATTATTCTAACCAATCGATCCCAACAGCCACCTGAACTTGGATTTGCTGGGCAGTTAAATATCCATTATATGTTACGTTTTACAGCTTCATTATTTATTTAATCAATATTCAGTAGCCGATTTTCTGGTTTTAACTTCTTCTGACCACCAAGGAAATTTGTACCATTGTAACTTCTCATGCGAACTGGAGTGCCACGGCGATTAATAAAATTACGAAAACAAAGTTTAAAGGCTTCGGTTGAAAGATCGTAGGCTATCTCAATATGAGCAGCGCGAACAGTCAGACATGTAAATATCACGGCCCACCTCTTTTCTCAACGGCGACTAAAGGTCCAGACAAATCGACCCCAGTATACGAAAATGGACGAACATACGGTGTAATACGGTCAAGTGGTAATTGACCCATAATTGGTTGTTGTGGTGTGGCAGAATCAAATTTACAAACGAAACAGTTACGAATAACAGACTTTAAAAGCGACTTAAGGTGAGGTATTCAATATTTTTGACGTACTTCATTCCTTGTAAGCAATGAGTTCTGATGATGATTCTTTTCATGGAAATACTGCACAATAAGCTTGGAAACTGAATGATTTTTGGGAAGAATAATCGGTTTTCTGGCACCAAATGTTAAATAAAATGCTTCGTCAAGGCGCCCATTGACTCTTAAGAGACCATCATTATCAATATAAGGCACCAATATATGTAATGAACTACTCTTTGGGACAGGTAGAGAGGCTTTAAGATGCTCAATTTCATTTTGGAAACACTCTTCTTGTACTTTGCGGCAAATAAGTTTATCCGCAACATCTAATTCGGCCTCTGTTAGCTGGTGTGGTTTATTATATTGACGTTTTGCAAATCGATTAATATATGCTGTAGTTCTCTTAAGTTTGCCATAAGAAGAAAACCTTTCGTAATCAAATAACTCGGACTTCACTTCTCTTACCATGAGATGTGGTTGCAATTCTTCTTCTAAACTTAAACTCGGAGTACTTGCAGTATTTTTTGGCCAATCATTTTCTTTTAAAAAGGCTGGACCTAATAACCATTTACTTTGCGGATTGAATTTGGGTGGGTGTAACGTACGAGTTCCTGAGTCTGCTGAGTTTAAATGAGAAGGAACCCAGTTCCACTGCGCGGGACATGAATTATTTAAAATTTCAGCAATTCTATGACTCACGAAGGCTTTAAATCGATGTTCTTTAGAGTAAATCCAGCGTAATACTGTTTGGGAGTCCGACCAATAATGCACGGATGATATTTTAAATTAGCAATTCTGGATAACTGATGTTGACAATCTTACACCAAGAACAGAGGCTTGAAGCTACAAGCGAGGTACACTCAAAAGCTTTTTAGGTGCACAGCGAACTTTTCCTATTACAAACGATACATCTATACCTTCATCATGAACAATTCTAAGATAACATGCAGCGGCAAAGGCGTCTTGACTTGAATCCACAAAAACATGAAGTTGAATGCTGTGGCATCTAGCTAGATTTGGTGACAGACAACGAGGTATTTTAAAAATATGAACCTCTTTAAATTCATTCCACCAAGCTTTCCACCTCCTTTAGAGTTCATTTGGAATATAATCGTCCCATGAGAGTTTAAAATCCTATGTTTTCTGAACCAGAACTTTGGAATATAGCAGGAAGTCGGCAATCAAACCAATAGGATCAAAACAGCCATAGCTACTTTAAGTAATTCTCGTTTTGTTGACACACGAATTCCCTCCAAAACTTCAGGTGGAAGGCAATGAAACTTGGTCTGAAACTTAAACGTATCTTATTGTTTGTTCCAGTACATTCCCAAAATCTTTTCTGAAGAGGCTTGTTTTTCCATTTTAACTGTTGTCACTACAACAGTTAAAATCGAAAATGTTGTCACTAAGACAAATCCTCTTAGCTCGAATCCTCCTTCCTTATGAATATAAACGACATCTTGGCAAATTTTCAAAGCTTCCTCGTCATTGTGGAAACTGCAAACAAAGTCATCTACATAGTGCTTTTCTATAATGGCTGTGACTGCTTCAGGGAATTTTTCTGAAAATTGCATGGCGTTCAGATTCTTTATGTATTCAGCAGAACAAGGACAGCAGATGGATCCAAATGTCATTGATATCATGACATAATGTTGAATTGGTTGTCCTGAATGTCCACTTCTCCATAAGAACCTTTGAGAATGTTGATCCTCTTGACGTATTTTAACTTGAGAAAACATTTCTTTAATGTCAGCAGCCACAGCAATTTTTCCGTACCTGTTGAGGACCTCGAACCAATGTTGAATTCAAGGAGACCTCACCAACTTTTGCGGCCCCGTCAAATACAACACGCACTTTTCTGGTTTATGTGGAGATAGCACTCCGAAATGAGGCAAATACCAGATTGGATATTTCGTACCTACTACGGTCACGTAGTAGGTACTTCACTTGTTGATTCTATAAAACAAAATGATCAAATACTCTCTTTGCTACATGTAACATTCACAATCAACGTTGCCAGATGTGACGATTTATAGTTATTTCTTTTAAAATTAAAAAACCTTAAAATATATTATTTTATTATATAAAACAGGTTCTTAAATGATTTGGCTTTCCATACAATGCAAATTTGTACAGTTTATTCCAATAATTATTCGGCTTTTTTCTTAGCCGGTTAATCAAATAAAATTTTAAAATGAATCGAAAAAAAATATGTAGGATAATTTTTTTATGTAAGAATTATTTAAAAACAAACAAAATAAGTAAAAATTAATATGCATAAAATATGTATAAATAAGCATTCTTAGTTTTTCTGTCCTCACATATTAAAATTAATTCTTGTATTAGTCACGTCTATAATAATTCTTAAAGTACATTTTAAAAAATATCGTATCTTAAAGCTTTCCAAATATTCTTTTCTATAGGATGTTATGAATGCTTTTCTAATATATGAACCTTTAAAAAATGTAAATAAATATATTTTTGTAACATTTTTGTATATTTGTTTCCAATTTTGATTAATCGTATTAGATTACTCGAATTATTCGTTTTTCCAAATTTGGGCATTTTAAATTAATTTGCCAATAATTGTTCGAACAATCGAATAACGAATCAACCGATTACCGGTACCTTAGGAACCGGTCACGTAGTAGGTTCCTTAGGAACCGGTCACGTAGTAGGTACCTTAGGAACCGGTCACGTAGTAGGTACCTTAGGAACCGGTCACGTAGTAGGTACCTTAGGAACCGGTCACGTAGTAGGTACCTTAGGAACCGGTCACGTAGTAGGTACCTTAGGAACCGGTCACGTAGTAGGTACCTTAGGAACCGGTCACGTAGTAGGTGCCTTAAGAACCGGTCACGTAGTAGGTACCTTAGGAACCGGTCACGTGATAGGTTCCTTAGTAACCGGTCTCGTAGTAGGTACCTATGGAACCGGTCACGTGGTAGGTACCTTAGGAACCGGTCACGTAGTAGGTGCCTTAAGAACCGGTCACGTAGTAGGTAGCTTAGGAACCGGTCACGTAGTAGGTACCTTAGGAACCGGTCACGTAGTAGGTACCTATGGAACCGGTCACGTAGTAGGTACCTTAGGAACCGGTCACGTAGTAGGTACCTTAGGAACCGGTCACGTAGTAGGTACCTTAGGAACCGGTCACGTAGTAGGTACCTTAGGAACCGGTCACGTAGTAGGTACCTATGGAACCGGTCACGTAGTAGGTACCTATGGAACCGGTCACGTAGTAGGTACCTTAGGAACCGGTCACGTAGTAGGTACCTTAGGAACCGGTCACGTGATAGGTACCTTAGGAACCGGTCACGTGATAGGTACCTTAGGAACCGGTCACGTGGTAGGTACCTTAGGAACCGGTCACGTAGTAGGTACCTTAGGAACCGGTCACGTAGTAGGTACCTTAGGAACCGGTCAAGTAGTAGGTACTTTAGGAACCGGTCACGTGATAGGTACCTTAGGAACCGGTCACGTAGTAGGAAGTCGGCAATCAAACCAATAGGATCAAAACAGCCATAGCTACTTTAAGTAATTCTCGTTTTGTTGACACACGAATTCCCTCCAAAACTTCAGGTGGAAGGCAATGAAACTTGGTCTGAAACTTAAACGTATCTTATTGTTTGTTCCAGTACATTCCCAAAATCTTTTCTGAAGAGGCTTGTTTTTCCATTTTAACTGTTGTCACTACAACAGTTAAAATCGAAAATGTTGTCACTAAGACAAATCCTCTTAGCTCGAATCCTCCTTCCTTATGAATATAAACGACATCTTGGCAAATTTTCAAAGCTTCCTCGTCATTGTGGAAACTGCAAACATAGTCATCTACATAGTGCTTTTCTATAATGGCTGTGACTGCTTCAGGGAATTTTTCTGAAAATTGCTTGGCGTTCAGATTCTTTATGTATTCAGCAGAACAAGGACAGCAGATGGATCCAAATGTCATTGATATCATGACATAATGTTGAATTGGTTGTCCTGAATGTCCACTTCTCCATAAGAACCTTTGAGAATGTTGATCCGCTTGACTAATTTTAACTTGAGAAAACATTTCTTTAATGTCAGCAGCCACAGCAATTTTTCCGTACCTGTTGAGGACCTCGAACCAATGTTGAATTCAAGGAGACCTCACCAACTTTTGCGGCCCCGTCAAATACAACACGCACTTTTCTGGTTTATGTGGAGATAGCACTCCGAAATGAGGCAAATACCAGATTGGATATTTCGTACCTACTACGGTCACGTAGTAGGTACTTCACTTGTTGATTCTATAAAACAAAATGATCAAATACTCTCTTTGCTACATGTAACATTCACAATCAACGTTGCCAGATGTGACGATTTATAGTTATTTCTTTTAAAATTAAAAAACCTTAAAATATATTATTTTATTATATAAAACAGGTTCTTAAATGATTTGGCTTTCCATACAATGCAAATTTGTACAGTTTATTCCAATAATTATTCGGCTTTTTTCTTAGCCGGTTAATCAAATAAAATTTTAAAATGAATCGAACAAAAATATGTAGGATAATTTTTTTATGTAAGAATTATTTAAAAACAAACAAAATAAGTAAAAATTAATATGCATAAAATATGTATAAATAAGCATTCTTAGTTTTTCTGTCCTCACATATTAAAATTAATTCTTGTATTAGTCACGTCTATAATAATTCTTAAAGTACATTTTAAAAAATATCGTATCTTAAGGCTTTCCAAATATTCTTTTCTATAGGATGTTATGAATGCTTTTCTAATATATGAACCTTTAAAAAATGTAAATAAATATATTTTTGTAACATTTTTGTATATTTGTTTCCAATTTTGATTAATCGTATTAGATTACTCGAATTATTCGTTTTTCCAAATTTGGGCATTTTAAATTAATTTGCCAATAATTGTTCGAACAATCGAATAACGAATCAACCGATTACCGGTACCTTAGGAACCGGTCACGTAGTAGGTACCTTAGGAACCGGTCACGTAGTAGGTACCTTAGGAACCGGTCACGTGATAGGTACCTTAGGAACCGGTCACGTGGTAGGTACCTTAGGAACCGGTCACGTGATAGGTACCTTAGGAACCGGTCACGTGATAGGTACCTTAGGAACCGGTCACGTGATAGGTTCCTTAGGAACCGGTCACGTGATAGGTACCTTAGGAACCGGTCACGTGATAGGTACCTTAGGAACCGGTCACGTGATAGGTACCTTAGGAACCGGTCACGTAGTAGGTACCTTAGGAACCGGTCACGTGGTAGGTACCTTAGGAACCGGTCACGTAGTAGGTACCTTAGGAACCGGTCACGTGATAGGTACCTTAGGAACCGGTCACGTGGTAGGTACCTTAGGAACCGGTCACGTGATAGGTACCTTAGGAACCGGTCACGTGATAGGTACATTAGGAACCGGTCACGTAGTAGGTAACTTAGGAACCGTTCACGTAGTAGGTACCTTAGGAACCGGTCACGTGATAGGTACCTTAGGAACCGGTCACGTGATAGGTACCTTAGGAACCGGTCACGTGATAGGTACCTTAGGAACCGGTCACGTAGTAGGTACCTTAGGAACCGGTCACGTGGTAGGTACCTTAGGAACCGGTCACGTAGTAGGTACCTTAGGAACCGGTCACGTGATAGGTACCTTAGAAACCGGTCACGTAGTAGGTACCTTAGGAACCGGTCACGTAGTAGGTACCTTAGGAACCGGTCACGTATTAGGTACCTTAGGAACCGGTCACGTGATAGGTACCTTAGGAACCGGTCACGTAGTAGGTACCTTAGGAACCGGTCACGTGGTAGGTACCTTAGGAACCGGTCACGTAGTAGGTACATATGGAACCGGTCACGTAGTAGGTACCTTAGGAACCGGTCACGTAGTAGGTACCTTAGGAACCGGTCACGTAGTAGGTGCCTTAGGAATCGGTCACGTGATAGGTTCCTTAGGAACCGGTCACGTAGTAGGTACCTTAGGAACCGGTCACGTAGTAGGTACCATTGATATCATGACATAATGTTGAATTGGTTGTCCTGAATGTCCACTTCTCCATAAGAACCTTTGAGAATGTTGATCCTTTTGACGTATTTTAACTTGAGAAAACATTTCTTTAATGTCAGTAGCCACAGCAATTTTCCGTACCTGTTGAGGACCTCGAACCAATGTTGAATTCAAGGAGACCTCACCAACTTTTGCGGCCCCGTCAAATACAACACGCACTTTTCTGGTTTATGTGGAGATAGCACTCCGAAATGAGGCAAATACCAGATTGGATATTTCGTACCTACTACGGTCACGTAGTAGGTACTTCACTTGTTGATTCTATAAAACAAAATGATCAAATACTCTCTTTGTTACATGTAACATTCACAATCAACGTTGCCAGATGTGACGATTTATAGTTATTTCTTTTAAAATTAAAAAACCTTAAAATATATTATTTTATTATATAAAACAGGTTCTTAGTCACGTCTATAATAATTCTTAAAGTACATTTTAAAAAACATCGTATCTTAAGACTTTCCAAATATTCTTTTCTATAGGATGTTATGAATGCTTTTCTAATATATGAACCTTTAAAAAATGTTAATAAATATATTTTTGTAACATTTTTTGTATATTTGTTTCCAATTTTGATTAATCGTATTAGATTACTCGAATTATTCGTTTTTCCAAATTTGGGCATTTTAAATTAATTTGCCAATAATTGTTCGATCAATCGAATAAGGAATCAACCGATCCGGTACCTTAGGAACCGGTCACGTAGTAGGTTCCTTAGGAACCGGTCACGTAGTAGGTACCTTAGGAACCGGTCACGTGATAGGTACCTTAGGAACCGGTCACGTAGTAGGTACCTTAGGAACCGGTCACGTGATAGGTACCTTAGGAACCGGTCACGTAGCAGGTACCTTAGGAACCGGTCACGTGATAGGTTCCTTAGGAACCGGTCTCGTAGTAGGTACCTTAGGAACCGGTCACGTGGTAGGTACCTATGGAACCGGTCACGTAGTAGGTACCTTAGGAACCGGTCACGTGATAGGTTCCTTAGGAACCGGTCACGTAGTAGGTACCTTAGGAACCGGTCACGTGATAGGTACCTTAGGAACCGGTCACGTAGTAGGAACCTTAGGAACCGGTCACGTGATAGGTTCCTTAGGAACCGGTCTCGTAGTAGGTACCTTAGGAACCGGTCACGTGGTAGGTACCTTAGGAACCGATCACGTAGTATGTACCTTAGGAACCGGTCACGTAGTAGGTACCTATGGAACCGGTCACGTAGTAGGTACCTTAGGAACCGGTCACGTAGTAGGTACCTTAGGAACCGGTCACGTAGTAGGTACCTTAGGAACCGGTCACGTAGTAGGTACCTTAGGAACCGGTCACGTAGTAGGTACCTTAGGAACCGGTCACGTGATAGGTTCCTTAGGAACCGGCCACGTAGTAGGTACCTTAGGAACCGGTCACGTAGTAGGTACCTTAGGAACCGGTCACGTGGTAGGTACCTATGGAACCGGTCACGTGGTAGGTACCTTAGGAACCGGTCACGTAGTAGGTACCTTAGGAACCGGTCACGTGGTAGGTACCTATGGAACCGGTCACGTGGTAGGTACCTTAGGAACCGGTCACGTAGTAGGTGCCTTAAGAACCGGTCACGTAGTAGGTAGCTTAGGAACCGGTCACGTAGTAGGTACCTTAGGAACCGGTCACGTAGTAGGTACCTATGGAACCGGTCACGTAGTAGGTACCTTAGGAACCGGTCACGTAGTAGGTACCTTAGGAACCGGTCACGTAGTAGGTACCTTAGGAACCGGTCACGTAGTAGGTACCTATGGAACCGGTCACGTAGTAGGTACCTATGGAACCGGTCACGTAGTAGGTACCTTAGGAACCGGTCACGTAGTAGGTACCTTAGGAACCGGTCACGTGATAGGTACCTTAGGAACCGGTCACGTGATAGGTACCTTAGGAACCGGTCACGTGGTAGGTACCTTAGGAACCGGTCACGTAGTAGGTACCTTAGGAACCGGTCACGTAGTAGGTACCTTAGGAACCGGTCAAGTAGTAGGTACTTTAGGAACCGGTCACGTGATAGGTACCTTAGGAACCGGTCACGTAGTAGGAAGTCGGCAATCAAACCAATAGGATCAAAACAGCCATAGCTACTTTAAGTAATTCTCGTTTTGTTGACACACGAATTCCCTCCAAAACTTCAGGTGGAAGGCAATGAAACTTGGTCTGAAACTTAAACGTATCTTATTGTTTGTTCCAGTACATTCCCAAAATCTTTTCTGAAGAGGCTTGTTTTTCCATTTTAACTGTTGTCACTACAACAGTTAAAATCGAAAATGTTGTCACTAAGACAAATCCTCTTAGCTCGAATCCTCCTTCCTTATGAATATAAACGACATCTTGGCAAATTTTCAAAGCTTCCTCGTCATTGTGGAAACTGCAAACATAGTCATCTACATAGTGCTTTTCTATAATGGCTGTGACTGCTTCAGGGAATTTTTCTGAAAATTGCTTGGCGTTCAGATTCTTTATGTATTCAGCAGAACAAGGACAGCAGATGGATCCAAATACCATTGATATCATGACATAATGTTGAATTGGTTGTCCTGAATGTCCACTTCTCCATAAGAACCTTTGAGAATGTTGATCCTCTTGACGTATTTTAACTTGAGAAAACATTTCTTTAATGTCAGCAGCCACAGCAATTTTTCCGTACCTGTTGAGGACCTCGAACCAATGTTGAATTCAAGGAGACCTCACCAACTTTTGCGGCCCCGTCAAATACAACACGCACTTTTCTGGTTTATGTGGAGATAGCACTCCGAAATGAGGCAAATACCAGATTGGATATTTCGTACCTACTACGGTCACGTAGTAGGTACTTCACTTGTTGATTCTATAAAACAAAATGATCAAATACTCTCTTTGCTACATGTAACATTCACAATCAACGTTGCCAGATGTGACGATTTATAGTTATTTCTTTTAAAATTAAAAAACCTTAAAATATATTATTTTATTATATAAAACAGGTTCTTAAATGATTTGGCTTTCCATACAATGCAAATTTGTACAGTTTATTCCAATAATTATTCGGCTTTTTTCTTAGCCGGTTAATCAAATAAAATTTTAAAATGAATCGAAAAAAAATATGTAGGATAATTTTTTTATGTAAGAATTATTTAAAAACAAACAAAATAAGTAAAAATTAATATGCATAAAATATGTATAAATAAGCATTCTTAGTTTTTCTGTCCTCACATATTAAAATTAATTCTTGTATTAGTCACGTCTATAATAATTCTTAAAGTACATTTTAAAAAATATCGTATCTTAAGGCTTTCCAAATATTCTTTTCTATAGGATGTTATGAATGCTTTTCTAATATATGAACCTTTAAAAAATGTAAATAAATATATTTTTGTAACATTTTTGTATATTTGTTTCCAATTTTGATTAATCGTATTAGATTACTCGAATTATTCGTTTTTCCAAATTTGGGCATTTTAAATTAATTTGCCAATAATTGTTCGAACAATCGAATAACGAATCAACCGATTACCGGTACCTTAGGAACCGGTCACGTAGTAGGTACCTTAGGAACCGGTCACGTAGTAGGTACCTTAGGAACCGGTCACGTGATAGGTACCTTAGGAACCGGTCACGTGGTAGGTACCTTAGGAACCGGTCACGTGATAGGTACCTTAGGAACCGGTCACGTGATAGGTACCTTAGGAACCGCTCACGTAGTAGGTACCTTAGGAACCGGTCACGTGATAGGTACCTTAGGAACCGGTCACGTGATAGGTACCTTAGGAACCGGTCACGTGATAGGTACCTTAGGAACCGGTCACGTGATAGGTACCTTAGGAACCGGTCACGTAGTAGGTACCTAAGGAACCGGTCACGTGGTAGGTACCTTAGGAACCGGTCACGTAGTAGGTACCTTAGGAACCGGTCACGTGATAGGTACCTTAGGAACCGGTCACGTGGTAGGTACCTTAGGAACCGGTCACGTGATAGGTACCTTAGGAACCGGTCACGTGATAGGTACATTAGGAACCGGTCACGTAGTAGGTAACTTAGGAACCGTTCACGTAGTAGGTACCTTAGGAACCGGTCACGTGATAGGTACCTTAGGAACCGGTCACGTGATAGGTACCTTAGGAACCGGTCACGTGATAGGTACCTTAGGAACCGGTCACGTAGTAGGTACCTTAGGAACCGGTCACGTGGTAGGTACCTTAGGAACCGGTCACGTAGTAGGTACCTTAGGAACCGGTCACGTGATAGGTACCTTAGAAACCGGTCACGTAGTAGGTACCTTAGGAACCGGTCACGTAGTAGGTACCTTAGGAACCGGTCACGTATTAGGTACCTTAGGAACCGGTCACGTGATAGGTACCTTAGGAACCGGTCACGTAGTAGGTACCTTAGGAACCGGTCACGTGGTAGGTACCTTAGGAACCGGTCACGTAGTAGGTACATATGGAACCGGTCACGTAGTAGGTACCTTAGGAACCGGTCACGTAGTAGGTACCTTAGGAACCGGTCACGTAGTAGGTGCCTTAGGAATCGGTCACGTGATAGGTTCCTTAGGAACCGGTCACGTAGTAGGTACCTTAGGAACCGGTCACGTAGTAGGTACCATTGATATCATGACATAATGTTGAATTGGTTGTCCTGAATGTCCACTTCTCCATAAGAACCTTTGAGAATGTTGATCCTTTTGACGTATTTTAACTTGAGAAAACATTTCTTTAATGTCAGTAGCCACAGCAATTTTCCGTACCTGTTGAGGACCTCGAACCAATGTTGAATTCAAGGAGACCTCACCAACTTTTGCGGCCCCGTCAAATACAACACGCACTTTTCTGGTTTATGTGGAGATAGCACTCCGAAATGAGGCAAATACCAGATTGGATATTTCGTACCTACTACGGTCACGTAGTAGGTACTTCACTTGTTGATTCTATAAAACAAAATGATCAAATACTCTCTTTGTTACATGTAACATTCACAATCAACGTTGCCAGATGTGACGATTTATAGTTATTTCTTTTAAAATTAAAAAACCTTAAAATATATTATTTTATTATATAAAACAGGTTCTTAGTCACGTCTATAATAATTCTTAAAGTACATTTTAAAAAACATCGTATCTTAAGACTTTCCAAATATTCTTTTCTATAGGATGTTATGAATGCTTTTCTAATATATGAACCTTTAAAAAGTGTTAATAAATATATTTTTGTAACATTTTTGTATATTTGTTTCCAATTTCGATTAATCGTATTAGATTACTCGAATTATTCGTTTTTCCAAATTTGGGCATTTTAAATTAATTTGCCAATAATTGTTCGAACAATCGAATAACGAATCAACCGATTACCGGTACCTTAGGAACCGGTCACGTAGTAGGTACCTTAGGAACCGGTCACGTGATAGGTACCTTAGGAACCGGTCACGTAGTAGGTACCTTAGGAACCGGTCACGTGATAGGTACCTTAGGAACCGGTCACGTAGTAGGTACCTTAGGAACCGGTCACGTGATATGTTCCTTAGGAACCGGTCTCGTAGTAGGTACCTTAGGAACCGGTCACGTAGTAGGTACCTGTGGAACCGGTCACGTAGTAGTACCTTAGGAACCGGTCACGTGATAGGTACCTTAGGAACCGGTCACGTAGTAGGTACCTTAGGAACCGGTCACGTGGTAGGTACCTTAGGAACCGGTCACGTAGTAGGTACCTTAGGAACCGGTCGCGTAGTAGGTACCTATGGAACCGGTACCTTAGGAACCGGTCACGTGATAGGTACCTTAGGAACCGGTCACGTAGTAGGTACCTTAGGAACCGGTCACGTGGTAGGTACCTTAGGAACCGGTCACGTAGTAGGTACCTTAGGAACCGGTCACGTGATAGGTACCTTAGGAACCGGTCACGTAGTAGGTACCTTAGGAACCGGTCACGTAGTAGGTACCTATGGAACCGGTCACGTAGTAGGTACCTTAGGAACCGGTCACGTAGTAGTACCTTAGGAACCGGTCACGTGATAGGTACCTTAGGAACCGGTCACGTAGTAGGTACCTTAGGAACCGGTCACGTGGTAGGTACCTTAGGAACCGGTCACGTAGTAGGTACCTTAGGAACCGGTCACGTAGTAGGTACCTTAGGAACCGGTCACGTAGTAGGTACCTTAGGAACCGGTCACGTGATAGGTTCCTGAGGAACCGGTCACGTAGTAGGTACCTTAGGAACCGGGCACGTGATAGGTACCTTAGGAACCGGTCACGTAGTAGGTACCTTAGGAACCAGTCACGTGATAGGTTCCTTAGGAACCGGTCTCGTAGTAGGTACCTTAGGAACCGGTCACGTAGTAGGTACCTTAGGAACCGGTCACGTGGTAGGTACCTATGGAACCGGTCACGTAGTAGGTACCTTAGGAACCGGTCACGTGGTAGGTACCTTAGGAACCGGTCACGTAGTAGGTACCTTAGGAACCGGTCACGTAGTAGGTACCTATGGAACCGGTACCTTAGGAACCGGTCACGTGATAGGTACCTTAGGAACCGGTCACGTAGTAGGTACCTTAGGAACCGGTCACGTGGTAGGTACCTTAGGAACCGGTCACGTAGTAGGTACCTTAGGAACCGGTCACGTGATAGGTACCTTAGAAACCGGTCACGTAGTAGGTACCTTAGGAATCGGTCACGTAGTAGGTACCTTAGGAACCGGTCACGTATTAGGTACCTTAGGAACCGGTCACGTGATAGGTACCTTAGGAACCGGTCACGTAGTAGGTACCTTAGGAACCGGTCACGTGGTAGGTACCTTAGGAACCGGTCACGTAGTAGGTACATATGGAACCGGTCACGTAGTAGGTACCTTAGGAACCGGTCACGTAGTAGGTACCTTAGGAACCGGTCACGTAGTAGGTGCCTTAGGAACCGGTCACGTGATAGGTTCCTTAGGAACCGGTCACGTAGTAGGTACCATTGATATCATGACATAATGTTGAATTGGTTGTCCTGAATGTCCACTTCTCCATAAGAACCTTTGAGAATGTTGATCCTTTTGACGTATTTTAACTTGAGAAAACATTTCTTTAATGTCAGTAGCCACAGCAATTTTCCGTACCTGTTGAGGACCTCGAACCAATGTTGAATTCAAGGAGACCTCACCAACTTTTGCGGCCCCGTCAAATACAACACGCACTTTTCTGGTTTATGTGGAGATAGCACTCCGAAATGAGGCAAATACCAGATTGGATATTTCGTACCTACTACGGTCACGTAGTAGGTACTTCACTTGTTGATTCTATAAAACAAAATGATCAAATACTCTCTTTGTTACATGTAACATTCACAATCAACGTTGCCAGATGTGACGATTTATAGTTATTTCTTTTAAAATTAAAAAACCTTAAAATATATTATTTTATTATATAAAACAGGTTCTTAGTCACGTCTATAATAATTCTTAAAGTACATTTTAAAAAACATCGTATCTTAAGACTTTCCAAATATTCTTTTCTATAGGATGTTATGAATGCTTTTCTAATATATGAACCTTTAAAAAATGTTAATAAATATATTTTTGTAACATTTTTTGTATATTTGTTTCCAATTTTGATTAATCGTATTAGATTACTCGAATTATTCGTTTTTCCAAATTTGGGCATTTTAAATTAATTTGCCAATAATTGTTCGATCAATCGAATAAGGAATCAACCGATCCGGTACCTTAGGAACCGGTCACGTAGTAGGTTCCTTAGGAACCGGTCACGTAGTAGGTACCTTAGGAACCGGTCACGTGATAGGTACCTTAGGAACCGGTCACGTAGTAGGTACCTTAGGAACCGGTCACGTGATAGGTACCTTAGGAACCGGTCACGTAGCAGGTACCTTAGGAACCGGTCACGTGATAGGTTCCTTAGGAACCGGTCTCGTAGTGGGTATCTTAGGAACCGGTCACGTGGTAGGTACCTATGGAACCGGTCACGTAGTAGGTACCTTAGGAACCGGTCACGTGATAGGTTCCTTAGGAACCGGTCACGTAGTAGGTACCTTAGGAACCGGTCACGTGATAGGTACCTTAGGAACCGGTCACGTAGTAGGAACCTTAGGAACCGGTCACGTGATAGGTTCCTTAGGAACCGGTCTCGTAGTAGGTACCTTAGGAACCGGTCACGTGGTAGGTACCTTAGGAACCGATCACGTAGTATGTACCTTAGGAACCGGTCACGTAGTAGGTACCTATGGAACCGGTCACGTAGTAGGTACCTTAGGAACCGGTCACGTAGTAGGTACCTTAGGAACCGGTCACGTAGTAGGTACCTTAGGAACCGGTCACGTAGTAGGTACCTTAGGAACCGGTCACGTAGTAGGTACCTTAGGAACCGGTCACGTAGTAGGTTCCTTAGGAACCGGCCACGTAGTAGGTACCTTAGGAACCGGTCACGTAGTTGGTACCATTGATATCATGACATAATGTTGAATTGGTTGTCCTGAATGTCCACTTCTCCATAAGAACCTTTGAGAATGTTGATCCTTTTGACGTATTTTAACTTGAGAAAACATTTCTTTAATGTCAGTAGCCACAGCAATTTTTCGTACCTGTTGAGGACCTCGAACCAATGTTGAATTCAAGGAGACCTCACCAACTTTTGCGGCCCCGTCAAATACAACACGCACTTTTCTGGTTTATGTGGAGATAGCACTCCGAAATGAGGCAAATACCAGATTGGATATTTCGTACCTACTACGGTCACGTAGTAGGTACTTCACTTGTTGATTCTATAAAACAAAATGATCAAATACTCTCTTTGTTACATGTAACATTCACAATCAACGTTGCCAGATGTGACGATTTATAGTTATTTCTTTTAAAATTAAAAAACCTTAAAATATATTATTTTATTATATAAAACAGGTTCTTAGTCACGTCTATAATAATTCTTAAAGTACATTTTAAAAAACATCGTATCTTAAGACTTTCCAAATATTCTTTTCTATAGGATGTTATGGATGCTTTTCTAATATATGAACCTTTAAAAAATCTTAATAAATATATTTTTGTAACATTTTTGTATATTTGTTTCCAATTTTGATTAATCGTATTAGATTACTCGAATTATTCGTTTTTCCAAATTTGGGCATTTTAAATTAATTTGCCAATAATTGTTCGAACAATCGAATAACGAATCAACCGATTACCGGTACCTTAGGAACCGGTCACGTAGTAGGTTCCTTAGGAACCGGTCACGTAGTAGGTACCTTAGGAACCGGTCACGTGATAGGTACCTTAGGAACCGGTCACGTAGTAGGTACCTATGGAACCGGTCACGTAGTAGGTACCTTAGGAACCGGTCACGTAGTAGGTACCTTAGGAACCGGTCACGTAGTAGGTACTTTAGGAACCGGTCACGTAGTAGGTACCTTAGGAACCGGTCACGTGATAGGTACCTTAGGAACCGGTCACGTGATAGGTACCTTAGGAACCGGTCACGTAGTAGGTACCTTAGGAACCGGTCACGTAGTAGGTACCTTAGGAACCGGTCACGTGATAGGTTCCTTAGGAACCGGTCTCGTAGTAGGTACCTTAGGAAGCGGTCACGTAGTAGTTACCTTAGGAACCGGTCACGTGATAGGTTCCTTAGGAACCGGTCACGTAGTAGGTACCTTAGGAACCGGTCACGTAGTAGGTACCTTAGGAACCGGTCACGTAGTAGGTACCTTAGGAACCGGTCACGTGGTAGGTACCTTAGGAACCGGTCACGTAGTAGGTACCTTAGGAACCGGTCACGTGATAGGTACCCTAGGAACCGGTCACGTAGTAGGTACCTTAGGAACCGGTCACGTAGTAGGTACCTATGGAACCGGTCACGTAGTAGGTACCTTAGGAACCGGTCACGTAGTAGTACCTTAGGAACCGGTCACGTGATAGGTACCTTAGGAACCGGTCACGTAGAAGGTACCTTAGGAACCGGTCACGTGGTAGGTACCTTAGGAACCGGTCACGTAGTAGGTACCTTAGGAACCGGTCACGTAGTAGGTACCTTAGGAACCGGTCACGTAGTAGGTACCTTAGGAACCTGTCACGTGATAGGTTCCTTAGGAACCAGTCACGTGATAGGTTCCTGAGGAACCTGTCACGTAGTAGGTACCTCCTAAGGTACCTACTACGTGACAGGTTCCTCAGGAACCAGTCACGTGTAGGTTCCTTAGGAACCGGTCTCGTAGTAGGTACCTTAGGAACCGGTCACGTAGTAGGTACCTATGGAACCGGTCACGTAGTAGGTACATATGGAACCGGTCACGTAGTAGGTACCTTAGGAACCGGTCACGTGATAGGTTCCTTAGGAACCGGTCTCGTAGTAGGTACCTTAGGAACCGGTCACGTGGTAGGTACCTATGGAACCGGTCACGTAGTAGGTACCTATGGAACCGGTACCTTAGGAACCGGTCACGTGATAGGTACCTTAGGAACCGGTCACGTGATAGGTACCTTAGGAACCGGTCACGTAGTAGGTACCTTAGGAACCGGTCACGTAGTAGGTACCTTAGGAACCAGTCACGTGTAGGTTCCTTAGGAACCGGTCTCGTAGTAGGTACCTTAGGAACCGGTCACGTAGTAGGTACCTATGGAACCGGTCACGTGGTAGGTACCTATGGAACCGGTCTCGTAGTAGGTACCTTAGGAACCGGTCACGTAGTAGGTACCTTAGGAACCGGTCACGTAGTAGGTACCTATGGAACCGGTACCTTAGGAACCGGTCACGTGATAGGTACCTTAGGAACCGGTCACGTAGTAGGTACCTTAGGAACCGGTCACGTGGTAGGTACCTTAGGAACCAGTCACGTAGTAGGTACCTTAGGAACCGGTCACGTGATAAGTATTTTAGAAACCGGTCACGTAGTAGGTACCTTAGGAACCGGTCACGTAGTAGGTACCTTAGGAACCGGTCACGTATTAGGTACCTTAGGAACCGGTCACGTGATAGGTACCTTAGGAACCGGTCACGTAGTAGGTACCTTAGGAACCGGTCACGTGGTAGGTACCTTAGGAACCGGTCACGTAGTAGGTACATATGGAACCGGTCACGTAGTAGGTACCTTAGGAACCGGTCACGTAGTAGGTACCTTAGGAACCGGTCACGTAGTAGGTGCCTTAGGAACCGGTCACGTGATAGGTTCCTTAGGAACCGGTCACGTAGTAGGTACCTTAGGAACCGGTCACGTAGTAGGTACCATTGATATCATGACATAATGTTGAATTGGTTGTCCTGAATGTCCACTTCTCCATAAGAACCTTTGAGAATGTTGATCCTTTTGACGTATTTTAACTTGAGAAAACATTTCTTTAATGTCAGTAGCCACAGCAATTTTCCGTACCTGTTGAGGACCTCGAACCAATGTTGAATTCAAGGAGACCTCACCAACTTTTGCGGCCCCGTCAAATACAACACGCACTTTTCTGGTTTATGTGGAGATAGCACTCCGAAATGAGGCAAATACCAGATTGGATATTTCGTACCTACCACGGTCACGTAGTAGGTACTTCACTTGTTGATTCTATAAAACAAAATGATCAAATACTCTCTTTGTTACATGTAACATTCACAATCAACGTTGCCAGATGTGACGATTTATAGTTATTTCTTTTAAAATTAAAAAACCTTAAAATATATTATTTTATTAGATAAAACAGGTTCTTAGTCACGTCTATAATAATTCTTAAAGTACATTTTAAAAAACATCGTATCTTAAGACTTTCCAAATATTCTTTTCTATAGGATGTTATGAATGCTTTTCTAATATATGAACCTTTAAAAAATGTTAATAAATATATTTTTGTAACATTTTTGTATATTTGTTTCCAATTTTGATTAATCGTATTAGATTACTCGAATTATTCGTTTTTCCAAATTTGGGCATTTTAAATTAATTTGCCAATAATTGTTCGAACAATCGAATAAGGAATCAACCGATCCGGTACCTTAGGAACCGGTCACGTGATAGGTACCTTAGGAACCGGTCACGTAGTAGGTACCTTAGGAACCGGTCACGTGATAGGTTCCTTAGGAACCGGTCTCGTAGTAGGTACCTTAGGAACCGGTCACGTAGTAGGTACCTTAGGAACCGGTCACGTGATAGGTACCTTAGGAACCGGTCACGTGATAGGTACCTTAGGAACCGGTCACGTGATAGGTACCTTAGGAACCGGTCACGTAGTAGGTACCTTAGGAACCGGTCACGTGGTAGGTACCTTAGGAACCGGTCACGTAGTAGGTACCTTAGGAACCGGTCACGTGATAGGTACCTTAGGAACCGGTCACGTGGTAGGTACCTTAGGAACCGGTCACGTGATAGGTACCTTAGGAACCGGTCACGTGATAGGTACATTAGGAACCGGTCACGTAGTAGGTAACTTAGGAACCGTTCACGTAGTAGGTACCTTAGGAACCGGTCACGTGATAGGTACCTTAGGAACCGGTCACGTGATAGGTACCTTAGGAACCGGTCACGTGATAGGTACCTTAGGAACCGGTCACGTAGTAGGTACCTTAGGAACCGGTCACGTGGTAGGTACCTTAGGAACCGGTCACGTAGTAGGTACCTTAGGAACCGGTCACGTGATAGGTACCTTAGAAACCGGTCACGTAGTAGGTACCTTAGGAACCGGTCACGTAGTAGGTACCTTAGGAACCGGTCACGTATTAGGTACCTTAGGAACCGGTCACGTGATAGGTACCTTAGGAACCGGTCACGTAGTAGGTACCTTAGGAACCGGTCACGTGGTAGGTACCTTAGGAACCGGTCACGTAGTAGGTACATATGGAACCGGTCACGTAGTAGGTACCTTAGGAACCGGTCACGTAGTAGGTACCTTAGGAACCGGTCACGTAGTAGGTGCCTTAGGAATCGGTCACGTGATAGGTTCCTTAGGAACCGGTCACGTAGTAGGTACCTTAGGAACCGGTCACGTAGTAGGTACCATTGATATCATGACATAATGTTGAATTGGTTGTCCTGAATGTCCACTTCTCCATAAGAACCTTTGAGAATGTTGATCCTTTTGACGTATTTTAACTTGAGAAAACATTTCTTTAATGTCAGTAGCCACAGCAATTTTCCGTACCTGTTGAGGACCTCGAACCAATGTTGAATTCAAGGAGACCTCACCAACTTTTGCGGCCCCGTCAAATACAACACGCACTTTTCTGGTTTATGTGGAGATAGCACTCCGAAATGAGGCAAATACCAGATTGGATATTTCGTACCTACTACGGTCACGTAGTAGGTACTTCACTTGTTGATTCTATAAAACAAAATGATCAAATACTCTCTTTGTTACATGTAACATTCACAATCAACGTTGCCAGATGTGACGATTTATAGTTATTTCTTTTAAAATTAAAAAACCTTAAAATATATTATTTTATTATATAAAACAGGTTCTTAGTCACGTCTATAATAATTCTTAAAGTACATTTTAAAAAACATCGTATCTTAAGACTTTCCAAATATTCTTTTCTATAGGATGTTATGAATGCTTTTCTAATATATGAACCTTTAAAAAGTGTTAATAAATATATTTTTGTAACATTTTTGTATATTTGTTTCCAATTTCGATTAATCGTATTAGATTACTCGAATTATTCGTTTTTCCAAATTTGGGCATTTTAAATTAATTTGCCAATAATTGTTCGAACAATCGAATAACGAATCAACCGATTACCGGTACCTTAGGAACCGGTCACGTAGTAGGTACCTTAGGAACCGGTCACGTGATAGGTACCTTAGGAACCGGTCACGTAGTAGGTACCTTAGGAACCGGTCACGTGATAGGTACCTTAGGAACCGGTCACGTAGTAGGTACCTTAGGAACCGGTCACGTGATATGTTCCTTAGGAACCGGTCTCGTAGTAGGTACCTTAGGAACCGGTCACGTAGTAGGTACCTGTGGAACCGGTCACGTAGTAGTACCTTAGGAACCGGTCACGTGATAGGTACCTTAGGAACCGGTCACGTAGTAGGTACCTTAGGAACCGGTCACGTGGTAGGTACCTTAGGAACCGGTCACGTAGTAGGTACCTTAGGAACCGGTCGCGTAGTAGGTACCTATGGAACCGGTACCTTAGGAACCGGTCACGTGATAGGTACCTTAGGAACCGGTCACGTAGTAGGTACCTTAGGAACCGGTCACGTGGTAGGTACCTTAGGAACCGGTCACGTAGTAGGTACCTTAGGAACCGGTCACGTGATAGGTACCTTAGGAACCGGTCACGTAGTAGGTACCTTAGGAACCGGTCACGTAGTAGGTACCTATGGAACCGGTCACGTAGTAGGTACCTTAGGAACCGGTCACGTAGTAGTACCTTAGGAACCAGTCACGTGATAGGTACCTTAGGAACCGGTCACGTAGTAGGTACCTTAGGAACCGGTCACGTGGTAGGTACCTTAGGAACCGGTCACGTAGTAGGTACCTTAGGAACCGGTCACGTAGTAGGTACCTTAGGAACCGGTCACGTAGTAGGTACCTTAGGAACCGGTCACGTGATAGGTTCCTGAGGAACCGGTCACGTAGTAGGTACCTTAGGAACCGGTCACGTGATAGGTACCTTAGGAACCGGTCACGTAGTAGGTACCTTAGGAACCAGTCACGTGATAGGTTCCTTAGGAACCGGTCTCGTAGTAGGTACCTTAGGAACCGGTCACGTAGTAGGTACCTTAGGAACCGGTCACGTGGTAGGTACCTATGGAACCGGTCACGTAGTAGGTACCTTAGGAACCGGTCACGTGGTAGGTACCTTAGGAACCGGTCACGTAGTAGGTACCTTAGGAACCGGTCACGTAGTAGGTACCTATGGAACCGGTACCTTAGGAACCGGTCACGTGATAGGTACCTTAGGAACCGGTCACGTAGTAGGTACCTTAGGAACCGGTCACGTGGTAGGTACCTTAGGAACCGGTCACGTAGTAGGTACCTTAGGAACCGGTCACGTGATAGGTACCTTAGAAACCGGTCACGTAGTAGGTACCTTAGGAATCGGTCACGTAGTAGGTACCTTAGGAACCGGTCACGTATTAGGTACCTTAGGAACCGGTCACGTGATAGGTACCTTAGGAACCGGTCACGTAGTAGGTACCTTAGGAACCGGTCACGTGGTAGGTACCTTAGGAACCGGTCACGTAGTAGGTACATATGGAACCGGTCACGTAGTAGGTACCTTAGGAACCGGTCACGTAGTAGGTACCTTAGGAACCGGTCACGTAGTAGGTGCCTTAGGAACCGGTCACGTGATAGGTTCCTTAGGAACCGGTCACGTAGTAGGTACCTTAGGAACCGGTCACGTAGTAGGTACCATTGATATCATGACATAATGTTGAATTGGTTGTCCTGAATGTCCACTTCTCCATAAGAACCTTTGAGAATGTTGATCCTTTTGACGTATTTTAACTTGAGAAAACATTTCTTTAATGTCAGTAGCCACAGCAATTTTCCGTACCTGTTGAGGACCTCGAACCAATGTTGAATTCAAGGAGACCTCACCAACTTTTGCGGCCCCGTCAAATACAACACGCACTTTTCTGGTTTATGTGGAGATAGCACTCCGAAATGAGGCAAATACCAGATTGGATATTTCGTACCTACTACGGTCACGTAGTAGGTACTTCACTTGTTGATTCTATAGAACAAAATGATCAAATACTCTCTTTGTTACATGTAACATTCACAATCAACGTTGCCAGATGTGACGATTTATAGTTATTTCTTTTAAAATTAAAAAACCTTAAAATATATTATTTTATTATATAAAACAGGTTCTTAGTCACGTCTATAATAATTCTTAAAGTACATTTTAAAAAACATCGTATCTTAAGACTTTCCAAATATTCTTTTCTATAGGATGTTATGAATGCTTTTCTAATATATGAACCTTTAAAAAATGTTAATAAATATATTTTTGTAACATTTTTTGTATATTTGTTTCCAATTTTGATTAATCGTATTAGATTACTCGAATTATTCGTTTTTCCAAATTTGGGCATTTTAAATTAATTTGCCAATAATTGTTCGATCAATCGAATAAGGAATCAACCGATCCGGTACCTTAGGAACCGGTCACGTAGTAGGTACCTTAGGAACCGGTCACGTGATAGGTACCTTAGGAACCGGTCACGTAGTAGGTACCTTAGGAACCGGTCACGTGATAGGTACCTTAGGAACCGGTCACGTAGCAGGTACCTTAGGAACCGGTCACGTGATAGGTTCCTTAGGAACCGGTCTCGTAGTAGGTACCTTAGGAACCGGTCACGTGGTAGGTACCTATGGAACCGGTCACGTAGTAGGTACCTTAGGAACCGGTCACGTGATAGGTTCCTTAGGAACCGGTCACGTAGTAGGTACCTTAGGAACCGGTCACGTGATAGGTACCTTAGGAACCGGTCACGTAGTAGGAACCTTAGGAACCGGTCACGTGATAGGTTCCTTAGGAACCGGTCTCGTAGTAGGTACCTTAGGAACCGGTCACGTGGTAGGTACCTTAGGAACCGATCACGTAGTATGTACCTTAGGAACCGGTCACGTAGTAGGTACCTATGGAACCGGTCACGTAGTAGGTACCTTAGGAACCGGTCACGTAGTAGGTACCTTAGGAACCGGTCACGTAGTAGGTACCTTAGGAACCGGTCACGTAGTAGGTACCTTAGGAACCGGTCACGTAGTAGGTACCTTAGGAACCGGTCACGTGATAGGTTCCTTAGGAACCGGCCACGTAGTAGGTACCTTAGGAACCGGTCACGTAGTAGGTACCTTAGGAACCGGTCACGTGGTAGGTACCTATGGAACCGGTCACGTGGTAGGTACCTTAGGAACCGGTCACGTAGTAGGTACCTTAGGAACCGGTCACGTGGTAGGTACCTATGGAACCGGTCACGTGGTAGGTACCTTAGGAACCGGTCACGTAGTAGGTGCCTTAAGAACCGGTCACGTAGTAGGTAGCTTAGGAACCGGTCACGTAGTAGGTACCTTAGGAACCGGTCACGTAGTAGGTACCTATGGAACCGGTCACGTAGTAGGTACCTTAGGAACCGGTCACGTAGTAGGTACCTTAGGAACCGGTCACGTAGTAGGTACCTTAGGAACCGGTCACGTAGTAGGTACCTATGGAACCGGTCACGTAGTAGGTACCTATGGAACCGGTCACGTAGTAGGTACCTTAGGAACCGGTCACGTAGTAGGTACCTTAGGAACCGGTCACGTGATAGGTACCTTAGGAACCGGTCACGTGATAGGTACCTTAGGAACCGGTCACGTGGTAGGTACCTTAGGAACCGGTCACGTAGTAGGTACCTTAGGAACCGGTCACGTAGTAGGTACCTTAGGAACCGGTCAAGTAGTAGGTACTTTAGGAACCGGTCACGTGATAGGTACCTTAGGAACCGGTCACGTAGTAGGAAGTCGGCAATCAAACCAATAGGATCAAAACAGCCATAGCTACTTTAAGTAATTCTCGTTTTGTTGACACACGAATTCCCTCCAAAACTTCAGGTGGAAGGCAATGAAACTTGGTCTGAAACTTAAACGTATCTTATTGTTTGTTCCAGTACATTCCCAAAATCTTTTCTGAAGAGGCTTGTTTTTCCATTTTAACTGTTGTCACTACAACAGTTAAAATCGAAAATGTTGTCACTAAGACAAATCCTCTTAGCTCGAATCCTCCTTCCTTATGAATATAAACGACATCTTGGCAAATTTTCAAAGCTTCCTCGTCATTGTGGAAACTGCAAACATAGTCATCTACATAGTGCTTTTCTATAATGGCTGTGACTGCTTCAGGGAATTTTTCTGAAAATTGCTTGGCGTTCAGATTCTTTATGTATTCAGCAGAACAAGGACAGCAGATGGATCCAAATGTCATTGATATCATGACATAATGTTGAATTGGTTGTCCTGAATGTCCACTTCTCCATAAGAACCTTTGAGAATGTTGATCCTCTTGACGTATTTTAACTTGAGAAAACATTTCTTTAATGTCAGCAGCCACAGCAATTTTTCCGTACCTGTTGAGGACCTCGAACCAATGTTGAATTCAAGGAGACCTCACCAACTTTTGCGGCCCCGTCAAATACAACACGCACTTTTCTGGTTTATGTGGAGATAGCACTCCGAAATGAGGCAAATACCAGATTGGATATTTCGTACCTACTACGGTCACGTAGTAGGTACTTCACTTGTTGATTCTATAAAACAAAATGATCAAATACTCTCTTTGCTACATGTAACATTCACAATCAACGTTGCCAGATGTGACGATTTATAGTTATTTCTTTTAAAATTAAAAAACCTTAAAATATATTATTTTATTATATAAAACAGGTTCTTAAATGATTTGGCTTTCCATACAATGCAAATTTGTACAGTTTATTCCAATAATTATTCGGCTTTTTTCTTAGCCGGTTAATCAAATAAAATTTTAAAATGAATCGAAAAAAAATATGTAGGATAATTTTTTTATGTAAGAATTATTTAAAAACAAACAAAATAAGTAAAAATTAATATGCATAAAATATGTATAAATAAGCATTCTTAGTTTTTCTGTCCTCACATATTAAAATTAATTCTTGTATTAGTCACGTCTATAATAATTCTTAAAGTACATTTTAAAAAATATCGTATCTTAAGGCTTTCGAAATATTCTTTTCTATAGGATGTTATGAATGCTTTTCTAATATATGAACCTTTAAAAAATGTAAATAAATATATTTTTGTAACATTTTTGTATATTTGTTTCCAATTTTGATTAATCGTATTAGATTACTCGAATTATTCGTTTTTCCAAATTTGGGCATTTTAAATTAATTTGCCAATAATTGTTCGAACAATCGAATAACGAATCAACCGATTACCGGTACCTTAGGAACCGGTCACGTAGTAGGTACCTTAGGAACCGGTCACGTAGTAGGTACCTTAGGAACCGGTCACGTGATAGGTACCTTAGGAACCGGTCACGTGGTAGGTACCTTAGGAACCGGTCACGTGATAGGTACCTTAGGAACCGGTCACGTGATAGGTACCTTAGGAACCGCTCACGTAGTAGGTACCTTAGGAACCGGTCACGTGATAGGTACCTTAGGAACCGGTCACGTGATAGGTACCTTAGGAACCGGTCACGTGATAGGTTCCTTAGGAACCGGTCACGTGATAGGTACCTTAGGAACCGGTCACGTGATAGGTACCTTAGGAACCGGTCACGTGATAGGTACCTTAGGAACCGGTCACGTAGTAGGTACCTTAGGAACCGGTCACGTGGTAGGTACCTTAGGAACCGGTCACGTAGTAGGTACCTTAGGAACCGGTCACGTGATAGGTACCTTAGGAACCGGTCACGTGGTAGGTACCTTAGGAACCGGTCACGTGATAGGTACCTTAGGAACCGGTCACGTGATAGGTACATTAGGAACCGGTCACGTAGTAGGTAACTTAGGAACCGTTCACGTAGTAGGTACCTTAGGAACCGGTCACGTGATAGGTACCTTAGGAACCGGTCACGTGATAGGTACCTTAGGAACCGGTCACGTGATAGGTACCTTAGGAACCGGTCACGTAGTAGGTACCTTAGGAACCGGTCACGTGGTAGGTAGCTTAGGAACCGGTCACGTGGTAGGTACCTTAGGAACCGGTCACGTAGTAGGTACATATGGAACCGGTCACGTAGTAGGTACCTTAGGAACCGGTCACGTAGTAGGTACCTTAGGAACCGGTCACGTAGTAGGTGCCTTAGGAATCGGTCACGTGATAGGTTCCTTAGGAACCGGTCACGTAGTAGGTACCTTAGGAACCGGTCACGTGATAGGTTCCTTAGGAACCGGTCTCGTAGTAGGTACCTTAGGAACCGGTCACGTAGTAGGTACCTATGGAACCGGTCACGTAGTAGGTACCTTAGGAACCGGTCACGTGATAGGTTCCTTAGGAACCGGTCACGTAGTAGGTACCTTAGGAACCGGTCACGTGGTAGGTACCTTAGGAACCGGTCACGTAGTAGGTACCTTAGGAACCGGTCACGTGATAGGTACCTTAGGAACCGGTCACGTGATAGGTACCTTAGGAACCGGTCACGTGATAGGTTCCTTAGGAACCGGTCACGTAGTAGGTACCTTAGGAACCGGTCACGTAGTAGGTACCTTAGGAACCGGTCACGTGATAGGTACCTTAGGAACCGGTCACATGATAGGTACCTTAGGAACCGGTCACGTAGTAGGTACCTTAGGAACCGGTCACGTAGTAGGTACCTTAGAAACCGGTCACGTGATAGGTTCCTTAGGAACCGGTCACGTAGTAGGTACCTTAGGAACCGGTCACGTAGTAGGTACCTTAGGAACCGGTCACGTGATAGGTACCTTAGGAACCGGTCACGTGATAGGACCTTAGGAACCGGTCACGTGATAGGTACCTTAGGAACCGGTCACGTAGTAGGTACCTTAGGAACCGGTCACGTGATAGGTACCTTAGGAACCGGTCACGTAGTAGGTTCCTTAGGAACCGGTCACGTAGTAGGTACCTTAGGAACCGGTCACGTGATAGGTACCTTAGGAACCGGTCACGTAGTAGGTACCTTAGGAACCGGTCACGTAGTAGGTACCTTAGGAACCGGTCACGTAATAGGTACCTTAGGAACCGGTCACGTAGTAGGTACCTTAGGAACCGGTCACGTAGTAGGTACTTTAGGAACCGGTCACGTAGTAGGTACCTTAGGAACCGGTCACGTGATAGGTTCCTTAGGAACCGGTCACGTGATAGGTACCTTAGGAACCGGTCACGTAGTAGGTACCTTAGGAACCGGTCACGTGGTAGGTACCTTAGGAACCGGTCACGTAGTAGGTACCTTAGGAACCGGTCACGTGATAGGTACCTTAGGAACCGGTCACGTAGTAGGTACCTTAGGAACCGGTCACGTAGTAGGTACCTTAGGAACCGGTCACGTAATAGGTACCTTAGGAACCGGTCACGTAGTAGGTACCTTAGGAACCGGTCACGTGGTAGGTACCTTAGGAACCGGTCACGTGATAGGTACCTTAGGAACCGGTCACGTGATAGGTTCCTTAGGAACCGGTCACGTGATAGGTTCCTTAGGAACCGGTCACGTAGTAGGTACCTTAGGAACCGGTCACGTGATAGGTTCCTTAGGAACCGGTCACGTGATAGGTACCTTAGGAACCGGTCACGTAGTAGGTACCTTAGGAACCGGTCACGTGATAGGTACCTTAGGAACCGGTCACGTGATAGGTACCTTAGGAACCGGTCACGTGATAGGTTCCTTAGGAACCGGTCACGTAGTAGGTACCTTAGGAACCGGTCACGTAGTAGGTACCTTAGGAACCGGTCACATGATAGGTACCTTAGGAACCGGTCACGTGATAGGTACCTTAGGAACCGGTCACGTGATAGGTACCTTAGGAACCGGTCACGTAGTAGGTACCTTAGGAACCGGTCACGTGATAGGTACCTTAGGAACCGGTCACGTAGTAGGTACCTTAGGAACCGGTCACGTGATAGGTACCTTAGGAACCGGTCACGTAGTAGGTACCTTAGGAACCGGTCACGTAGTAGGTACCTTAGGAACCGGTCACGTAGTAGGTACCTTAGGAACCGGTCACGTAGTAGGTACCTTAGGAACCGGTCACGTGATAGGTTCCTTAGGAACCGGTCACGTGATAGGTACCTTAGGAACCGGTCACGTGATAGGTTCCTTAGGAACCGGTCACGTAGTAGGTACCTTAGGAACCGGTCACGTAGTAGGTACCTTACGAACCGGTCACGTAGTAGGTACCTTAGGAACCGGTCACGTGATAGGTACCTTAGGAACCGGTCACGTGATAGGTACCTTAGGAACCGGTCACGTAGTAGGTACCTTAGGAACCGGTCACGTAGTAGGTACCTTAGGAACCGGTCACGTAGTAGGTACCTTAGGAACCGGTCACGTGATAGGTTCCTTAGGAACCGGTCACGTGATAGGTACCTTAGGAACCGGTCACGTAGTAGGTACCTTAGGAACCGGTCACGTGGTAGGTACCTTAGGAACCGGTCACGTAGTAGGTACCTTAGGAACCGGTCACGTGATAGGTACCTTAGGAACCGGTCACGTAGTAGGTACCTTAGGAACCGGTCACGTGGTAGGTACCTTAGGAACCGGTCACGTAGTATGTACCTTAGGAACCGGTCACGTGATAGGTTCCTTAGGAACCGGTCACGTAGTAGGTACCTTAGGAACCGGTCACGTGATAGGTACCTTAGGAACCGGTCACGTAGTAGGAACCTTAGGAACCGGTCACGTGATAGGTTCCTTAGGAACCGGTCTCGTAGTAGGTACCTTAGGAACCGGTCACGTGGTAGGTACCTTAGGAACCGGTCACGTAGTATGTACCTTAGGAACCGGTCACGTAGTAGGTACCTATAGAACCGGTCACTTAGTAGGTACCTTAGGAACCGGTCACGTAGTAGGTACCTTAGGAACCGGTCACGTAGTAGGTACCTTAGGAACCGGTCACGTAGTAGGTACCTTAGGAACCGGTCACGTGATAGGTTCCTTAGGAACCGGCCACGTAGTAGGTACCTTAGGAACCGGTCACGTAGTAGGTACCATTGATATCATGACATAATGTTGAATTGGTTGTCCTGAATGTCCACTTCTCCATAAGAACCTTTGAGAATGTTGATCCTTTTGACGTATTTTAACTTGAGAAAACATTTCTTTAATGTCAGTAGCCACAGCAATTTTCCGTACCTGTTGAGGACCTCGAACCAATGTTGAATTCAAGGAGACCTCACCAACTTTTGCGGCCCCGTCAAATACAACACGCACTTTTCTGGTTTACCTTAGGAACCGGTCACGTAGTAGGTACCTATGGAACCGGTCACGTAGTAGGTACCTTAGGAACCGGTCACGTAGTAGGTACCATTGATATCATGACATAATGTTGAATTGGTTGTCCTGAATGTCCACTTCTCCATAAGAACCTTTGAGAATGTTGATCCTTTTGACGTATTTTAACTTGAGAAAACATTTCTTTAATGTCAGTAGCCACAGCAATTTTCCGTACCTGTTGAGGACCTCGAACCAATGTTGAATTCAAGGAGACCTCACCAACTTTTGCGGCCCCGTCAAATACAACACGCACTTTTCTGGTTTATGTGGAGATAGCACTCCGAAATGAGGCAAATACCAGATTGGATATTTCGTACCTACTACGGTCACGTAGTAGGTACTTCACTTGTTGATTCTATAAAACAAAATGATCAAATACTCTCTTTGTTACATGTAACATTCACAATCAACGTTGCCAGATGTGACGATTTATAGTTATTTCTTTTAAAAGTAAAAAACCTTAAAATATATTATTTTATTATATAAAACAGGTTCTTAGTAACGTCTATAATAATTCTTAAAGTACATTTTAAAAAACATCGTATCTTAAGGCTTTCCAAATATTCTTTTCTATAGGATGTTATGAATGCTTTTCTAATATATGAACCTTTAAAAAATGTTAATAAATATATTTTTGTAACATTTTTGTATATTTGTTTCCAATTTTGATTAATCGTATTAGATTACTCGAATTATTCGTTTTTCCAAATTTGGGCATTTTAAATTAATTTGCCAATAATTGTTCGAACAATCGAATAACGAATCAACCGATTACCGGTAACTTAGGAACCGGTCACGTAGTAGGTTCCTTAGGAACCGGTCACGTAGTAGGTACCTTAGGAACCGGTCACGTGATAGGTACCTTAGGAACCAGTCACGTAGTAGGTACCTTAGGAACCGGTCACGTGATAGGTACCTTAGGAACCGGTCACGTAGTAGGTACCTTAGGAACCGGTCACGTGATAGGTTCCTTAGGAACCGGTCTCGTAGTAGGTACCTTAGGAACCGGTCACGTAGTAGGTACCTATGGAACCGGTCACGTAGTAGGTACCTATGGAACCGGTCACGTAGTAGGTACCTTAGGAACCGGTCACGTTGTAGGTACCTTAGGAACCGGTCACGTAGTAGGTACCTTAGGAACCGGTCACGTGATAGGTTCCTTAGGAACCGGTCACGTGATAGGTACCTTAGGAACCGGTCACGTGATAGGTTCCTTAGGAACCGGTCACGTAGTAGGTACCTTAGGAACCGGTCACGTAGTAGGTACCTTACGAACCGGTCACGTAGTAGGTACCTTAGGAACCGGTCACGTGATAGGTACCTTAGGAACCGGTCACGTGATAGGTACCTTAGGAACCGGTCACGTAGTAGGTACCTTAGGAACCGGTCACGTAGTAGGTACCTTAGGAACCGGTCACGTAGTAGGTACCTTAGGAACCGGTCACGTGATAGGTTCCTTAGGAACCGGTCACGTGATAGGTACCTTAGGAACCGGTCACGTAGTAGGTACCTTAGGAACCGGTCACGTGGTAGGTACCTTAGGAACCGGTCACGTAGTAGGTACCTTAGGAACCGGTCACGTGATAGGTACCTTAGGAACCGGTCACGTAGTAGGTACCTTAGGAACCGGTCACGTGGTAGGTACCTTAGGAACCGGTCACGTAGTATGTACCTTAGGAACCGGTCACGTGATAGGTTCCTTAGGAACCGGTCACGTAGTAGGTACCTTAGGAACCGGTCACGTGATAGGTACCTTAGGAACCGGTCACGTAGTAGGAACCTTAGGAACCGGTCACGTGATAGGTTCCTTAGGAACCGGTCTCGTAGTAGGTACCTTAGGAACCGGTCACGTGGTAGGTACCTTAGGAACCGGTCACGTAGTATGTACCTTAGGAACCGGTCACGTAGTAGGTACCTATAGAACCGGTCACTTAGTAGGTACCTTAGGAACCGGTCACGTAGTAGGTACCTTAGGAACCGGTCACGTAGTAGGTACCTTAGGAACCGGTCACGTAGTAGGTACCTTAGGAACCGGTCACGTAGTAGGTACCTTAGGAACCGGTCACGTGATAGGTTCCTTAGGAACCGGCCACGTAGTAGGTACCTTAGGAACCGGTCACGTAGTAGGTACCATTGATATCATGACATAATGTTGAATTGGTTGTCCTGAATGTCCACTTCTCCATAAGAACCTTTGAGAATGTTGATCCTTTTGACGTATTTTAACTTGAGAAAACATTTCTTTAATGTCAGTAGCCACAGCAATTTTCCGTACCTGTTGAGGACCTCGAACCAATGTTGAATTCAAGGAGACCTCACCAACTTTTGCGGCCCCGTCAAATACAACACGCACTTTTCTGGTTTACCTTAGGAACCGGTCACGTAGTAGGTACCTATGGAACCGGTCACGTAGTAGGTACCTTAGGAACCGGTCACGTAGTAGGTACCTTAGGAACCGGTCACGTAGTAGGTACCATTGATATCATGACATAATGTTGAATTGGTTGTCCTGAATGTCCACTTCTCCATAAGAACCTTTGAGAATGTTGATCCTTTTGACGTATTTTAACTTGAGAAAACATTTCTTTAATGTCAGTAGCCACAGCAATTTTCCGTACCTGTTGAGGACCTCGAACCAATGTTGAATTCAAGGAGACCTCACCAACTTTTGCGGCCCCGTCAAATACAACACGCACTTTTCTGGTTTATGTGGAGATAGCACTCCGAAATGAGGCAAATACCAGATTGGATATTTCGTACCTACTACGGTCACGTAGTAGGTACTTCACTTGTTGATTCTATAAAACAAAATGATCAAATACTCTCTTTGTTACATGTAACATTCACAATCAACGTTGCCAGATGTGACGATTTATAGTTATTTCTTTTAAAAGTAAAAAACCTTAAAATATATTATTTTATTATATAAAACAGGTTCTTAGTCACGTCTATAATAATTCTTAAAGTACATTTTAAAAAACATCGTATCTTAAGGCTTTCCAAATATTCTTTTCTATAGGATGTTATGAATGCTTTTCTAATATATGAACCTTTAAAAAATGTTAATAAATATATTTTTGTAACATTTTTGTATATTTGTTTCCAATTTTGATTAATCGTATTAGATTACTCGAATTATTCGTTTTTCCAAATTTGGGCATTTTAAATTAATTTGCCAATAATTGTTCGAACAATCGAATAACGAATCAACCGATTACCGGTACCTTAGGAACCGGTCACGTAGTAGGTTCCTTAGGAACCGGTCACGTAGTAGGTACCTTAGGAACCGGTCACGTGATAGGTACCTTAGGAACCAGTCACGTAGTAGGTACCTTAGGAACCGGTCACGTGATAGGTACCTTAGGAACCGGTCACGTAGTAGGTACCTTAGGAACCGGTCACGTGATAGGTTCCTTAGGAACCGGTCTCGTAGTAGGTACCTTAGGAACCGGTCACGTAGTAGGTACCTATGGAACCGGTCACGTAGTAGGTACCTATGGAACCGGTCACGTAGTAGGTACCTTAGGAACCGGTCACGTAGTAGGTACCTTAGGAACCGGTCACGTAGTAGGTACCTTAGGAACCGGTCACGTGATAGGTACCTTAGGAACCGGTCACGTGATAGGTACCTTAGGAACCGGTCACGTAGTAGGTACCTTAGGAACCGGTCACGTGATAGGTTCCTTAGGAACCGGTCTCGTAGTAGGTACCTTAGGAAGCGGTCTTGTAGTAGGTACCTTAGGAACCGGTCACGTAGTAGTTACCTTAGGAACCGGTCCTTAGGAACCGGTCACGTAGTAGGTACCTTAGGAACCGGTCACGTAGTAGGTACCTTAGGAACCGGTCACGTGATAGGTACCTTAGGAACCGGTCACGTGATAGGTACCTTAGGAACCGGTCACGTGATAGGTACCTTAGGAACCGGTCACGTAGTAGGTACCTATGGAACCGGTCACGTAGTAGGTACCTTAAGAACCGGTCACGTAGTAGGTACCTTAGGAACCGGTCACGTGATAGGTACCTTAGGAACCGGTCACGTGATAGGTACCTTAGGAACCGGTCACGTGATAGTTACCTTAGGAACCGGTCACGTAGTAGGTACCTTAGGAACCGGTCACGTGATAGGTACCTTAGGAACCGGTCACGTAGTAGGTTCCTTAGGAACCGGTCACGTAGTAGGTACCTTAGGAACCGGTCACGTGATAGGTTCCTTAGGAACCGGTCACGTAGTAGGTACCTTAGGAACCGGTCACGTAGTAGGTACCTTAGGAACCGGTCACGTAGTAGGTACCTTAGGAACCGGTCACGTGATAGGTACCTTAGGAACCGGTCACGTGATAGGTACCTTAGGAACCGGTCACGTAGTAGGTACCTTAGGAACCGGTCACGTAGTAGGTACCTTAGGAACCGGTCACGTAGTAGGTACCTTAGGAACCGGTCACGTGGTAGGTACCTTAGGAACCGGTCACGTAGTAGGTACCTTAGGAACCGGTCACGTGATAGGTACCTTAGGAACCGGTCACGTAGTAGGTACCTTAGGAACCGGTCACGTGATAGGTTCCTTAGGAACCGGTCTCGTAGTAGGTACCTTACGAACCGGTCTCGTAGTAGGTACCTTAGGAACCGGTCACGTAGTAGTTACCTTAGGAACCGGTCCTTAGGAACCGGTCACGTGATAGGTTCCTTAGGAACCGGTCACGTGATAGGTACCTTAGGAACCGGTCACGTAGTAGGTACCTTAGGAACCGGTCACGTGGTAGGTACCTTAGGAACCGGTCACGTAGTAGGTACCTTAGGAACCGGTCACGTGATAGGTACCTTAGGAACCGGTCACGTAGTAGGTACCTTAGGAACCGGTCACGTGGTAGGTACCTTAGGAACCGGTCACGTAGTATGTACCTTAGGAACCGGTCACGTGATAGGTTCCTTAGGAACCGGTCACGTAGTAGGTACCTTAGGAACCGGTCACGTGATAGGTACCTTAGGAACCGGTCACGTAGTAGGAACCTTAGGAACCGGTCACGTGATAGGTTCCTTAGGAACCGGTCTCGTAGTAGGTACCTTAGGAACCGGTCACGTGGTAGGTACCTTAGGAACCGGTCACGTAGTATGTACCTTAGGAACCGGTCACGTAGTAGGTACCTATAGAACCGGTCACTTAGTAGGTACCTTAGGAACCGGTCACGTAGTAGGTACCTTAGGAACCGGTCACGTAGTAGGTACCTTAGGAACCGGTCACGTAGTAGGTACCTTAGGAACCGGTCACGTGATAGGTTCCTTAGGAACCGGCCACGTAGTAGGTACCTTAGGAACCGGTCACGTAGTAGGTACCATTGATATCATGACATAATGTTGAATTGGTTGTCCTGAATGTCCACTTCTCCATAAGAACCTTTGAGAATGTTGATCCTTTTGACGTATTTTAACTTGAGAAAACATTTCTTTAATGTCAGTAGCCACAGCAATTTTCCGTACCTGTTGAGGACCTCGAACCAATGTTGAATTCAAGGAGACCTCACCAACTTTTGCGGCCCCGTCAAATACAACACGCACTTTTCTGGTTTATGTGGAGATAGCACTCCGAAATGAGGCAAATACCATATTGGATATTTCGTACCTACTACGTTCACGTAGTAGGTACTTCACTTGTTGATTCTATAAAACAAAATGATCAAATACTCTCTTTGTTACATGTAACATTCACAATCAACGTTGCCAGATGTGACGATTTATAGTTATTTCTTTTAAAATTAAAAAACCTTAAAATATATTATTTTATTATATAAAACAGGTTCTTAGTCACGTCTATAATAATTCTTAAAGTACATTTTAAAAAACATCGTATCTTAAGACTTTCCAAATATTCTTTTCTATAGGATGTTATGGATGCTTTTCTAATATATGAACCTTTAAAAAATGTTAATAAATATATTTTTGTAACATTTTTGTATATTTGTTTCCAATTTTGATTAATCGTATTAGATTACTCGAATTATTCGTTTTTCCAAATTTGGGCATTTTAAATTAATTTGCCAATAATTGTTCGAACAATCGAATAACGAATCAACCGATTACCGGTACCTTAGGAACCGGTCACGTAGTAGGTTCCTTAGGAACCGGTCACGTAGTAGGTTCCTTAGGAACCGGTCACGTAGTAGGTACCTTAGGAACCGGTCACGTGATAGGTACCTTAGGAACCGGTCACGTAGTAGGTACCTTAGCAACCGGTCACGTGATAGGTACCTTAGGAACCGGTCACGTAGTAGGTACCTTAGGAACCGGTCACGTGATAGGTTCCTTAGGAACCGGTCTCGTAGTAGTACCTTAGGAACCGGTCACGTAGTAGGTACCTATGGAACCGGTCACGTAGTAGGTACCTTAGGAACCGGTCACGTGATAGGTTCCTTAGGAACCGGTCACGTAGTAGGTACCTTAGGAACCGGTCACGTGATAGGTACCTTAGGAACCGGTCACGTAGTAGGTACCTTAGGAACCGGTCACGTAGTAGGTACCTTAGGAACCGGTCACGTGGTAGGTACCTTAGGAACCGGTCACGTAGTAAGTACCTATGGAACCGGTCACGTAGTAGGTACCTTAGGAACCGGTCACGTAGTAGGTACCTTAGGAACCGGTCACGTGATAGGTACCTTAGGAACCGGTCACGTGATAGGTACCTTAGGAACCGGTCACGTGATAGGTACCTTAGGAACCGGTCACGTAGTAGGTACTTTAGGAACCGGTCACGTAGTAGGTACCTTAGGAACCGGTCACGTGATAGGTTCCTTAGGAACCGGTCACGTGATAGGTACCTTAGGAACCGGTCACGTAGTAGGTACCTTAGGAACCGGTCACGTGGTAGGTACCTTAGGAACCGGTCACGTGGTAGGTACCTTAGGAACCGGTCACGTAGTAGGTACCTTAGGAACCGGTCACGTGATAGGTACCTTAGGAACCGGTCACGTAGTAGGTACCTTAGGAACCGGTCACGTAGTAGGTACCTTAGGAACCGGTCACGTGATAGGTACCTTAGGAACCGGTCACGTAGTAGGTACCTTAGGAACCGGTCACGTGGTAGGTACCTTAGGAACCGGTCACGTGATAGGTACCTTAGGAACCGGTCACGTGATAGGTACCTTAGGAACCGGTCACGTAGTAGGTACCTTAGGAACCGGTCACGTGATAGGTTCCTTAGGAACCGGTCACGTGATAGGTACCTTAGGAACCGGTCACGTAATAGGTACCTTAGGAACCGGTCTCGTAGTAGGTACCTTAGGAACCGGTCACGTAGTAGGTACCTTAGGAACCGGTCACGTAGTATGTACCTTAGGAACCGGTCACGTAGTAGGTACCTATAGAACCGGTCACTTAGTAGGTACCTTAGGAACCGGTCACGTAGTAGGTACCTTAGGAACCGGTCACGTAGTAGGTACCTTAGGAACCGGTCACGTAGTAGGTACCTTAGGAACCGGTCACGTGATAGGTACCTTAGGAACCGGTCACGTGATAGGTACCTTAGGAACCGGTCACGTAGTAGGTACCTTAGGAACCGGTCACGTAGTAGGTACCATTGATATCATGACATAATGTTGAATTGGTTGTCCTGAATGTCCACTTCTCCATAAGAACCTTTGAGAATGTTGATCCTTTTGACGTATTTTAACTTGAGAAAACATTTCTTTAATGTCAGTAGCCACAGCAATTTTCCGTACCTGTTGAGGACCTCGAACCAATGTTGAATTCAAGGAGACCTCACCAACTTTTGCGGCCCCGTCAAATACAACACGCACTTTTCTGGTTTACCTTAGGAACCGGTCACGTAGTAGGTACCTATGGAACCGGTCACGTAGTAGGTACCTTAGGAACCGGTCACGTAGTAGGTACCTTAGGAACCGGTCACGTAGTAGGTACCATTGATATCATGACATAATGTTGAATTGGTTGTCCTGAATGTCCACTTCTCCATAAGAACCTTTGAGAATGTTGATCCTTTTGACGTATTTTAACTTGAGAAAACATTTCTTTAATGTCAGTAGCCACAGCAATTTTCCGTACCTGTTGAGGACCTCGAACCAATGTTGAATTCAAGGAGACCTCACCAACTTTTGCGGCCCCGTCAAATACAACACGCACTTTTCTGGTTTATGTGGAGATAGCACTCCGAAATGAGGCAAATACCAGATTGGATATTTCGTACCTACTACGGTCACGTAGTAGGTACTTCACTTGTTGATTCTATAAAACAAAATGATCAAATACTCTCTTTGTTACATGTAACATTCACAATCAACGTTGCCAGATGTGACGATTTATAGTTATTTCTTTTAAAAGTAAAAAACCTTAAAATATATTATTTTATTATATAAAACAGGTTCTTAGTCACGTCTATAATAATTCTTAAAGTACATTTTAAAAAACATCGTATCTTAAGGCTTTCCAAATATTCTTTTCTATAGGATGTTATGAATGCTTTTCTAATATATGAACCTTTAAAAAATGTTAATAAATATATTTTTGTAACATTTTTGTATATTTGTTTCCAATTTTGATTAATCGTATTAGATTACTCGAATTATTCGTTTTTCCAAATTTGGGCATTTTAAATTAATTTGCCAATAATTGTTCGAACAATCGAATAACGAATCAACCGATTACCGGTACCTTAGGAACCGGTCACGTAGTAGGTTCCTTAGGAACCGGTCACGTAGTAGGTACCTTAGGAACCGGTCACGTGATAGGTACCTTAGGAACCAGTCACGTAGTAGGTACCTTAGGAACCGGTCACGTGATAGGTACCTTAGGAACCGGTCACGTAGTAGGTACCTTAGGAACCGGTCACGTGATAGGTTCCTTAGGAACCGGTCTCGTAGTAGGTACCTTAGGAAGCGGTCTTGTAGTAGGTACCTTAGGAACCGGTCACGTAGTAGTTACCTTAGGAACCGGTCCTTAGGAACCGGTCACGTAGTAGGTACCTTAGGAACCGGTCACGTAGTAGGTACCTTAGGAACCGGTCACGTGATAGGTACCTTAGGAACCGGTCACGTGATAGGTACCTTAGGAACCGGTCACGTGATAGGTACCTTAGGAACCGGTCACGTAGTAGGTACCTATGGAACCGGTCACGTAGTAGGTACCTTAAGAACCGGTCACGTAGTAGGTACCTTAGGAACCGGTCACGTGATAGGTACCTTAGGAACCGGTCACGTGATAGGTACCTTAGGAACCGGTCACGTGATAGGTACCTTAGGAACCGGTCACGTAGTAGGTACCTTAGGAACCGGTCACGTGATAGGTACCTTAGGAACCGGTCACGTAGTAGGTTCCTTAGGAACCGGTCACGTAGTAGGTACCTTAGGAACCGGTCACGTGATAGGTTCCTTAGGAACCGGTCACGTAGTAGGTACCTTAGGAACCGGTCACGTAGTAGGTACCTTAGGAACCGGTCACGTAGTAGGTACCTTAGGAACCGGTCACGTGATAGGTACCTTAGGAACCGGTCACGTGATAGGTACCTTAGGAACCGGTCACGTAGTAGGTACCTTAGGAACCGGTCACGTAGTAGGTACCTTAGGAACCGGTCACGTAGTAGGTACCTTAGGAACCGGTCACGTGGTAGGTACCTTAGGAACCGGTCACGTAGTAGGTACCTTAGGAACCGGTCACGTGATAGGTACCTTAGGAACCGGTCACGTAGTAGGTACCTTAGGAACCGGTCACGTGATAGGTTCCTTAGGAACCGGTCTCGTAGTAGGTACCTTACGAACCGGTCTCGTAGTAGGTACCTTAGGAACCGGTCACGTAGTAGTTACCTTAGGAACCGGTCCTTAGGAACCGGTCACGTGATAGGTTCCTTAGGAACCGGTCACGTGATAGGTACCTTAGGAACCGGTCACGTAGTAGGTACCTTAGGAACCGGTCACGTGGTAGGTACCTTAGGAACCGGTCACGTAGTAGGTACCTTAGGAACCGGTCACGTGATAGGTACCTTAGGAACCGGTCACGTAGTAGGTACCTTAGGAACCGGTCACGTGGTAGGTACCTTAGGAACCGGTCACGTAGTATGTACCTTAGGAACCGGTCACGTGATAGGTTCCTTAGGAACCGGTCACGTAGTAGGTACCTTAGGAACCGGTCACGTGATAGGTACCTTAGGAACCGGTCACGTAGTAGGAACCTTAGGAACCGGTCACGTGATAGGTTCCTTAGGAACCGGTCTCGTAGTAGGTACCTTAGGAACCGGTCACGTGGTAGGTACCTTAGGAACCGGTCACGTAGTATGTACCTTAGGAACCGGTCACGTAGTAGGTACCTATAGAACCGGTCACTTAGTAGGTACCTTAGGAACCGGTCACGTAGTAGGTACCTTAGGAACCGGTCACGTAGTAGGTACCTTAGGAACCGGTCACGTAGTAGGTACCTTAGGAACCGGTCACGTGATAGGTTCCTTAGGAACCGGCCACGTAGTAGGTACCTTAGGAACCGGTCACGTAGTAGGTACCATTGATATCATGACATAATGTTGAATTGGTTGTCCTGAATGTCCACTTCTCCATAAGAACCTTTGAGAATGTTGATCCTTTTGACGTATTTTAACTTGAGAAAACATTTCTTTAATGTCAGTAGCCACAGCAATTTTCCGTACCTGTTGAGGACCTCGAACCAATGTTGAATTCAAGGAGACCTCACCAACTTTTGCGGCCCCGTCAAATACAACACGCACTTTTCTGGTTTATGTGGAGATAGCACTCCGAAATGAGGCAAATACCATATTGGATATTTCGTACCTACTACGTTCACGTAGTAGGTACTTCACTTGTTGATTCTATAAAACAAAATGATCAAATACTCTCTTTGTTACATGTAACATTCACAATCAACGTTGCCAGATGTGACGATTTATAGTTATTTCTTTTAAAATTAAAAAACCTTAAAATATATTATTTTATTATATAAAACAGGTTCTTAGTCACGTCTATAATAATTCTTAAAGTACATTTTAAAAAACATCGTATCTTAAGACTTTCCAAATATTCTTTTCTATAGGATGTTATGGATGCTTTTCTAATATATGAACCTTTAAAAAATGTTAATAAATATATTTTTGTAACATTTTTGTATATTTGTTTCCAATTTTGATTAATCGTATTAGATTACTCGAATTATTCGTTTTTCCAAATTTGGGCATTTTAAATTAATTTGCCAATAATTGTTCGAACAATCGAATAACGAATCAACCGATTACCGGTACCTTAGGAACCGGTCACGTAGTAGGTTCCTTAGGAACCGGTCACGTAGTAGGTTCCTTAGGAACCGGTCACGTAGTAGGTACCTTAGGAACCGGTCACGTGATAGGTACCTTAGGAACCGGTCACGTAGTAGGTACCTTAGCAACCGGTCACGTGATAGGTACCTTAGGAACCGGTCACGTAGTAGGTACCTTAGGAACCGGTCACGTGATAGGTTCCTTAGGAACCGGTCTCGTAGTAGTACCTTAGGAACCGGTCACGTAGTAGGTACCTATGGAACCGGTCACGTAGTAGGTACCTTAGGAACCGGTCACGTGATAGGTTCCTTAGGAACCGGTCACGTAGTAGGTACCTTAGGAACCGGTCACGTGATAGGTACCTTAGGAACCGGTCACGTAGTAGGTACCTTAGGAACCGGTCACGTAGTAGGTACCTTAGGAACCGGTCACGTGGTAGGTACCTTAGGAACCGGTCACGTAGTAAGTACCTATGGAACCGGTCACGTAGTAGGTACCTTAGGAACCGGTCACGTAGTAGGTACCTTAGGAACCGGTCACGTGATAGGTACCTTAGGAACCGGTCACGTGATAGGTACCTTAGGAACCGGTCACGTGATAGGTACCTTAGGAACCGGTCACGTGATAGGTTCCTTAGGAACCGGTCACGTGATAGGTACCTTAGGAACCGGTCACGTAGTAGGTACCTTAGGAACCGGTCACGTGGTAGGTACCTTAGGAACCGGTCACGTGGTAGGTACCTTAGGAACCGGTCACGTAGTAGGTACCTTAGGAACCGGTCACGTGATAGGTACCTTAGGAACCGGTCACGTGATAGGTTCCTTAGGAACCGGTCACGTAGTAGGTACCTTAGGAACCGGTCACGTAGTAGGTACCTTAGGAACCGGTCACGTGATAGGTACCTTAGGAACCGGTCACGTGATAGGTACCTTAGGAACCGGTCACGTGATAGGTACCTTAGGAACCGGTCACGTAGTAGGTACCTTAGGAACCGGTCACGTGATAGGTACCTTAGGAACCGGTCACGTGATAGGTACCTTAGGAACCGGTCACGTGATAGGTTCCTTAGGAACCGGTCACGTAGTAGGTACCTTAGGAACCGGTCACGTAGTAGGTACCTTAGGAACCGGTCACATGATAGGTACCTTAGGAACCGGTCACGTGATAGGTACCTTAGGAACCGGTCACGTGATAGGTACCTTAGGAACCGGTCACGTAGTAGGTACCTTAGGAACCGGTCACGTGATAGGTACCTTAGGAACCGGTCACGTAGTAGGTACCTTAGGAACCGGTCACGTGATAGGTACCTTAGGAACCGGTCACGTGATAGGTACCTTAGGATCCGGTCACGTAGTAGGTACCTTAGGAACCGGTCACGTAGTAGGTACCTTAGGAACCGGTCACGTAGTAGGTACCTTAGGAACCGGTCACGTGATAGGTTCCTTAGGAACCGGTCACGTGATAGGTACCTTAGGAACCGGTCACGTGATAGGTTCCTTAGGAACCGGTCACGTAGTAGGTACCTTAGGAACCGGTCACGTAGTAGGTACCTTACGAACCGGTCACGTAGTAGGTACCTTAGGAACCGGTCACGTGATATGTACCTTAGGAACCGGTCACGTGATAGGTACCTTAGGAACCGGTCACGTAGTAGGTACCTTAGGAACCGGTCACGTAGTAGGTACCTTAGGAACCGGTCACGTAGTAGGTACCTTAGGAACCGGTCACGTGATAGGTTCCTTAGGAACCGGTCACGTGATAGGTACCTTAGGAACCGGTCACGTAGTAGGTACCTTAGGAACCGGTCACGTGGTAGGTACCTTAGGAACCGGTCGCGTAGTAGGTACCTTAGGAACCGGTCACGTGATAGGTACCTTAGGAACCGGTCACGTAGTAGGTACCTTAGGAACCGGTCACGTGGTAGGTACCTTAGGAACCGGTCACGTAGTATGTACCTTAGGAACCGGTCACGTGATAGGTTCCTTAGGAACCGGTCACGTAGTAGGTACCTTAGGAACCGGTCACGTGATAGGTACCTTAGGAACCGGTCACGTAGTAGGAACCTTAGGAACCGGTCACGTGATAGGTTCCTTAGGAACCGGTCTCGTAGTAGGTACCTTAGGAACCGGTCACGTGGTAGGTACCTTAGGAACCGGTCACGTAGTATGTACCTTAGGAACCGGTCACGTAGTAGGTACCTATAGAACCGGTCACTTAGTAGGTACCTTAGGAACCGGTCACGTAGTAGGTACCTTAGGAACCGGTCACGTAGTAGGTACCTTAGGAACCGGTCACGTAGTAGGTACCTTAGGAACCGGTCACGTAGTAGGTACCTTAGGAACCGGTCACGTGATAGGTTCCTTAGGAACCGGCCACGTAGTAGGTACCTTAGGAACCGGTCACGTAGTAGGTACCATTGATATCATGACATAATGTTGAATTGGTTGTCCTGAATGTCCACTTCTCCATAAGAACCTTTGAGAATGTTGATCCTTTTGACGTATTTTAACTTGAGAAAACATTTCTTTAATGTCAGTAGCCACAGCAATTTTCCGTACCTGTTGAGGACCTCGAACCAATGTTGAATTCAAGGAGACCTCACCAACTTTTGCGGCCCCGTCAAATACAACACGCACTTTTCTGGTTTACCTTAGGAACCGGTCACGTAGTAGGTACCTATGGAACCGGTCACGTAGTAGGTACCTTAGGAACCGGTCACGTAGTAGGTACCTTAGGAACCGGTCACGTAGTAGGTACCATTGATATCATGACATAATGTTGAATTGGTTGTCCTGAATGTCCACTTCTCCATAAGAACCTTTGAGAATGTTGATCCTTTTGACGTATTTTAACTTGAGAAAACATTTCTTTAATGTCAGTAGCCACAGCAATTTTCCGTACCTGTTGAGGACCTCGAACCAATGTTGAATTCAAGGAGACCTCACCAACTTTTGCGGCCCCGTCAAATACAACACGCACTTTTCTGGTTTATGTGGAGATAGCACTCCGAAATGAGGCAAATACCAGATTGGATATTTCGTACCTACTACGGTCACGTAGTAGGTACTTCACTTGTTGATTCTATAAAACAAAATGATCAAATACTCTCTTTGTTACATGTAACATTCACAATCAACGTTGCCAGATGTGACGATTTATAGTTATTTCTTTTAAAAGTAAAAAACCTTAAAATATATTATTTTATTATATAAAACAGGTTCTTAGTCACGTCTATAATAATTCTTAAAGTACATTTTAAAAAACATCGTATCTTAAGGCTTTCCAAATATTCTTTTCTATAGGATGTTATGAATGCTTTTCTAATATATGAACCTTTAAAAAATGTTAATAAATATATTTTTGTAACATTTTTGTATATTTGTTTCCAATTTTGATTAATCGTATTAGATTACTCGAATTATTCGTTTTTCCAAATTTGGGCATTTTAAATTAATTTGCCAATAATTGTTCGAACAATCGAATAACGAATCAACCGATTACCGGTACCTTAGGAACCGGTCACGTAGTAGGTTCCTTAGGAACCGGTCACGTAGTAGGTACCTTAGGAACCGGTCACGTGATAGGTACCTTAGGAACCAGTCACGTAGTAGGTACCTTAGGAACCGGTCACGTGATAGGTACCTTAGGAACCGGTCACGTAGTAGGTACCTTAGGAACCGGTCACGTGATAGGTTCCTTAGGAACCGGTCTCGTAGTAGGTACCTTAGGAACCGGTCACGTAGTAGGTACCTATGGAACCGGTCACGTAGTAGGTACCTATGGAACCGGTCACGTAGTAGGTACCTTAGGAACCGGTCACGTAGTAGGTACCTTAGGAACCGGTCAGGTAGTAGGTACCTTAGGAACCGGTCACGTGATAGGTACCTTAGGAACCGGTCACGTGATAGGTACCTTAGGAACCGGTCACGTAGTAGGTACCTTAGGAACCGGTCACGTGATAGGTTCCTTAGGAACCGGTCTCGTAGTAGGTACCTTAGGAACCGGTCTTGTAGTAGGTACCTTAGGAACCGGTCACGTAGTAGTTACCTTAGGAACCGGTCCTTAGGAACCGGTCACGTAGTAGGTACCTTAGGAACCGGTCACGTAGTAGGTACCTTAGGAACCGGTCACGTAGTAGGTACCTTAGGAACCGGTCACGTGATAGGTACCTTAGGAACCGGTCACGTGATAGGTACCTTAGGAACCGGTCACGTAGTAGGTACCTTAGGAACCGGTCCTAAGGTTCCTAAGGTACCTACTACGTGACCGGTTCCTAAGGAACCTATCACGTGACCGGTTCCTAAGGTACCTACTACGTGACCGGTTCCTAAGGTACCTACTACGTGACCGTTCCTAAGGTACCTATCACGTGACCGGTTCCTAAGGTACCTATCACGTGACCGGTTCCTAAAGTACCTACTACGTGACCGGTTCCTAAGGTACCTATCACGTGACCGGTTCCTAAGGTACCTATCACGTGACCGGTTCCTAAGGTACCTACTACGTGACCGGTTCCTAAGGTACCTACTACGTGACCGGTTCCTAAGGTACCTATCACGTGACCGGTTCCTAAGGTACCTATCACGTGACCGGTTCCTAAGGTACCTATCACGTGACCGGTTCCTAAGGTACCTACTACGTGACCGGTTCCTAAGGTACCTACTACGTGACCGGTTCCTAAGGAACCTATCACGTGACCGATTCCTAAGGTACCTATCACGTGACCGGTTCCTAAGGTACCTATCACGTGACCGGTTCCTAAGGTACCTACTACGTGACCGGTTCCTAAGGTACCTACCACGTGACCGGTTCCTAAGGTACCTACTACGTGACCGGTTCCTAAGGTACCTATCACGTGACCGGTTCCTAAGGAACCTATCACGTGACCGGTTCCTAAGGTACCTACTACGTGACCGGTTCCTAAGGTATCTATCACGTGACCGGTTCCTAAGGTACCTATCACGTGACCGGTTCCTAAGGTACCTACCACGTGACCGGTTCCTAAGGTACCTACTACGTGACCGGTTCCTAAGGTACCTATCACGTGACCGGTTCCTAAGGTACCTACTACGTGACCGGTTCCTAAGGTACCTACTACGTGACCGGTTCCTAAGGTACCTATCACGTGACCGGTTCCTAAGGTACCTACTACGTGACCGGTTCCTAAGGTACCTACCACGTGACCGGTTCCTAAGGTACCTACTACGTGACCGGTTCCTAAGGTACCTATCACGTGACCGGTTCCTAAGGAACCTATCACGTGACCGGTTCCTAAGGTACCTACTACGTGACCGGTTCCTAAAGTACCTACTACGTGACCGGTTCCTAAGGTACCTATCACGTGACCGGTTCCTAAGGTACCTATCACGTGACCGGTTCCTATCACGGTACCTTAGGAACCGGTCACGTGATAGGTACCTTAGGAACCGGTCACGTGATAGGTACCTTAGGAACCGGTCACGTAGTAGGTACCTTAGGAACCGGTCACGTGATAGGTACCTTAGGAACCGGTCACGTAGTAGGTTCCTTAGGAACCGGTCACGTAGTAGGTACCTTAGGAACCGGTCACGTGATAGGTTCCTTAGGAACCGGTCACGTAGTAGGTACCTTAGGAACCGGTCACGTAGTAGGTACCTTACGAACCGGTCACGTAGTAGGTACCTTAGGAACCGGTCACGTGATAGGTACCTTAGGAACCGGTCACGTGATAGGTACCTTAGGAACCGGTCACGTAGTAGGTACCTTAGGAACCGGTCACGTAGTAGGTTCCTTAGGAACCGGTCACGTAGTAGGTACCTTAGGAACCGGTCACGTAGTAGGTACCTTAGGAACCGGTCACATGATAGGTACCTTAGGAACCGGTCACGTGATAGGTACCTTAGGAACCGGTCACGTAGTAGGAACCTTAGGAACCGGTCACGTGATAGGTTCCTTAGGAACCGGTCTCGTAGTAGGTACCTTAGGAACCGGTCACGTGGTAGGTACCTTAGGAACCGGTCACGTAGTATGTACCTTAGGAACCGGTCACGTAGTAGGTACCTATAGAACCGGTCACTTAGTAGGTACCTTAGGAACCGGTCACATGATAGGTACCTTAGGAACCGGTCACGTGATAGGTACCTTAGGAACCGGTCACGTAGTAGGTACCTTAGGAACCGGTCACGTAGTATGTACCTTAGGAACCGGTCACGTAGTAGGTACCTATAGAACCGGTCACTTAGTAGGTACCTTAGGAACCGGTCACGTGATAGGTACCTTAGGAACCGGTCACGTGATAGGTACCTTAGGAACCGGTCACGTGATAGGTTCCTTAGGAACCGGTCACGTAGTAGGTACCTTAGGAACCGGTCACGTAGTAGGTACCTTAGGAACCGGTCACATGATAGGTACCTTAGGAACCGGTCACGTGATAGGTACCTTAGGAACCGGTCACGTAGTAGGAACCTTAGGAACCGGTCACGTGATAGGTTCCTTAGGAACCGGTCTCGTAGTAGGTACCTTAGGAACCGGTCACGTGGTAGGTACCTTAGGAACCGGTCACGTAGTATGTACCTTAGGAACCGGTCACGTAGTAGGTACCTATAGAACCGGTCACTTAGTAGGTACCTTAGGAACCGGTCACGTAGTAGGTACCTTAGGAACCGGTCACGTAGTAGGTACCTTAGGAACCGGTCACGTAGTAGGTACCTTAGGAACCGGTCACGTGATAGGTTCCTTAGGAACCGGCCACGTAGTAGGTACCTTAGGAACCGGTCACGTAGTAGGTACCATTGATATCATGACATAATGTTGAATTGGTTGTCCTGAATGTCCACTTCTCCATAATAACTTTTAAAGAATATTTTTTTTATGATTAAATTCGCAAATTATAAATCAAATACATAATTTTTTGTTGGACTGATTTCTTAAAGTTAATTCTTTGATGAATATTAGTTTTAAATATGTAATGATCACAAAATTTCATAAGAGTCAAAACTTCGCTCAAACACTCTACCCTAGCTCTGCTCATTTTAAAAGAAATTGGACTTAATTCCAATTTGTCTGTGCGATAATATCTTGTGTGAAAAATTTTATATAAATCCCATAAACACCTGAAAAATTTTCAATTTTAGCGATGTTTTTTTTAATATTAGATTTTTTAAATATTCAAATAGCAATTTTTAAAGAGACATCTAAATTTTTTGTATTTCATCAAAATGTGTTTGCGGAAGGTTAAACTAACATTTTCTGAAGAGAATGCCCAATACGCCTTCACTCACGTAGTAGGTACCTTAAGAACCGGTCACGTAGTAGGTACCTTAGGAACCGGTCACGTGATAGGTACCTTAGGAACCGGTCACGTGATAGGTACCTTAGGAACCGGTCACGTGATAGGTACCTTAGGAACCGGTCACGTAGTAGGTACCTTAGGAACCGGTCACGTGATAGGTACCTTAGGAACCGGTCACGTAGTAGGTTCCTTAGGAACCGGTCACGTAGTAGGTACCTTAGGAACCGGTCACGTGATAGGTTCCTTAGGAACCGGTCACGTAGTAGGTACCTTAGGAACCGGTCACGTAGTAGGTACCTTAGGAACCGGTCACGTAGTAGGTACCTTAGGAACCGGTCACGTGATAGGTACCTTAGGAACCGGTCACGTGATAGGTACCTTAGGAACCGGTCACGTAGTAGGTACCTTAGGAACCGGTCACGTAGTAGGTACCTTAGGAACCGGTCACGTAGTAGGTACCTTAGGAACCGGTCACGTGGTAGGTACCTTAGGAACCGGTCACGTAGTAGGTACCTTAGGAACCGGTCACGTGATAGGTACCTTAGGAACCGGTCACGTAGTAGGTACCTTAGGAACCGGTCACGTGATAGGTTCCTTAGGAACCGGTCTCGTAGTAGGTACCTTACGAACCGGTCTCGTAGTAGGTACCTTAGGAACCGGTCACGTAGTAGTTACCTTAGGAACCGGTCCTTAGGAACCGGTCACGTGATAGGTTCCTTAGGAACCGGTCACGTGATAGGTACCTTAGGAACCGGTCACGTAGTAGGTACCTTAGGAACCGGTCACGTGGTAGGTACCTTAGGAACCGGTCACGTAGTAGGTACCTTAGGAACCGGTCACGTGATAGGTACCTTAGGAACCGGTCACGTAGTAGGTACCTTAGGAACCGGTCACGTGGTAGGTACCTTAGGAACCGGTCACGTAGTATGTACCTTAGGAACCGGTCACGTGATAGGTTCCTTAGGAACCGGTCACGTAGTAGGTACCTTAGGAACCGGTCACGTGATAGGTACCTTAGGAACCGGTCACGTAGTAGGAACCTTAGGAACCGGTCACGTGATAGGTTCCTTAGGAACCGGTCTCGTAGTAGGTACCTTAGGAACCGGTCACGTGGTAGGTACCTTAGGAACCGGTCACGTAGTATGTACCTTAGGAACCGGTCACGTAGTAGGTACCTATAGAACCGGTCACTTAGTAGGTACCTTAGGAACCGGTCACGTAGTAGGTACCTTAGGAACCGGTCACGTAGTAGGTACCTTAGGAACCGGTCACGTAGTAGGTACCTTAGGAACCGGTCACGTGATAGGTTCCTTAGGAACCGGCCACGTAGTAGGTACCTTAGGAACCGGTCACGTAGTAGGTACCATTGATATCATGACATAATGTTGAATTGGTTGTCCTGAATGTCCACTTCTCCATAAGAACCTTTGAGAATGTTGATCCTTTTGACGTATTTTAACTTGAGAAAACATTTCTTTAATGTCAGTAGCCACAGCAATTTTCCGTACCTGTTGAGGACCTCGAACCAATGTTGAATTCAAGGAGACCTCACCAACTTTTGCGGCCCCGTCAAATACAACACGCACTTTTCTGGTTTATGTGGAGATAGCACTCCGAAATGAGGCAAATACCATATTGGATATTTCGTACCTACTACGTTCACGTAGTAGGTACTTCACTTGTTGATTCTATAAAACAAAATGATCAAATACTCTCTTTGTTACATGTAACATTCACAATCAACGTTGCCAGATGTGACGATTTATAGTTATTTCTTTTAAAATTAAAAAACCTTAAAATATATTATTTTATTATATAAAACAGGTTCTTAGTCACGTCTATAATAATTCTTAAAGTACATTTTAAAAAACATCGTATCTTAAGACTTTCCAAATATTCTTTTCTATAGGATGTTATGGATGCTTTTCTAATATATGAACCTTTAAAAAATGTTAATAAATATATTTTTGTAACATTTTTGTATATTTGTTTCCAATTTTGATTAATCGTATTAGATTACTCGAATTATTCGTTTTTCCAAATTTGGGCATTTTAAATTAATTTGCCAATAATTGTTCGAACAATCGAATAACGAATCAACCGATTACCGGTACCTTAGGAACCGGTCACGTAGTAGGTTCCTTAGGAACCGGTCACGTAGTAGGTTCCTTAGGAACCGGTCACGTAGTAGGTACCTTAGGAACCGGTCACGTGATAGGTACCTTAGGAACCGGTCACGTAGTAGGTACCTTAGCAACCGGTCACGTGATAGGTACCTTAGGAACCGGTCACGTAGTAGGTACCTTAGGAACCGGTCACGTGATAGGTTCCTTAGGAACCGGTCTCGTAGTAGTACCTTAGGAACCGGTCACGTAGTAGGTACCTATGGAACCGGTCACGTAGTAGGTACCTTAGGAACCGGTCACGTGATAGGTTCCTTAGGAACCGGTCACGTAGTAGGTACCTTAGGAACCGGTCACGTGATAGGTACCTTAGGAACCGGTCACGTAGTAGGTACCTTAGGAACCGGTCACGTAGTAGGTACCTTAGGAACCGGTCACGTGGTAGGTACCTTAGGAACCGGTCACGTAGTAAGTACCTATGGAACCGGTCACGTAGTAGGTACCTTAGGAACCGGTCACGTAGTAGGTACCTTAGGAACCGGTCACGTGATAGGTACCTTAGGAACCGGTCACGTGATAGGTACCTTAGGAACCGGTCACGTGATAGGTACCTTAGGAACCGGTCACGTAGTAGGTACTTTAGGAACCGGTCACGTAGTAGGTACCTTAGGAACCGGTCACGTGATAGGTTCCTTAGGAACCGGTCACGTGATAGGTACCTTAGGAACCGGTCACGTAGTAGGTACCTTAGGAACCGGTCACGTGGTAGGTACCTTAGGAACCGGTCACGTGGTAGGTACCTTAGGAACCGGTCACGTAGTAGGTACCTTAGGAACCGGTCACGTGATAGGTACCTTAGGAACCGGTCACGTAGTAGGTACCTTAGGAACCGGTCACGTAGTAGGTACCTTAGGAACCGGTCACGTGATAGGTACCTTAGGAACCGGTCACGTAGTAGGTACCTTAGGAACCGGTCACGTGGTAGGTACCTTAGGAACCGGTCACGTGATAGGTACCTTAGGAACCGGTCACGTGATAGGTACCTTAGGAACCGGTCACGTAGTAGGTACCTTAGGAACCGGTCACGTGATAGGTTCCTTAGGAACCGGTCACGTGATAGGTACCTTAGGAACCGGTCACGTAATAGGTACCTTAGGAACCGGTCACGTGGTAGGTACCTTAGGAACCGGTCACGTAGTAGGTACCTTAGGAACCGGTCACGTGATAGGTACCTTAGGAACCGGTCACGTGATAGGTACCTTAGGAACCGGTCACGTGATAGGTTCCTTAGGAACCGGTCACGTAGTAGGTACCTTAGGAACCGGTCACGTAGTAGGTACCTTAGGAACCGGTCACGTGATAGGTACCTTAGGAACCGGTCACGTGATAGGTACCTTAGGAACCGGTCACGTGATAGGTACCTTAGGAACCGGTCACGTAGTAGGTACCTTAGGAACCGGTCACGTGATAGGTACCTTAGGAACCGGTCACGTGATAGGTACCTTAGGAACCGGTCACGTGATAGGTTCCTTAGGAACCGGTCACGTAGTAGGTACCTTAGGAACCGGTCACGTAGTAGGTACCTTAGGAACCGGTCACATGATAGGTACCTTAGGAACCGGTCACGTGATAGGTACCTTAGGAACCGGTCACGTGATAGGTACCTTAGGAACCGGTCACGTAGTAGGTACCTTAGGAACCGGTCACGTGATAGGTACCTTAGGAACCGGTCACGTAGTAGGTACCTTAGGAACCGGTCACGTGATAGGTACCTTAGGAACCGGTCACGTGATAGGTACCTTAGGATCCGGTCACGTAGTAGGTACCTTAGGAACCGGTCACGTAGTAGGTACCTTAGGAACCGGTCACGTAGTAGGTACCTTAGGAACCGGTCACGTGATAGGTTCCTTAGGAACCGGTCACGTGATAGGTACCTTAGGAACCGGTCACGTGATAGGTTCCTTAGGAACCGGTCACGTAGTAGGTACCTTAGGAACCGGTCACGTAGTAGGTACCTTACGAACCGGTCACGTAGTAGGTACCTTAGGAACCGGTCACGTGATATGTACCTTAGGAACCGGTCACGTGATAGGTACCTTAGTAGGTACCTTAGGAACCGGTCACGTAGTAGGTACCATTGATATCATGACATAATGTTGAATTGGTTGTCCTGAATGTCCACTTCTCCATAAGAACCTTTGAGAATGTTGATCCTTTTGACGTATTTTAACTTGAGAAAACATTTCTTTAATGTCAGTAGCCACAGCAATTTTCCGTACCTGTTGAGGACCTCGAACCAATGTTGAATTCAAGGAGACCTCACCAACTTTTGCGGCCCCGTCAAATACAACACGCACTTTTCTGGTTTACCTTAGGAACCGGTCACGTAGTAGGTACCTATGGAACCGGTCACGTAGTAGGTACCTTAGGAACCGGTCACGTAGTAGGTACCTTAGGAACCGGTCACGTAGTAGGTACCATTGATATCATGACATAATGTTGAATTGGTTGTCCTGAATGTCCACTTCTCCATAAGAACCTTTGAGAATGTTGATCCTTTTGACGTATTTTAACTTGAGAAAACATTTCTTTAATGTCAGTAGCCACAGCAATTTTCCGTACCTGTTGAGGACCTCGAACCAATGTTGAATTCAAGGAGACCTCACCAACTTTTGCGGCCCCGTCAAATACAACACGCACTTTTCTGGTTTATGTGGAGATAGCACTCCGAAATGAGGCAAATACCAGATTGGATATTTCGTACCTACTACGGTCACGTAGTAGGTACTTCACTTGTTGATTCTATAAAACAAAATGATCAAATACTCTCTTTGTTACATGTAACATTCACAATCAACGTTGCCAGATGTGACGATTTATAGTTATTTCTTTTAAAAGTAAAAAACCTTAAAATATATTATTTTATTATATAAAACAGGTTCTTAGTCACGTCTATAATAATTCTTAAAGTACATTTTAAAAAACATCGTATCTTAAGGCTTTCCAAATATTCTTTTCTATAGGATGTTATGAATGCTTTTCTAATATATGAACCTTTAAAAAATGTTAATAAATATATTTTTGTAACATTTTTGTATATTTGTTTCCAATTTTGATTAATCGTATTAGATTACTCGAATTATTCGTTTTTCCAAATTTGGGCATTTTAAATTAATTTGCCAATAATTGTTCGAACAATCGAATAACGAATCAACCGATTACCGGTACCTTAGGAACCGGTCACGTAGTAGGTTCCTTAGGAACCGGTCACGTAGTAGGTACCTTAGGAACCGGTCACGTGATAGGTACCTTAGGAACCAGTCACGTAGTAGGTACCTTAGGAACCGGTCACGTGATAGGTACCTTAGGAACCGGTCACGTAGTAGGTACCTTAGGAACCGGTCACGTGATAGGTTCCTTAGGAACCGGTCTCGTAGTAGGTACCTTAGGAACCGGTCACGTAGTAGGTACCTATGGAACCGGTCACGTAGTAGGTACCTATGGAACCGGTCACGTAGTAGGTACCTTAGGAACCGGTCACGTAGTAGGTACCTTAGGAACCGGTCAGGTAGTAGGTACCTTAGGAACCGGTCACGTGATAGGTACCTTAGGAACCGGTCACGTGATAGGTACCTTAGGAACCGGTCACGTAGTAGGTACCTTAGGAACCGGTCACGTGATAGGTTCCTTAGGAACCGGTCTCGTAGTAGGTACCTTAGGAACCGGTCTTGTAGTAGGTACCTTAGGAACCGGTCACGTAGTAGTTACCTTAGGAACCGGTCCTTAGGAACCGGTCACGTAGTAGGTACCTTAGGAACCGGTCACGTAGTAGGTACCTTAGGAACCGGTCACGTAGTAGGTACCTTAGGAACCGGTCACGTAGTAGGTACCTTAGGAACCGGTCACGTGATAGGTACCTTAGGAACCGGTCACGTGATAGGTACCTTAGGAACCGGTCACGTAGTAGGTACCTTAGGAACCGGTCCTAAGGTTCCTAAGGTACCTACTACGTGACCGGTTCCTAAGGAACCTATCACGTGACCGGTTCCTAAGGTACCTACTACGTGACCGGTTCCTAAGGTACCTACTACGTGACCGTTCCTAAGGTACCTATCACGTGACCGGTTCCTAAGGTACCTATCACGTGACCGGTTCCTAAAGTACCTACTACGTGACCGGTTCCTAAGGTACCTATCACGTGACCGGTTCCTAAGGTACCTATCACGTGACCGGTTCCTAAGGTACCTACTACGTGACCGGTTCCTAAGGTACCTACTACGTGACCGGTTCCTAAGGTACCTATCACGTGACCGGTTCCTAAGGTACCTATCACGTGACCGGTTCCTAAGGTACCTATCACGTGACCGGTTCCTAAGGTACCTACTACGTGACCGGTTCCTAAGGTACCTACTACGTGACCGGTTCCTAAGGAACCTATCACGTGACCGGTTCCTAAGGTACCTATCACGTGACCGGTTCCTAAGGTACCTATCACGTGACCGGTTCCTAAGGTACCTACTACGTGACCGGTTCCTAAGGTACCTACCACGTGACCGGTTCCTAAGGTACCTACTACGTGACCGGTTCCTAAGGTACCTATCACGTGACCGGTTCCTAAGGAACCTATCACGTGACCGGTTCCTAAGGTACCTACTACGTGACCGGTTCCTAAGGTATCTATCACGTGACCGGTTCCTAAGGTACCTATCACGTGACCGGTTCCTAAGGTACCTACCACGTGACCGGTTCCTAAGGTACCTACTACGTGACCGGTTCCTAAGGTACCTATCACGTGACCGGTTCCTAAGGTACCTACTACGTGACCGGTTCCTAAGGTACCTACTACGTGACCGGTTCCTAAGGTACCTATCACGTGACCGGTTCCTAAGGTACCTACTACGTGACCGGTTCCTAAGGTACCTACCACGTGACCGGTTCCTAAGGTACCTACTACGTGACCGGTTCCTAAGGTACCTATCACGTGACCGGTTCCTAAGGAACCTATCACGTGACCGGTTCCTAAGGTACCTACTACGTGACCGGTTCCTAAAGTACCTACTACGTGACCGGTTCCTAAGGTACCTATCACGTGACCGGTTCCTAAGGTACCTATCACGTGACCGGTTCCTATCACGGTACCTTAGGAACCGGTCACGTGATAGGTACCTTAGGAACCGGTCACGTGATAGGTACCTTAGGAACCGGTCACGTAGTAGGTACCTTAGGAACCGGTCACGTGATAGGTACCTTAGGAACCGGTCACGTAGTAGGTTCCTTAGGAACCGGTCACGTAGTAGGTACCTTAGGAACCGGTCACGTAGTAGGTACCTTAGGAACCGGTCACGTAGTAGGTACCTTACGAACCGGTCACGTAGTAGGTACCTTAGGAACCGGTCACGTGATAGGTACCTTAGGAACCGGTCACGTGATAGGTACCTTAGGAACCGGTCACGTAGTAGGTACCTTAGGAACCGGTCACGTAGTAGGTACCTTAGGAACTGGTCACGTAGTAGGTACCTTAGGAACCGGACACGTGATAGGTTCCTTAGGAACCGGTCACGTGATAGGTACCTTAGGAACCGGTCACGTAGTAGGTACCTTAGGAACCGGTCACGTGGTAGGTACCTTAGGAACCGGTCACGTAGTAGGTACCTTAGGAACCGGTCACGTGATAGGTACCTTAGGAACCGGTCACGTAGTAGGTACCTTAGGAACCGGTCACGTAGTATGTACCTTAGGAACCGGTCACGTAGTAGGTACCTATAGAACCGGTCACTTAGTAGGTACCTTAGGAACCGGTCACGTGATAGGTACCTTAGGAACCGGTCACGTGATAGGTACCTTAGGAACCGGTCACGTGATAGGTTCCTTAGGAACCGGTCACGTAGTAGGTACCTTAGGAACCGGTCACGTAGTAGGTACCTTAGGAACCGGTCACATGATAGGTACCTTAGGAACCGGTCACGTGATAGGTACCTTAGGAACCGGTCACGTAGTAGGAACCTTAGGAACCGGTCACGTGATAGGTTCCTTAGGAACCGGTCTCGTAGTAGGTACCTTAGGAACCGGTCACGTGGTAGGTACCTTAGGAACCGGTCACGTAGTATGTACCTTAGGAACCGGTCACGTAGTAGGTACCTATAGAACCGGTCACTTAGTAGGTACCTTAGGAACCGGTCACGTAGTAGGTACCTTAGGAACCGGTCACGTAGTAGGTACCTTAGGAACCGGTCACGTAGTAGGTACCTTAGGAACCGGTCACGTGATAGGTTCCTTAGGAACCGGCCACGTAGTAGGTACCTTAGGAACCGGTCACGTAGTAGGTACCATTGATATCATGACATAATGTTGAATTGGTTGTCCTGAATGTCCACTTCTCCATAAGAACCTTTGAGAATGTTGATCCTTTTGACGTATTTTAACTTGAGAAAACATTTCTTTAATGTCAGTAGCCACAGCAATTTTCCGTACCTGTTGAGGACCTCGAACCAATGTTGAATTCAAGGAGACCTCACCAACTTTTGCGGCCCCGTCAAATACAACACGCACTTTTCTGGTTTACCTTAGGAACCGGTCACGTAGTAGGTACCTATGGAACCGGTCACGTAGTAGGTACCTTAGGAACCGGTCACGTAGTAGGTACCTTAGGAACCGGTCACGTAGGTCACATAGGTACCTACTACGTGACCGGTTCCTAAGGAACCTACTACGTGACCGGTTCCTAAGGTACCTATCACGTGACCGGTTCCTAAGGTACCTACTACGTGACCGGTTCCTAAGGTACCTACTACGTGACCGGTTCCTAAGGTACCTATCACGTGACCGGTTCCTAAGGTACCTATCACGTGACCGGTTCCTAAAGTACCTACTACGTGACCGGTTCCTAAGGTACCTATCACGTGACCGGTTCCTAAGGTACCTATCACGTGACCGGTTCCTAAGGTACCTACTACGTGACCGGTTCCTAAGGTACCTACTACGTGACCGGTTCCTAAGGTACCTATCACGTGACCGGTTCCTAAGGTACCTATCACGTGACCGGTTCCTAAGGTACCTATCACGTGACCGGTTCCTAAGGTACCTACTACGTGACCGGTTCCTAAGGTACCTACTACGTGACCGGTTCCTAAGGAACCTATCACGTGACCGGTTCCTAAGGTACCTATCACGTGACCGGTTCCTAAGGTACCTATCACGTGACCGGTTCCTAAGGTACCTACTACGTGACCGGTTCCTAAGGTACCTACCACGTGACCGGTTCCTAAGGTACCTACTACGTGACCGGTTCCTAAGGTACCTATCACGTGACCGGTTCCTAAGGAACCTATCACGTGACCGGTTCCTAAGGTACCTACTACGTGACCGGTTCCTAAGGTATCTATCACGTGACCGGTTCCTAAGGTACCTATCACGTGACCGGTTCCTAAGGTACCTACCACGTGACCGGTTACTAAGGTACCTACTACGTGACCGGTTCCTAAGGTACCTATCACGTGACCGGTTCCTAAGGTACCTACTACGTGACCGGTTCCTAAGGTACCTACTACGTGACCGGTTCCTAAGGTACCTATCACGTGACCGGTTCCTAAGGTACCTACTACGTGACCGGTTCCCAAGGTACCTACCACGTGACCGGTTCCTAAGGTACCTACTACGTGACCGGTTCCTAAGGTACCTATCACGTGACCGGTTCCTAAGGAACCTATCACGTGACCGGTTCCTAAGGTACCTACTACGTGACCGGTTCCTAAAGTACCTACTACGTGACCGGTTCCTAAGGTACCTATCACGTGACCGGTTCCTAAGGTACCTATCACGTGACCGGTTCCTATCACGGTACCTTAGGAACCGGTCACGTGATAGGTACCTTAGGAACCGGTCACGTGATAGGTACCTTAGGAACCGGTCACGTGATAGGTACCTTAGGAACCGGTCACGTAGTAGGTACTACGGTTCCTATCACGGTACCTTAGGAACCGGTCACGTGATAGGTACCTTAGGAACCGTTCACGTGATAGGTACCTTAGGAACCGGTCACGTGATAGGTACCTTAGGAACCGGTCACGTAGTAGGTACCTTAGGAACCGGTCACGTGATAGGTACCTTAGGAACCGGTCACGTAGTAGGTTCCTTAGGAACCGGTCACGTAGTAGGTACCTTAGGAACCGGTCACGTGATAGGTTCCTTAGGAACCGGTCACGTAGTAGGTACCTTAGGAACCGGTCACGTAGTAGGTACCTTACGAACCGGTCACGTAGTAGGTACCTTAGGAACCGGTCACGTGATAGGTACCTTAGGAACCGGTCACGTGATAGGTACCTTAGGAACCGGTCACGTAGTAGGTACCTTAGGAACCGGTCACGTAGTAGGTACCTTAGGAACCGGTCACGTAGTAGGTACCTTAGGAACCGGTCACGTGATAGGTTCCTTAGGAACCGGTCACGTGATAGGTACCTTAGGAACCGGTCACGTAGTAGGTACCTTAGGAACCGGTCACGTGGTAGGTACCTTAGGAACCGGTCACGTAGTAGGTACCTTAGGAACCGGTCACGTGATAGGTACCTTAGGAACCGGTCACGTAGTAGGTACCTTAGGAACCGGTCACGTAGTATGTACCTTAGGAACCGGTCACGTAGTAGGTACCTATAGAACCGGTCACTTAGTAGGTACCTTAGGAACCGGTCACGTGATAGGTACCTTAGGAACCGGTCACGTGATAGGTACCTTAGGAACCGGTCACGTGATAGGTTCCTTAGGAACCGGTCACGTAGTAGGTACCTTAGGAACCGGTCACGTAGTAGGTACCTTAGGAACCGGTCACATGATAGGTACCTTAGGAACCGGTCACGTGATAGGTACCTTAGGAACCGGTCACGTAGTAGGAACCTTAGGAACCGGTCACGTGATAGGTTCCTTAGGAACCGGTCTCGTAGTAGGTACCTTAGGAACCGGTCACGTGGTAGGTACCTTAGGAACCGGTCACGTAGTATGTACCTTAGGAACCGGTCACGTAGTAGGTACCTATAGAACCGGTCACTTAGTAGGTACCTTAGGAACCGGTCACGTAGTAGGTACCTTAGGAACCGGTCACGTAGTAGGTACCTTAGGAACCGGTCACGTAGTAGGTACCTTAGGAACCGGTCACGTGATAGGTTCCTTAGGAACCGGCCACGTAGTAGGTACCTTAGGAACCGGTCACGTAGTAGGTACCATTGATATCATGACATAATGTTGAATTGGTTGTCCTGAATGTCCACTTCTCCATAAGAACCTTTGAGAATGTTGATCCTTTTGACGTATTTTAACTTGAGAAAACATTTCTTTAAAGTCAGTAGCCACAGCAATTTTCCGTACCTGTTGAGGACCTCGAACCAATGTTGAATTCAAGGAGACCTCACCAACTTTTGCGGCCCCGTCAAATACAACACGCACTTTTCTGGTTTATGTGGAGATAGCACTCCGAAATGAGGCAAATACCATATTGGATATTTCGTACCTACTACGTTCACGTAGTAGGTACTTCACTTGTTGATTCTATAAAACAAAATGATCAAATACTCTCTTTGTTACATGTAACATTCACAATCAACGTTGCCAGATGTGACGATTTATAGTTATTTCTTTTAAAATTAAAAAACCTTAAAATATATTATTTTATTATATAAAACAGGTTCTTAGTCACGTCTATAATAATTCTTAAAGTACATTTTAAAAAACATCGTATCTTAAGACTTTCCAAATATTCTTTTCTATAGGATGTTATGGATGCTTTTCTAATATATGAACCTTTAAAAAATGTTAATAAATATATTTTTGTAACATTTTTGTATATTTGTTTCCAATTTTGATTAATCGTATTAGATTACTCGAATTATTCGTTTTTCCAAATTTGGGCATTTTAAATTAATTTGCCAATAATTGTTCGAACAATCGAATAACGAATCAACCGATTACCGGTACCTTAGGAACCGGTCACGTAGTAGGTTCCTTAGGAACCGGTCACGTAGTAGGTACCTTAGGAACCGGTCACGTGATAGGTACCTTAGGAACCGGTCACGTAGTAGGTACCTTAGGAACCGGTCACGTGATAGGTACCTTAGGAACCGGTCACGTAGTAGGTACCTTAGGAACCGGTCACGTGATAGGTTCCTTAGGAACCGGTCTCGTAGTAGGTACCTTAGGAACCGGTCACGTGATAGGTACCTTAGGAACCGGTCACGTAGTAGGTACCTTAGGAACCGGTCACGTAGTAGGTACCTTAGGAACCGGTCACGTGGTAGGTACCTTAGGAACCGGTCACGTAGTAAGTACCTATGGAACCGGTCACGTAGTAGGTACCTTAGGAACCGGTCACGTAGTAGGTACCTTAGGAACCGGTCACGTGATAGGTACCTTAGGAACCGGTCACGTGATAGGTACCTTAGGAACCGGTCACGTGATAGGTACCTTAGGAACCGGTCACGTAGTAGGTACTTTAGGAACCGGTCACGTAGTAGGTACCTTAGGAACCGGTCACGTGATAGGTTCCTTAGGAACCGGTCACGTGATAGGTACCTTAGGAACCGGTCACGTAGTAGGTACCTTAGGAACCGGTCACGTGGTAGGTACCTTAGGAACCGGTCACGTAGTAGGTACCTTAGGAACCGGTCACGTGATAGGTACCTTAGGAACCGGTCACGTAGTAGGTACCTTAGGAACCGGTCACGTAGTAGGTACCTTAGGAACCGGTCACGTGATAGGTACCTTAGGAACCGGTCACGTAGTAGGTACCTTAGGAACCGGTCACGTGGTAGGTACCTTAGGAACCGGTCACGTGATAGGTACCTTAGGAACCGGTCACGTGATAGATACCTTAGGAACCGGTCACGTAGTAGGTACCTTAGGAACCGGTCACGTGATAGGTTCCTTAGGAACCGGTCACGTGATAGGTACCTTAGGAACCGGTCACGTAGTAGGTACCTTAGGAACCGGTCACGTGGTAGGTACCTTAGGAACCGGTCACGTAGTAGGTACCTTAGGAACCGGTCACGTGATAGGTACCTTAGGAACCGGTCACGTGATAGGTACCTTAGGAACCGGTCACGTGATAGGTTCCTTAGGAACCGGTCACGTAGTAGGTACCTTAGGAACCGGTCACGTAGTAGGTACCTTAGGAACCGGTCACATGATAGGTACCTTAGGAACCGGTCACGTGATAGGTACCTTAGGAACCGGTCACGTGATAGGTACCTTAGGAACCGGTCACGTAGTAGGTACCTTAGGAACCGGTCACGTGATAGGTACCTTAGGAACCGGTCACGTAGTAGGTACCTTAGGAACCGGTCACGTGATAGGTACCTTAGGAACCGGTCACGTGATAGGTACCTTAGGAACCGGTCACGTAGTAGGTACCTTAGGAACCGGTCACGTAGTAGGTACCTTAGGAACCGGTCACGTAGTAGGTACCTTAGGAACCGGTCACGTGATAGGTTCCTTAGGAACCGGTCACGTGATAGGTTCCTTAGGAACCGGTCACGTAGTAGGTACCTTAGGAACCGGTCACGTAGTAGGTACCTTACGAACCTGTCACGTAGTAGGTACCTTAGGAACCGGTCACGTGATAGGTACCTTAGGAACCGGTCACGTGATAGGTACCTTAGGAACCGGTCACGTAGTAGGTACTTTAGGAACCGGTCACGTAGTAGGTACCTTAGGAACCGGTCACGTAGTAGGTACCTTAGGAACCGGTCACGTGATAGGTTCCTTAGGAACCGGTCACGTGATAGGTACCTTAGGAACCGGTCACGTAGTAGGTACCTTAGGAACCGGTCACGTGGTAGGTACCTTAGGAACCGGTCACGTAGTAGGTACCTTAGGAACCGGTCACGTGATAGGTACCTTAGGAACCGGTCACGTAGTAGGTACCTTAGGAACCGGTCACGTGGTAGGTACCTTAGGAACCGGTCACGTAGTATGTACCTTAGGAACCGGTCACGTGATAGGTTCCTTAGGAACCGGTCACGTAGTAGGTACCTTAGGAACCGGTCACGTGATAGGTACCTTAGGAACTGGTCACGTAGTAGGAACCTTAGGAACCGGTCACGTGATAGGTTCCTTAGGAACCGGTCTCGTAGTAGGTACCTTAGGAACCGGTCACGTGGTAGGTACCTTAGGAACCGGTCACTTAGTAGGTACCTTAGGAACCGGTCACGTAGTAGGTACCTTAGGAACCGGTCACGTAGTAGGTACCTTAGGAACCGGTCACGTAGTAGGTACCTTAGGAACCGGTCACGTAGTAGGTACCTTAGGAACCGGTCACGTGATAGGTTCCTTAGGAACCGGCCACGTAGTAGGTACCTTAGGAACCGGTCACGTAGTAGGTACCATTGATATCATGACATAATGTTGAATTGGTTGTCCTGAATGTCCACTTCTCCATAAGAACCTTTGAGAATGTTGATCCTTTTGACGTATTTTAACTTGAGAAAACATTTCTTTAATGTCAGTAGCCACAGCAATTTTCCGTACCTGTTGAGGACCTCGAACCAATGTTGAATTCAAGGAGACCTCACCAACTTTTGCGGCCCCGTCAAATACAACACGCACTTTTCTGGTTTACCTTAGGAACCGGTCACGTAGTAGGTACCTATGGAACCGGTCACGTAGTAGGTACCTTAGGAACCGGTCACGTAGTAGGTACCTTAGGAACCGGTCACGTAGTAGGTACCATTGATATCATGACATAATGTTGAATTGGTTGTCCTGAATGTCCACTTCTCCATAAGAACCTTTGAGAATGTTGATCCTTTTGACGTATTTTAATTTGAGAAAACATTTCTTTAATGTCAGTAGCCACAGCAATTTTCCGTACCTGTTGAGGACCTCGAACCAATGTTGAATTCAAGGAGACCTCACCAACTTTTGCGGCCCCGTCAAATACAACACGCACTTTTCTGGTTTATGTGGAGATAGCACTCCGAAATGAGGCAAATACCAGATTGGATATTTCGTACCTACTACGGTCACGTAGACCACGTCACGTTGCCAGATGTGACGATTTATAGTTATTTCTTTTAAAAGTAAAAAACCTTAAAATATATTATTTTATTATATAAAACAGGTTCTTAGTCACGTCTATAATAATTCTTAAAGTACATTTTAAAAAACATCGTATCTTAAGGCTTTCCAAATATTCTTTTCTATAGGATGTTATGAATGCTTTTCTAATATATGAACCTTTAAAAAATGTTAATAAATATATTTTTGTAACATTTTTGTATATTTGTTTCCAATTTTGATTAATCGTATTAGATTACTCGAATTATTCGTTTTTCCAAATTTGGGCATTTTAAATTAATTTGCCAATAATTGTTCGAACAATCGAATAACGAATCAACCGATTACCGGTACCTTAGGAACCGGTCACGTAGTAGGTTCCTTAGGAACCGGTCACGTAGTAGGTACCTTAGGAACCGGTCACGTGATAGGTACCTTAGGAACCAGTCACGTAGTAGGTACCTTAGGAACCGGTCACGTGATAGGTACCTTAGGAACCGGTCACGTAGTAGGTACCTTAGGAACCGGTCACGTGATAGGTTCCTTAGGAACCGGTCTCGTAGTAGGTACCTTAGGAACCGGTCACGTAGTAGGTACCTATGGAACCGGTCACGTAGTAGGTACCTATGGAACCGGTCACGTAGTAGGTACCTTAGGAACCGGTCACGTAGTAGGTACCTTAGGAACCGGTCACGTAGTAGGTACCTTAGGAACCGGTCACGTGATAGGTACCTTAGGAACCGGTCACGTGATAGGTACCTTAGGAACCGGTCACGTAGTAGGTACCTTAGGAACCGGTCACGTGATAGGTTCCTTAGGAACCGGTCTCGTAGTAGGTACCTTAGGAAGCGGTCTTGTAGTAGGTACCTTAGGAACCGGTCACGTAGTAGTTACCTTAGGAACCGGTCCTTAGGAACCGGTCACGTAGTAGGTACCTTAGGAACCGGTCACGTAGTAGGTACCTTAGGAACCGGTCACGTAGTAGGTACCTTAGGAACCGGTCACGTAGTAGGTACCTTAGGAACCGGTCACGTGATAGGTACCTTAGGAACCGGTCACGTGATAGGTACCTTAGGAACCGGTCACGTAGTAGGTACCTTAGGAACCGGTCACGTGGTAGGTACCTTAGGAACCGGTCACGTAGTAGGTACCTATGGAACCGGTCACGTAGTAGGTACCTTAAGAACCGGTCACGTAGTAGGTACCTTAGGAACCGGTCACGTGATAGGTACCTTAGGAACCGGTCACGTGATAGGTACCTTAGGAACCGGTCACGTGATAGGTACCTTAGGAACCGGTCACGTAGTAGGTACCTTAGGAACCGGTCACGTGATAGGTACCTTAGGAACCGGTCACGTAGTAGGTTCCTTAGGAACCGGTCACGTAGTAGGTACCTTAGGAACCGGTCACGTGATAGGTTCCTTAGGAACCGGTCACGTAGTAGGTACCTTAGGAACCGGTCACGTAGTAGGTACCTTAGGAACCGGTCACGTAGTAGGTACCTTAGGAACCGGTCACGTGATAGGTACCTTAGGAACCGGTCACGTGATAGGTACCTTAGGAACCGGTCACGTAGTAGGTACCTTAGGAACCGGTCACGTAGTAGGTACCTTAGGAACCGGTCACGTAGTAGGTACCTTAGGAACCGGTCACGTGGTAGGTACCTTAGGAACCGGTCACGTAGTAGGTACCTTAGGAACCGGTCACGTGATAGGTACCTTAGGAACCGGTCACGTAGTAGGTACCTTAGGAACCGGTCACGTGATAGGTTCCTTAGGAACCGGTCTCGTAGTAGGTACCTTACGAACCGGTCTCGTAGTAGGTACCTTAGGAACCGGTCACGTAGTAGTTACCTTAGGAACCGGTCCTTAGGAACCGGTCACGTGATAGGTTCCTTAGGAACCGGTCACGTGATAGGTACCTTAGGAACCGGTCACGTAGTAGGTACCTTAGGAACCGGTCACGTGGTAGGTACCTTAGGAACCGGTCACGTAGTAGGTACCTTAGGAACCGGTCACGTGATAGGTACCTTAGGAACCGGTCACGTAGTAGGTACCTTAGGAACCGGTCACGTGGTAGGTACCTTAGGAACCGGTCACGTAGTATGTACCTTAGGAACCGGTCACGTGATAGGTTCCTTAGGAACCGGTCACGTAGTAGGTACCTTAGGAACCGGTCACGTGATAGGTACCTTAGGAACCGGTCACGTAGTAGGAACCTTAGGAACCGGTCACGTGATAGGTTCCTTAGGAACCGGTCTCGTAGTAGGTACCTTAGGAACCGGTCACGTGGTAGGTACCTTAGGAACCGGTCACGTAGTATGTACCTTAGGAACCGGTCACGTAGTAGGTACCTATAGAACCGGTCACTTAGTAGGTACCTTAGGAACCGGTCACGTAGTAGGTACCTTAGGAACCGGTCACGTAGTAGGTACCTTAGGAACCGGTCACGTAGTAGGTACCTTAGGAACCGGTCACGTGATAGGTTCCTTAGGAACCGGCCACGTAGTAGGTACCTTAGGAACCGGTCACGTAGTAGGTACCATTGATATCATGACATAATGTTGAATTGGTTGTCCTGAATGTCCACTTCTCCATAAGAACCTTTGAGAATGTTGATCCTTTTGACGTATTTTAACTTGAGAAAACATTTCTTTAATGTCAGTAGCCACAGCAATTTTCCGTACCTGTTGAGGACCTCGAACCAATGTTGAATTCAAGGAGACCTCACCAACTTTTGCGGCCCCGTCAAATACAACACGCACTTTTCTGGTTTATGTGGAGATAGCACTCCGAAATGAGGCAAATACCATATTGGATATTTCGTACCTACTACGTTCACGTAGTAGGTACTTCACTTGTTGATTCTATAAAACAAAATGATCAAATACTCTCTTTGTTACATGTAACATTCACAATCAACGTTGCCAGATGTGACGATTTATAGTTATTTCTTTTAAAATTAAAAAACCTTAAAATATATTATTTTATTATATAAAACAGGTTCTTAGTCACGTCTATAATAATTCTTAAAGTACATTTTAAAAAACATCGTATCTTAAGACTTTCCAAATATTCTTTTCTATAGGATGTTATGGATGCTTTTCTAATATATGAACCTTTAAAAAATGTTAATAAATATATTTTTGTAACATTTTTGTATATTTGTTTCCAATTTTGATTAATCGTATTAGATTACTCGAATTATTCGTTTTTCCAAATTTGGGCATTTTAAATTAATTTGCCAATAATTGTTCGAACAATCGAATAACGAATCAACCGATTACCGGTACCTTAGGAACCGGTCACGTAGTAGGTTCCTTAGGAACCGGTCACGTAGTAGGTTCCTTAGGAACCGGTCACGTAGTAGGTACCTTAGGAACCGGTCACGTGATAGGTACCTTAGGAACCGGTCACGTAGTAGGTACCTTAGGAACCGGTCACGTGATAGGTACCTTAGGAACCGGTCACGTAGTAGGTACCTTAGGAACCGGTCACGTGATAGGTTCCTTAGGAACCGGTCTCGTAGTAGGTACCTTAGGAACCGGTCACGTAGTAGGTACCTATGGAACCGGTCACGTAGTAGGTACCTTAGGAACCGGTCACGTGATAGGTTCCTTAGGAACCGGTCACGTAGTAGGTACCTTAGGAACCGGTCACGTGATAGGTACCTTAGGAACCGGTCACGTAGTAGGTACCTTAGGAACCGGTCACGTAGTAGGTACCTTAGGAACCGGTCACGTGGTAGGTACCTTAGGAACCGGTCACGTAGTAAGTACCTATGGAACCGGTCACGTAGTAGGTACCTTAGGAACCGGTCTCGTAGTAGGTACCTTAGGAACCGGTCACGTGATAGGTACCTTAGGAACCGGTCACGTGATAGGTACCTTAGGAACCGGTCACGTGATAGGTACCTTAGGAACCGGTCACGTAGTAGGTACTTTAGGAACCGGTCACGTAGTAGGTACCTTAGGAACCGGTCACGTGATAGGTTCCTTAGGAACCGGTCACGTGATAGGTACCTTAGGAACCGGTCACGTAGTAGGTACCTTAGGAACCGGTCACGTGGTAGGTACCTTAGGAACCGGTCACGTAGTAGGTACCTTAGGAACCGGTCACGTGATAGGTACCTTAGGAACCGGTCACGTAGTAGGTACCTTAGGAACCGGTCACGTAGTAGGTACCTTAGGAACCGGTCACGTGATAGGTACCTTAGGAACCGGTCACGTAGTAGGTACCTTAGGAACCGGTCACGTGGTAGGTACCTTAGGAACCGGTCACGTGATAGGTACCTTAGGAACCGGTCACGTGATAGGTACCTTAGGAACCGGTCACGTAGTAGGTTCCTTAGGAACCGGTCACGTAGTAGGTTCCTTAGGAACCGGTCACGTAGTAGGTACCTTAGGAACCGGTCACGTGATAGGTACCTTAGGAACCGGTCACGTAGTAGGTACCTTAGCAACCGGTCACGTGATAGGTACCTTAGGAACCGGTCACGTAGTAGGTACCTTAGGAACCGGTCACGTGATAGGTTCCTTAGGAACCGGTCTCGTAGTAGTACCTTAGGAACCGGTCACGTAGTAGGTACCTATGGAACCGGTCACGTAGTAGGTACCTTAGGAACCGGTCACGTGATAGGTTCCTTAGGAACCGGTCACGTAGTAGGTACCTTAGGAACCGGTCACGTGATAGGTACCTTAGGAACCGGTCACGTAGTAGGTACCTTAGGAACCGGTCACGTAGTAGGTACCTTAGGAACCGGTCACGTGGTAGGTACCTTAGGAACCGGTCACGTAGTAAGTACCTATGGAACCGGTCACGTAGTAGGTACCTTAGGAACCGGTCACGTAGTAGGTACCTTAGGAACCGGTCACGTGATAGGTACCTTAGGAACCGGTCACGTGATAGGTACCTTAGGAACCGGTCACGTGATAGGTACCTTAGGAACCGGTCACGTAGTAGGTACTTTAGGAACCGGTCACGTAGTAGGTACCTTAGGAACCGGTCACGTGATAGGTTCCTTAGGAACCGGTCACGTGATAGGTACCTTAGGAACCGGTCACGTAGTAGGTACCTTAGGAACCGGTCACGTGGTAGGTACCTTAGGAACCGGTCACGTGGTAGGTACCTTAGGAACCGGTCACGTAGTAGGTACCTTAGGAACCGGTCACGTGATAGGTACCTTAGGAACCGGTCACGTAGTAGGTACCTTAGGAACCGGTCACGTAGTAGGTACCTTAGGAACCGGTCACGTGATAGGTACCTTAGGAACCGGTCACGTAGTAGGTACCTTAGGAACCGGTCACGTGGTAGGTACCTTAGGAACCGGTCACGTGATAGGTACCTTAGGAACCGGTCACGTGATAGGTACCTTAGGAACCGGTCACGTAGTAGGTACCTTAGGAACCGGTCACGTGATAGGTTCCTTAGGAACCGGTCACGTGATAGGTACCTTAGGAACCGGTCACGTAATAGGTACCTTAGGAACCGGTCACGTGGTAGGTACCTTAGGAACCGGTCACGTAGTAGGTACCTTAGGAACCGGTCACGTGATAGGTACCTTAGGAACCGGTCACGTGATAGGTACCTTAGGAACCGGTCACGTGATAGGTTCCTTAGGAACCGGTCACGTAGTAGGTACCTTAGGAACCGGTCACGTAGTAGGTACCTTAGGAACCGGTCACGTGATAGGTACCTTAGGAACCGGTCACGTGATAGGTACCTTAGGAACCGGTCACGTGATAGGTACCTTAGGAACCGGTCACGTAGTAGGTACCTTAGGAACCGGTCACGTGATAGGTACCTTAGGAACCGGTCACGTGATAGGTACCTTAGGAACCGGTCACGTGATAGGTTCCTTAGGAACCGGTCACGTAGTAGGTACCTTAGGAACCGGTCACGTAGTAGGTACCTTAGGAACCGGTCACATGATAGGTACCTTAGGAACCGGTCACGTGATAGGTACCTTAGGAACCGGTCACGTGATAGGTACCTTAGGAACCGGTCACGTAGTAGGTACCTTAGGAACCGGTCACGTGATAGGTACCTTAGGAACCGGTCACGTAGTAGGTACCTTAGGAACCGGTCACGTGATAGGTACCTTAGGAACCGGTCACGTGATAGGTACCTTAGGATCCGGTCACGTAGTAGGTACCTTAGGAACCGGTCACGTAGTAGGTACCTTAGGAACCGGTCACGTAGTAGGTACCTTAGGAACCGGTCACGTGATAGGTTCCTTAGGAACCGGTCACGTGATAGGTACCTTAGGAACCGGTCACGTGATAGGTTCCTTAGGAACCGGTCACGTAGTAGGTACCTTAGGAACCGGTCACGTAGTAGGTACCTTACGAACCGGTCACGTAGTAGGTACCTTAGGAACCGGTCACGTGATATGTACCTTAGGAACCGGTCACGTGATAGGTACCTTAGTAGGTACCTTAGGAACCGGTCACGTAGTAGGTACCATTGATATCATGACATAATGTTGAATTGGTTGTCCTGAATGTCCACTTCTCCATAAGAACCTTTGAGAATGTTGATCCTTTTGACGTATTTTAACTTGAGAAAACATTTCTTTAATGTCAGTAGCCACAGCAATTTTCCGTACCTGTTGAGGACCTCGAACCAATGTTGAATTCAAGGAGACCTCACCAACTTTTGCGGCCCCGTCAAATACAACACGCACTTTTCTGGTTTACCTTAGGAACCGGTCACGTAGTAGGTACCTATGGAACCGGTCACGTAGTAGGTACCTTAGGAACCGGTCACGTAGTAGGTACCTTAGGAACCGGTCACGTAGTAGGTACCATTGATATCATGACATAATGTTGAATTGGTTGTCCTGAATGTCCACTTCTCCATAAGAACCTTTGAGAATGTTGATCCTTTTGACGTATTTTAACTTGAGAAAACATTTCTTTAATGTCAGTAGCCACAGCAATTTTCCGTACCTGTTGAGGACCTCGAACCAATGTTGAATTCAAGGAGACCTCACCAACTTTTGCGGCCCCGTCAAATACAACACGCACTTTTCTGGTTTATGTGGAGATAGCACTCCGAAATGAGGCAAATACCAGATTGGATATTTCGTACCTACTACGGTCACGTAGTAGGTACTTCACTTGTTGATTCTATAAAACAAAATGATCAAATACTCTCTTTGTTACATGTAACATTCACAATCAACGTTGCCAGATGTGACGATTTATAGTTATTTCTTTTAAAAGTAAAAAACCTTAAAATATATTATTTTATTATATAAAACAGGTTCTTAGTCACGTCTATAATAATTCTTAAAGTACATTTTAAAAAACATCGTATCTTAAGGCTTTCCAAATATTCTTTTCTATAGGATGTTATGAATGCTTTTCTAATATATGAACCTTTAAAAAATGTTAATAAATATATTTTTGTAACATTTTTGTATATTTGTTTCCAATTTTGATTAATCGTATTAGATTACTCGAATTATTCGTTTTTCCAAATTTGGGCATTTTAAATTAATTTGCCAATAATTGTTCGAACAATCGAATAACGAATCAACCGATTACCGGTACCTTAGGAACCGGTCACGTAGTAGGTTCCTTAGGAACCGGTCACGTAGTAGGTACCTTAGGAACCGGTCACGTGATAGGTACCTTAGGAACCAGTCACGTAGTAGGTACCTTAGGAACCGGTCACGTGATAGGTACCTTAGGAACCGGTCACGTAGTAGGTACCTTAGGAACCGGTCACGTGATAGGTTCCTTAGGAACCGGTCTCGTAGTAGGTACCTTAGGAACCGGTCACGTAGTAGGTACCTATGGAACCGGTCACGTAGTAGGTACCTATGGAACCGGTCACGTAGTAGGTACCTTAGGAACCGGTCACGTAGTAGGTACCTTAGGAACCGGTCAGGTAGTAGGTACCTTAGGAACCGGTCACGTGATAGGTACCTTAGGAACCGGTCACGTGATAGGTACCTTAGGAACCGGTCACGTAGTAGGTACCTTAGGAACCGGTCACGTGATAGGTTCCTTAGGAACCGGTCTCGTAGTAGGTACCTTAGGAACCGGTCTTGTAGTAGGTACCTTAGGAACCGGTCACGTAGTAGTTACCTTAGGAACCGGTCCTTAGGAACCGGTCACGTAGTAGGTACCTTAGGAACCGGTCACGTAGTAGGTACCTTAGGAACCGGTCACGTAGTAGGTACCTTAGGAACCGGTCACGTAGTAGGTACCTTAGGAACCGGTCACGTGATAGGTACCTTAGGAACCGGTCACGTGATAGGTACCTTAGGAACCGGTCACGTAGTAGGTACCTTAGGAACCGGTCCTAAGGTTCCTAAGGTACCTACTACGTGACCGGTTCCTAAGGAACCTATCACGTGACCGGTTCCTAAGGTACCTACTACGTGACCGGTTCCTAAGGTACCTACTACGTGACCGTTCCTAAGGTACCTATCACGTGACCGGTTCCTAAGGTACCTATCACGTGACCGGTTCCTAAAGTACCTACTACGTGACCGGTTCCTAAGGTACCTATCACGTGACCGGTTCCTAAGGTACCTATCACGTGACCGGTTCCTAAGGTACCTACTACGTGACCGGTTCCTAAGGTACCTACTACGTGACCGGTTCCTAAGGTACCTATCACGTGACCGGTTCCTAAGGTACCTATCACGTGACCGGTTCCTAAGGTACCTATCACGTGACCGGTTCCTAAGGTACCTACTACGTGACCGGTTCCTAAGGTACCTACTACGTGACCGGTTCCTAAGGAACCTATCACGTGACCGGTTCCTAAGGTACCTATCACGTGACCGGTTCCTAAGGTACCTATCACGTGACCGGTTCCTAAGGTACCTACTACGTGACCGGTTCCTAAGGTACCTACCACGTGACCGGTTCCTAAGGTACCTACTACGTGACCGGTTCCTAAGGTACCTATCACGTGACCGGTTCCTAAGGAACCTATCACGTGACCGGTTCCTAAGGTACCTACTACGTGACCGGTTCCTAAGGTATCTATCACGTGACCGGTTCCTAAGGTACCTATCACGTGACCGGTTCCTAAGGTACCTACCACGTGACCGGTTCCTAAGGTACCTACTACGTGACCGGTTCCTAAGGTACCTATCACGTGACCGGTTCCTAAGGTACCTACTACGTGACCGGTTCCTAAGGTACCTACTACGTGACCGGTTCCTAAGGTACCTATCACGTGACCGGTTCCTAAGGTACCTACTACGTGACCGGTTCCTAAGGTACCTACCACGTGACCGGTTCCTAAGGTACCTACTACGTGACCGGTTCCTAAGGTACCTATCACGTGACCGGTTCCTAAGGAACCTATCACGTGACCGGTTCCTAAGGTACCTACTACGTGACCGGTTCCTAAAGTACCTACTACGTGACCGGTTCCTAAGGTACCTATCACGTGACCGGTTCCTAAGGTACCTATCACGTGACCGGTTCCTATCACGGTACCTTAGGAACCGGTCACGTGATAGGTACCTTAGGAACCGGTCACGTGATAGGTACCTTAGGAACCGGTCACGTAGTAGGTACCTTAGGAACCGGTCACGTGATAGGTACCTTAGGAACCGGTCACGTAGTAGGTTCCTTAGGAACCGGTCACGTAGTAGGTACCTTAGGAACCGGTCACGTAGTAGGTACCTTAGGAACCGGTCACGTAGTAGGTACCTTACGAACCGGTCACGTAGTAGGTACCTTAGGAACCGGTCACGTGATAGGTACCTTAGGAACCGGTCACGTGATAGGTACCTTAGGAACCGGTCACGTAGTAGGTACCTTAGGAACCGGTCACGTAGTAGGTACCTTAGGAACTGGTCACGTAGTAGGTACCTTAGGAACCGGACACGTGATAGGTTCCTTAGGAACCGGTCACGTGATAGGTACCTTAGGAACCGGTCACGTAGTAGGTACCTTAGGAACCGGTCACGTGGTAGGTACCTTAGGAACCGGTCACGTAGTAGGTACCTTAGGAACCGGTCACGTGATAGGTACCTTAGGAACCGGTCACGTAGTAGGTACCTTAGGAACCGGTCACGTAGTATGTACCTTAGGAACCGGTCACGTAGTAGGTACCTATAGAACCGGTCACTTAGTAGGTACCTTAGGAACCGGTCACGTGATAGGTACCTTAGGAACCGGTCACGTGATAGGTACCTTAGGAACCGGTCACGTGATAGGTTCCTTAGGAACCGGTCACGTAGTAGGTACCTTAGGAACCGGTCACGTAGTAGGTACCTTAGGAACCGGTCACATGATAGGTACCTTAGGAACCGGTCACGTGATAGGTACCTTAGGAACCGGTCACGTAGTAGGAACCTTAGGAACCGGTCACGTGATAGGTTCCTTAGGAACCGGTCTCGTAGTAGGTACCTTAGGAACCGGTCACGTGGTAGGTACCTTAGGAACCGGTCACGTAGTATGTACCTTAGGAACCGGTCACGTAGTAGGTACCTATAGAACCGGTCACTTAGTAGGTACCTTAGGAACCGGTCACGTAGTAGGTACCTTAGGAACCGGTCACGTAGTAGGTACCTTAGGAACCGGTCACGTAGTAGGTACCTTAGGAACCGGTCACGTGATAGGTTCCTTAGGAACCGGCCACGTAGTAGGTACCTTAGGAACCGGTCACGTAGTAGGTACCATTGATATCATGACATAATGTTGAATTGGTTGTCCTGAATGTCCACTTCTCCATAAGAACCTTTGAGAATGTTGATCCTTTTGACGTATTTTAACTTGAGAAAACATTTCTTTAATGTCAGTAGCCACAGCAATTTTCCGTACCTGTTGAGGACCTCGAACCAATGTTGAATTCAAGGAGACCTCACCAACTTTTGCGGCCCCGTCAAATACAACACGCACTTTTCTGGTTTACCTTAGGAACCGGTCACGTAGTAGGTACCTATGGAACCGGTCACGTAGTAGGTACCTTAGGAACCGGTCACGTAGTAGGTACCTTAGGAACCGGTCACGTAGGTCACATAGGTACCTACTACGTGACCGGTTCCTAAGGAACCTACTACGTGACCGGTTCCTAAGGTACCTATCACGTGACCGGTTCCTAAGGTACCTACTACGTGACCGGTTCCTAAGGTACCTACTACGTGACCGGTTCCTAAGGTACCTATCACGTGACCGGTTCCTAAGGTACCTATCACGTGACCGGTTCCTAAAGTACCTACTACGTGACCGGTTCCTAAGGTACCTATCACGTGACCGGTTCCTAAGGTACCTATCACGTGACCGGTTCCTAAGGTACCTACTACGTGACCGGTTCCTAAGGTACCTACTACGTGACCGGTTCCTAAGGTACCTATCACGTGACCGGTTCCTAAGGTACCTATCACGTGACCGGTTCCTAAGGTACCTATCACGTGACCGGTTCCTAAGGTACCTACTACGTGACCGGTTCCTAAGGTACCTACTACGTGACCGGTTCCTAAGGAACCTATCACGTGACCGGTTCCTAAGGTACCTATCACGTGACCGGTTCCTAAGGTACCTATCACGTGACCGGTTCCTAAGGTACCTACTACGTGACCGGTTCCTAAGGTACCTACCACGTGACCGGTTCCTAAGGTACCTACTACGTGACCGGTTCCTAAGGTACCTATCACGTGACCGGTTCCTAAGGAACCTATCACGTGACCGGTTCCTAAGGTACCTACTACGTGACCGGTTCCTAAGGTATCTATCACGTGACCGGTTCCTAAGGTACCTATCACGTGACCGGTTCCTAAGGTACCTACCACGTGACCGGTTACTAAGGTACCTACTACGTGACCGGTTCCTAAGGTACCTATCACGTGACCGGTTCCTAAGGTACCTACTACGTGACCGGTTCCTAAGGTACCTACTACGTGACCGGTTCCTAAGGTACCTATCACGTGACCGGTTCCTAAGGTACCTACTACGTGACCGGTTCCCAAGGTACCTACCACGTGACCGGTTCCTAAGGTACCTACTACGTGACCGGTTCCTAAGGTACCTATCACGTGACCGGTTCCTAAGGAACCTATCACGTGACCGGTTCCTAAGGTACCTACTACGTGACCGGTTCCTAAAGTACCTACTACGTGACCGGTTCCTAAGGTACCTATCACGTGACCGGTTCCTAAGGTACCTATCACGTGACCGGTTCCTATCACGGTACCTTAGGAACCGGTCACGTGATAGGTACCTTAGGAACCGGTCACGTGATAGGTACCTTAGGAACCGGTCACGTGATAGGTACCTTAGGAACCGGTCACGTAGTAGGTACTACGGTTCCTATCACGGTACCTTAGGAACCGGTCACGTGATAGGTACCTTAGGAACCGTTCACGTGATAGGTACCTTAGGAACCGGTCACGTGATAGGTACCTTAGGAACCGGTCACGTAGTAGGTACCTTAGGAACCGGTCACGTGATAGGTACCTTAGGAACCGGTCACGTAGTAGGTTCCTTAGGAACCGGTCACGTAGTAGGTACCTTAGGAACCGGTCACGTGATAGGTTCCTTAGGAACCGGTCACGTAGTAGGTACCTTAGGAACCGGTCACGTAGTAGGTACCTTACGAACCGGTCACGTAGTAGGTACCTTAGGAACCGGTCACGTGATAGGTACCTTAGGAACCGGTCACGTGATAGGTACCTTAGGAACCGGTCACGTAGTAGGTACCTTAGGAACCGGTCACGTAGTAGGTACCTTAGGAACCGGTCACGTAGTAGGTACCTTAGGAACCGGTCACGTGATAGGTTCCTTAGGAACCGGTCACGTGATAGGTACCTTAGGAACCGGTCACGTAGTAGGTACCTTAGGAACCGGTCACGTGGTAGGTACCTTAGGAACCGGTCACGTAGTAGGTACCTTAGGAACCGGTCACGTGATAGGTACCTTAGGAACCGGTCACGTAGTAGGTACCTTAGGAACCGGTCACGTAGTATGTACCTTAGGAACCGGTCACGTAGTAGGTACCTATAGAACCGGTCACTTAGTAGGTACCTTAGGAACCGGTCACGTGATAGGTACCTTAGGAACCGGTCACGTGATAGGTACCTTAGGAACCGGTCACGTGATAGGTTCCTTAGGAACCGGTCACGTAGTAGGTACCTTAGGAACCGGTCACGTAGTAGGTACCTTAGGAACCGGTCACATGATAGGTACCTTAGGAACCGGTCACGTGATAGGTACCTTAGGAACCGGTCACGTAGTAGGAACCTTAGGAACCGGTCACGTGATAGGTTCCTTAGGAACCGGTCTCGTAGTAGGTACCTTAGGAACCGGTCACGTGGTAGGTACCTTAGGAACCGGTCACGTAGTATGTACCTTAGGAACCGGTCACGTAGTAGGTACCTATAGAACCGGTCACTTAGTAGGTACCTTAGGAACCGGTCACGTAGTAGGTACCTTAGGAACCGGTCACGTAGTAGGTACCTTAGGAACCGGTCACGTAGTAGGTACCTTAGGAACCGGTCACGTGATAGGTTCCTTAGGAACCGGCCACGTAGTAGGTACCTTAGGAACCGGTCACGTAGTAGGTACCATTGATATCATGACATAATGTTGAATTGGTTGTCCTGAATGTCCACTTCTCCATAAGAACCTTTGAGAATGTTGATCCTTTTGACGTATTTTAACTTGAGAAAACATTTCTTTAAAGTCAGTAGCCACAGCAATTTTCCGTACCTGTTGAGGACCTCGAACCAATGTTGAATTCAAGGAGACCTCACCAACTTTTGCGGCCCCGTCAAATACAACACGCACTTTTCTGGTTTATGTGGAGATAGCACTCCGAAATGAGGCAAATACCATATTGGATATTTCGTACCTACTACGTTCACGTAGTAGGTACTTCACTTGTTGATTCTATAAAACAAAATGATCAAATACTCTCTTTGTTACATGTAACATTCACAATCAACGTTGCCAGATGTGACGATTTATAGTTATTTCTTTTAAAATTAAAAAACCTTAAAATATATTATTTTATTATATAAAACAGGTTCTTAGTCACGTCTATAATAATTCTTAAAGTACATTTTAAAAAACATCGTATCTTAAGACTTTCCAAATATTCTTTTCTATAGGATGTTATGGATGCTTTTCTAATATATGAACCTTTAAAAAATGTTAATAAATATATTTTTGTAACATTTTTGTATATTTGTTTCCAATTTTGATTAATCGTATTAGATTACTCGAATTATTCGTTTTTCCAAATTTGGGCATTTTAAATTAATTTGCCAATAATTGTTCGAACAATCGAATAACGAATCAACCGATTACCGGTACCTTAGGAACCGGTCACGTAGTAGGTTCCTTAGGAACCGGTCACGTAGTAGGTACCTTAGGAACCGGTCACGTGATAGGTACCTTAGGAACCGGTCACGTAGTAGGTACCTTAGGAACCGGTCACGTGATAGGTACCTTAGGAACCGGTCACGTAGTAGGTACCTTAGGAACCGGTCACGTGATAGGTTCCTTAGGAACCGGTCTCGTAGTAGGTACCTTAGGAACCGGTCACGTGATAGGTACCTTAGGAACCGGTCACGTAGTAGGTACCTTAGGAACCGGTCACGTAGTAGGTACCTTAGGAACCGGTCACGTGGTAGGTACCTTAGGAACCGGTCACGTAGTAAGTACCTATGGAACCGGTCACGTAGTAGGTACCTTAGGAACCGGTCACGTAGTAGGTACCTTAGGAACCGGTCACGTGATAGGTACCTTAGGAACCGGTCACGTGATAGGTACCTTAGGAACCGGTCACGTGATAGGTACCTTAGGAACCGGTCACGTAGTAGGTACTTTAGGAACCGGTCACGTAGTAGGTACCTTAGGAACCGGTCACGTGATAGGTTCCTTAGGAACCGGTCACGTGATAGGTACCTTAGGAACCGGTCACGTAGTAGGTACCTTAGGAACCGGTCACGTGGTAGGTACCTTAGGAACCGGTCACGTAGTAGGTACCTTAGGAACCGGTCACGTGATAGGTACCTTAGGAACCGGTCACGTAGTAGGTACCTTAGGAACCGGTCACGTAGTAGGTACCTTAGGAACCGGTCACGTGATAGGTACCTTAGGAACCGGTCACGTAGTAGGTACCTTAGGAACCGGTCACGTGGTAGGTACCTTAGGAACCGGTCACGTGATAGGTACCTTAGGAACCGGTCACGTGATAGATACCTTAGGAACCGGTCACGTAGTAGGTACCTTAGGAACCGGTCACGTGATAGGTTCCTTAGGAACCGGTCACGTGATAGGTACCTTAGGAACCGGTCACGTAGTAGGTACCTTAGGAACCGGTCACGTGGTAGGTACCTTAGGAACCGGTCACGTAGTAGGTACCTTAGGAACCGGTCACGTGATAGGTACCTTAGGAACCGGTCACGTGATAGGTACCTTAGGAACCGGTCACGTGATAGGTTCCTTAGGAACCGGTCACGTAGTAGGTACCTTAGGAACCGGTCACGTAGTAGGTACCTTAGGAACCGGTCACATGATAGGTACCTTAGGAACCGGTCACGTGATAGGTACCTTAGGAACCGGTCACGTGATAGGTACCTTAGGAACCGGTCACGTAGTAGGTACCTTAGGAACCGGTCACGTGATAGGTACCTTAGGAACCGGTCACGTAGTAGGTACCTTAGGAACCGGTCACGTGATAGGTACCTTAGGAACCGGTCACGTGATAGGTACCTTAGGAACCGGTCACGTAGTAGGTACCTTAGGAACCGGTCACGTAGTAGGTACCTTAGGAACCGGTCACGTAGTAGGTACCTTAGGAACCGGTCACGTGATAGGTTCCTTAGGAACCGGTCACGTGATAGGTTCCTTAGGAACCGGTCACGTAGTAGGTACCTTAGGAACCGGTCACGTAGTAGGTACCTTACGAACCTGTCACGTAGTAGGTACCTTAGGAACCGGTCACGTGATAGGTACCTTAGGAACCGGTCACGTGATAGGTACCTTAGGAACCGGTCACGTAGTAGGTACTTTAGGAACCGGTCACGTAGTAGGTACCTTAGGAACCGGTCACGTAGTAGGTACCTTAGGAACCGGTCACGTGATAGGTTCCTTAGGAACCGGTCACGTGATAGGTACCTTAGGAACCGGTCACGTAGTAGGTACCTTAGGAACCGGTCACGTGGTAGGTACCTTAGGAACCGGTCACGTAGTAGGTACCTTAGGAACCGGTCACGTGATAGGTACCTTAGGAACCGGTCACGTAGTAGGTACCTTAGGAACCGGTCACGTGGTAGGTACCTTAGGAACCGGTCACGTAGTATGTACCTTAGGAACCGGTCACGTGATAGGTTCCTTAGGAACCGGTCACGTAGTAGGTACCTTAGGAACCGGTCACGTGATAGGTACCTTAGGAACTGGTCACGTAGTAGGAACCTTAGGAACCGGTCACGTGATAGGTTCCTTAGGAACCGGTCTCGTAGTAGGTACCTTAGGAACCGGTCACGTGGTAGGTACCTTAGGAACCGGTCACTTAGTAGGTACCTTAGGAACCGGTCACGTAGTAGGTACCTTAGGAACCGGTCACGTAGTAGGTACCTTAGGAACCGGTCACGTAGTAGGTACCTTAGGAACCGGTCACGTAGTAGGTACCTTAGGAACCGGTCACGTGATAGGTTCCTTAGGAACCGGCCACGTAGTAGGTACCTTAGGAACCGGTCACGTAGTAGGTACCATTGATATCATGACATAATGTTGAATTGGTTGTCCTGAATGTCCACTTCTCCATAAGAACCTTTGAGAATGTTGATCCTTTTGACGTATTTTAACTTGAGAAAACATTTCTTTAATGTCAGTAGCCACAGCAATTTTCCGTACCTGTTGAGGACCTCGAACCAATGTTGAATTCAAGGAGACCTCACCAACTTTTGCGGCCCCGTCAAATACAACACGCACTTTTCTGGTTTACCTTAGGAACCGGTCACGTAGTAGGTACCTATGGAACCGGTCACGTAGTAGGTACCTTAGGAACCGGTCACGTAGTAGGTACCTTAGGAACCGGTCACGTAGTAGGTACCATTGATATCATGACATAATGTTGAATTGGTTGTCCTGAATGTCCACTTCTCCATAAGAACCTTTGAGAATGTTGATCCTTTTGACGTATTTTAATTTGAGAAAACATTTCTTTAATGTCAGTAGCCACAGCAATTTTCCGTACCTGTTGAGGACCTCGAACCAATGTTGAATTCAAGGAGACCTCACCAACTTTTGCGGCCCCGTCAAATACAACACGCACTTTTCTGGTTTATGTGGAGATAGCACTCCGAAATGAGGCAAATACCAGATTGGATATTTCGTACCTACTACGGTCACGTAGACCACGTCACGTTGCCAGATGTGACGATTTATAGTTATTTCTTTTAAAAGTAAAAAACCTTAAAATATATTATTTTATTATATAAAACAGGTTCTTAGTCACGTCTATAATAATTCTTAAAGTACATTTTAAAAAACATCGTATCTTAAGGCTTTCCAAATATTCTTTTCTATAGGATGTTATGAATGCTTTTCTAATATATGAACCTTTAAAAAATGTTAATAAATATATTTTTGTAACATTTTTGTATATTTGTTTCCAATTTTGATTAATCGTATTAGATTACTCGAATTATTCGTTTTTCCAAATTTGGGCATTTTAAATTAATTTGCCAATAATTGTTCGAACAATCGAATAACGAATCAACCGATTACCGGTACCTTAGGAACCGGTCACGTAGTAGGTTCCTTAGGAACCGGTCACGTAGTAGGTACCTTAGGAACCGGTCACGTGATAGGTACCTTAGGAACCAGTCACGTAGTAGGTACCTTAGGAACCGGTCACGTGATAGGTACCTTAGGAACCGGTCACGTAGTAGGTACCTTAGGAACCGGTCACGTGATAGGTTCCTTAGGAACCGGTCTCGTAGTAGGTACCTTAGGAACCGGTCACGTAGTAGGTACCTATGGAACCGGTCACGTAGTAGGTACCTATGGAACCGGTCACGTAGTAGGTACCTTAGGAACCGGTCACGTAGTAGGTACCTTAGGAACCGGTCACGTAGTAGGTACCTTAGGAACCGGTCACGTGATAGGTACCTTAGGAACCGGTCACGTGATAGGTACCTTAGGAACCGGTCACGTAGTAGGTACCTTAGGAACCGGTCACGTGATAGGTTCCTTAGGAACCGGTCTCGTAGTAGGTACCTTAGGAAGCGGTCTTGTAGTAGGTACCTTAGGAACCGGTCACGTAGTAGTTACCTTAGGAACCGGTCCTTAGGAACCGGTCACGTAGTAGGTACCTTAGGAACCGGTCACGTAGTAGGTACCTTAGGAACCGGTCACGTAGTAGGTACCTTAGGAACCGGTCACGTAGTAGGTACCTTAGGAACCGGTCACGTGATAGGTACCTTAGGAACCGGTCACGTGATAGGTACCTTAGGAACCGGTCACGTAGTAGGTACCTTAGGAACCGGTCACGTGGTAGGTACCTTAGGAACCGGTCACGTAGTAGGTACCTATGGAACCGGTCACGTAGTAGGTACCTTAAGAACCGGTCACGTAGTAGGTACCTTAGGAACCGGTCACGTGATAGGTACCTTAGGAACCGGTCACGTGATAGGTACCTTAGGAACCGGTCACGTGATAGGTACCTTAGGAACCGGTCACGTAGTAGGTACCTTAGGAACCGGTCACGTGATAGGTACCTTAGGAACCGGTCACGTAGTAGGTTCCTTAGGAACCGGTCACGTAGTAGGTACCTTAGGAACCGGTCACGTGATAGGTTCCTTAGGAACCGGTCACGTAGTAGGTACCTTAGGAACCGGTCACGTAGTAGGTACCTTAGGAACCGGTCACGTAGTAGGTACCTTAGGAACCGGTCACGTGATAGGTACCTTAGGAACCGGTCACGTGATAGGTACCTTAGGAACCGGTCACGTAGTAGGTACCTTAGGAACCGGTCACGTAGTAGGTACCTTAGGAACCGGTCACGTAGTAGGTACCTTAGGAACCGGTCACGTGGTAGGTACCTTAGGAACCGGTCACGTAGTAGGTACCTTAGGAACCGGTCACGTGATAGGTACCTTAGGAACCGGTCACGTAGTAGGTACCTTAGGAACCGGTCACGTGATAGGTTCCTTAGGAACCGGTCTCGTAGTAGGTACCTTACGAACCGGTCTCGTAGTAGGTACCTTAGGAACCGGTCACGTAGTAGTTACCTTAGGAACCGGTCCTTAGGAACCGGTCACGTGATAGGTTCCTTAGGAACCGGTCACGTGATAGGTACCTTAGGAACCGGTCACGTAGTAGGTACCTTAGGAACCGGTCACGTGGTAGGTACCTTAGGAACCGGTCACGTAGTAGGTACCTTAGGAACCGGTCACGTGATAGGTACCTTAGGAACCGGTCACGTAGTAGGTACCTTAGGAACCGGTCACGTGGTAGGTACCTTAGGAACCGGTCACGTAGTATGTACCTTAGGAACCGGTCACGTGATAGGTTCCTTAGGAACCGGTCACGTAGTAGGTACCTTAGGAACCGGTCACGTGATAGGTACCTTAGGAACCGGTCACGTAGTAGGAACCTTAGGAACCGGTCACGTGATAGGTTCCTTAGGAACCGGTCTCGTAGTAGGTACCTTAGGAACCGGTCACGTGGTAGGTACCTTAGGAACCGGTCACGTAGTATGTACCTTAGGAACCGGTCACGTAGTAGGTACCTATAGAACCGGTCACTTAGTAGGTACCTTAGGAACCGGTCACGTAGTAGGTACCTTAGGAACCGGTCACGTAGTAGGTACCTTAGGAACCGGTCACGTAGTAGGTACCTTAGGAACCGGTCACGTGATAGGTTCCTTAGGAACCGGCCACGTAGTAGGTACCTTAGGAACCGGTCACGTAGTAGGTACCATTGATATCATGACATAATGTTGAATTGGTTGTCCTGAATGTCCACTTCTCCATAAGAACCTTTGAGAATGTTGATCCTTTTGACGTATTTTAACTTGAGAAAACATTTCTTTAATGTCAGTAGCCACAGCAATTTTCCGTACCTGTTGAGGACCTCGAACCAATGTTGAATTCAAGGAGACCTCACCAACTTTTGCGGCCCCGTCAAATACAACACGCACTTTTCTGGTTTATGTGGAGATAGCACTCCGAAATGAGGCAAATACCATATTGGATATTTCGTACCTACTACGTTCACGTAGTAGGTACTTCACTTGTTGATTCTATAAAACAAAATGATCAAATACTCTCTTTGTTACATGTAACATTCACAATCAACGTTGCCAGATGTGACGATTTATAGTTATTTCTTTTAAAATTAAAAAACCTTAAAATATATTATTTTATTATATAAAACAGGTTCTTAGTCACGTCTATAATAATTCTTAAAGTACATTTTAAAAAACATCGTATCTTAAGACTTTCCAAATATTCTTTTCTATAGGATGTTATGGATGCTTTTCTAATATATGAACCTTTAAAAAATGTTAATAAATATATTTTTGTAACATTTTTGTATATTTGTTTCCAATTTTGATTAATCGTATTAGATTACTCGAATTATTCGTTTTTCCAAATTTGGGCATTTTAAATTAATTTGCCAATAATTGTTCGAACAATCGAATAACGAATCAACCGATTACCGGTACCTTAGGAACCGGTCACGTAGTAGGTTCCTTAGGAACCGGTCACGTAGTAGGTTCCTTAGGAACCGGTCACGTAGTAGGTACCTTAGGAACCGGTCACGTGATAGGTACCTTAGGAACCGGTCACGTAGTAGGTACCTTAGGAACCGGTCACGTGATAGGTACCTTAGGAACCGGTCACGTAGTAGGTACCTTAGGAACCGGTCACGTGATAGGTTCCTTAGGAACCGGTCTCGTAGTAGGTACCTTAGGAACCGGTCACGTAGTAGGTACCTATGGAACCGGTCACGTAGTAGGTACCTTAGGAACCGGTCACGTGATAGGTTCCTTAGGAACCGGTCACGTAGTAGGTACCTTAGGAACCGGTCACGTGATAGGTACCTTAGGAACCGGTCACGTAGTAGGTACCTTAGGAACCGGTCACGTAGTAGGTACCTTAGGAACCGGTCACGTGGTAGGTACCTTAGGAACCGGTCACGTAGTAAGTACCTATGGAACCGGTCACGTAGTACGTACCTTAGGAACCGGTCTCGTAGTAGGTACCTTAGGAACCGGTCACGTGATAGGTACCTTAGGAACCGGTCACGTGATAGGTACCTTAGGAACCGGTCACGTGATAGGTACCTTAGGAACCGGTCACGTAGTAGGTACTTTAGGAACCGGTCACGTAGTAGGTACCTTAGGAACCGGTCACGTGATAGGTTCCTTAGGAACCGGTCACGTGATAGGTACCTTAGGAACCGGTCACGTAGTAGGTACCTTAGGAACCGGTCACGTGGTAGGTACCTTAGGAACCGGTCACGTAGTAGGTACCTTAGGAACCGGTCACGTGATAGGTACCTTAGGAACCGGTCACGTAGTAGGTACCTTAGGAACCGGTCACGTAGTAGGTACCTTAGGAACCGGTCACGTGATAGGTACCTTAGGAACCGGTCACGTAGTAGGTACCTTAGGAACCGGTCACGTGGTAGGTACCTTAGGAACCGGTCACGTGATAGGTACCTTAGGAACCGGTCACGTGATAGGTACCTTAGGAACCGGTCACGTAGTAGGTACCTTAGGAACCGGTCACGTGATAGGTTCCTTAGGAACCGGTCACGTGATAGGTACCTTAGGAACCGGTCACGTAGTAGGTACCTTAGGAACCGGTCACGTGGTAGGTACCTTAGGAACCGGTCACGTAGTAGGTACCTTAGGAACCGGTCACGTGATAGGTACCTTAGGAACCGGTCACGTGATAGGTACCTTAGGAACCGGTCACGTGATAGGTTCCTTAGGAACCGGTCACGTAGTAGGTACCTTAGGAACCGGTCACGTAGTAGGTACCTTAGGAACCGGTCACGTGATAGGTACCTTAGGAACCGGTCACGTGATAGGTACCTTAGGAACCGGTCACGTGATAGGTACCTTAGGAACCGGTCACGTAGTAGGTACCTTAGGAACCGGTCACGTGATAGGTACCTTAGGAACCGGTCACGTGATAGGTACCTTAGGAACCGGTCACGTGATAGGTTCCTTAGGAACCGGTCACGTAGTAGGTACCTTAGGAACCGGTCACGTAGTAGGTACCTTAGGAACCGGTCACATGATAGGTACCTTAGGAACCGGTCACGTGATAGGTACCTTAGGAACCGGTCACGTGATAGGTACCTTAGGAACCGGTCACGTAGTAGGTACCTTAGGAACCGGTCACGTGATAGGTACCTTAGGAACCGGTCACGTAGTAGGTACCTTAGGAACCGGTCACGTGATAGGTACCTTAGGAACCGGTCACGTGATAGGTACCTTAGGAACCGGTCACGTAGTAGGTACCTTAGGAACCGGTCACGTAGTAGGTACCTTAGGAACCGGTCACGTAGTAGGTACCTTAGGAACCGGTCACGTGATAGGTTCCTTAGGAACCGGTCACGTGATAGGTACCTTAGGAACCGGTCACGTGATAGGTTCCTTAGGAACCGGTCACGTAGTAGGTACCTTAGGAACCGGTCACGTAGTAGGTACCTTACGAACCGGTCACGTAGTAGGTACCTTAGGAACCGGTCACGTGATAGGTACCTTAGGAACCGGTCACGTGATAGGTACCTTAGGAACCGGTCACGTAGTAGGTACCTTAGGAACCGGTCACGTAGTAGGTACCTTAGGAACCGGTCACGTAGTAGGTACCTTAGGAACCGGTCACGTGATAGGTTCCTTAGGAACCGGTCACGTGATAGGTACCTTAGGAACCGGTCACGTGATAGGTACCTTAGGAACCGGTCACGTAGTAGGTACCTTAGGAACCGGTCACGTGGTAGGTACCTTAGGAACCGGTCGCGTAGTAGGTACCTTAGGAACCGGTCACGTGATAGGTACCTTAGGAACCGGTCACGTAGTAGGTACCTTAGGAACCGGTCACGTGGTAGGTACCTTAGGAACCGGTCACGTAGTATGTACCTTAGGAACCGGTCACGTGATAGGTTCCTTAGGAACCGGTCACGTAGTAGGTACCTTAGGAACCGGTCACGTGATAGGTACCTTAGGAACCGGTCACGTAGTAGGAACCTTAGGAACCGGTCACGTGATAGGTTCCTTAGGAACCGGTCTCGTAGTAGGTACCTTAGGAACCGGTCACGTGGTAGGTACCTTAGGAACCGGTCACGTAGTATGTACCTTAGGAACCGGTCACGTAGTAGGTACCTATAGAACCGGTCACTTAGTAGGTACCTTAGGAACCGGTCACGTAGTAGGTACCTTAGGAACCGGTCACGTAGTAGGTACCTTAGGAACCGGTCACGTAGTAGGTACCTTAGGAACCGGTCACGTAGTAGGTACCTTAGGAACCGGTCACGTGATAGGTTCCTTAGGAACCGGCCACGTAGTAGGTACCTTAGGAACCGGTCACGTAGTAGGTACCATTGATATCATGACATAATGTTGAATTGGTTGTCCTGAATGTCCACTTCTCCATAAGAACCTTTGAGAATGTTGATCCTTTTGACGTATTTTAACTTGAGAAAACATTTCTTTAATGTCAGTAGCCACAGCAATTTTCCGTACCTGTTGAGGACCTCGAACCAATGTTGAATTCAAGGAGACCTCACCAACTTTTGCGGCCCCGTCAAATACAACACGCACTTTTCTGGTTTATGTGGAGATAGCACTCCGAAATGAGGCAAATACCAGATTGGATATTTCGTACCTACTACGGTCACGTAGTAGGTACTTCACTTGTTGATTCTATAAAACAAAATGATCAAATACTCTCTTTGTTACATGTAACATTCACAATCAACGTTGCCAGATGTGACGATTTATAGTTATTTCTTTTAAAAGTAAAAAACCTTAAAATATATTATTTTATTATATAAAACAGGTTCTTAGTCACGTCTATAATAATTCTTAAAGTACATTTTAAAAAACATCGTATCTTAAGGCTTTCCAAATATTCTTTTCTATAGGATGTTATGAATGCTTTTCTAATATATGAACCTTTAAAAAATGTTAATAAATATATTTTTGTAACATTTTTGTATATTTGTTTCCAATTTTGATTAATCGTATTAGATTACTCGAATTATTCGTTTTTCCAAATTTGGGCATTTTAAATTAATTTGCCAATAATTGTTCGAACAATCGAATAACGAATCAACCGATTACCGGTACCTTAGGAACCGGTCACGTAGTAGGTTCCTTAGGAACCGGTCACGTAGTAGGTACCTTAGGAACCGGTCACGTGATAGGTACCTTAGGAACCAGTCACGTAGTAGGTACCTTAGGAACCGGTCACGTGATAGGTACCTTAGGAACCGGTCACGTAGTAGGTACCTTAGGAACCGGTCACGTGATAGGTTCCTTAGGAACCGGTCTCGTAGTAGGTACCTTAGGAACCGGTCACGTAGTAGGTACCTATGGAACCGGTCACGTAGTAGGTACCTATGGAACCGGTCACGTAGTAGGTACCTTAGGAACCGGTCACGTAGTAGGTACCTTAGGAACCGGTCACGTAGTAGGTACCTTAGGAACCGGTCACGTGATAGGTACCTTAGGAACCGGTCACGTGATAGGTACCTTAGGAACCGGTCACGTAGTAGGTACCTTAGGAACCGGTCACGTGATAGGTTCCTTAGGAACCGGTCTCGTAGTAGGTACCTTAGGAACCGGTCTTGTAGTAGGTACCTTAGGAACCGGTCACGTAGTAGTTACCTTAGGAACCGGTCCTTAGGAACCGGTCACGTAGTAGGTACCTTAGGAACCGGTCACGTAGTAGGTACCTTAGGAACCGGTCACGTAGTAGGTACCTTAGGAACCGGTCACGTAGTAGGTACCTTAGGAACCGGTCACGTGATAGGTACCTTAGGAACCGGTCACGTAGTAGGTACCTTAGGAACCGGTCACGTGATAGGTTCCTTAGGAACCGGTCTCGTAGTAGGTACCTTAGGAACCGGTCACGTGATAGGTACCTTAGGAACCGGTCACGTAGTAGGTACCTTAGGAACCGGTCACGTGGTAGGTACCTTAGGAACCGGTCACGTAGTAGGTACCTATGGAACCGGTCACGTAGTAGGTACCTTAAGAACCGGTCACGTAGTAGGTACCTTGGGAACCGGTCACGTGATAGGTACCTTAGGAACCGGTCACGTGATAGGTACCTTAGGAACCGGTCACGTGATAGGTACCTTAGGAACCGGTCACGTAGTAGGTACCTTAGGAACCGGTCACGTGATAGGTACCTTAGGAACCGGTCACGTAGTAGGTTCCTTAGGAACCGGTCACGTAGTAGGTACCTTAGGAACCGGTCACGTGATAGGTTCCTTAGGAACCGGTCACATAGTAGGTACCTTAGGAACCGGTCACGTAGTAGGTACCTTAGGAACCGGTCACGTGATAGGTACCTTAGGAACCGGTCACGTGATAGGTTCCTTAGGAACCGGTCACGTAGTAGGTACCTTAGGAACCGGTCACGTGATAGGTACCTTAGGAACCGGTCACGTAGTAGGTACCTTAGGAACCGGTCACGTAGTAGGTACCTTAGGAACCGGTCACGTGGTAGGTACCTTAGGAACCGGTCACGTAGTAAGTACCTATGGAACCGGTCACATAGTAGGTACCTTAGGAACCGGTCACGTAGTAGGTACCTTAGGAACCGGTCACGTGATAGGTACCTTAGGAACCGGTCACGTGATAGGTACCTTAGGAACCGGTCACGTGATAGGTACCTTAGGAACCGGTCACGTAGTAGGTACTTTAGGAACCGGTCACGTAGTAGGTACCTTAGGAACCGGTCACGTGATAGGTTCCTTAGGAACCGGTCACGTGATAGGTACCTTAGGAACCGGTCACGTAGTAGGTACCTTAGGAACCGGTCACGTGGTAGGTACCTTAGGAACCGGTCACGTGATAGGTTCCTTAGGAACCGGTCACGTAGTAGGTACCTTAGGAACCGGTCACGTAGTAGGTACCTTAGGAACCGGTCACGTGATAGGTACCTTAGGAACCGGTCACGTGATAGGTACCTTAGGAACCGGTCACGTGATAGGTACCTTAGGAACCGGTCACGTAGTAGGTACCTTAGGAAGCGGTCACGTGATAGGTACCTTAGGAACCGGTCACGTAGTAGGTTCCTTAGGAACCGGTCACGTAGTAGGTACCTTAGGAACCGGTCACGTGATAGGTTCCTTAGGAACCGGTCACGTAGTAGGTACCTTAGGAACCGGTCACGTAGTAGGTACCTTACGAACCGGTCACGTAGTAGGTACCTTAGGAACCGGTCACGTGATAGGTACCTTAGGAACCGGTCACGTGATAGGTACCTTAGGAACCGGTCACGTAGTAGGTACCTTAGGAACCGGTCACGTAGTAGGTACCTTAGGAACCGGTCACGTAGTAGGTACCTTAGGAACCGGTCACGTGATAGGTTCCTTAGGAACCGGTCACGTGATAGGTACCTTAGGAACCGGTCACGTAGTAGGTACCTTAGGAACCGGTCACGTGGTAGGTACCTTAGGAACCGGTCACGTAGTAGGTACCTTAGGAACCGGTCACGTGATAGGTACCTTAGGAACCGGTCACGTAGTAGGTACCTTAGGAACCGGTCACGTGGTAGGTACCTTAGGAACCGGTCACGTAGTATGTACCTTAGGAACCGGTCACGTGATAGGTTCCTTAGGAACCGGTCACGTAGTAGGTACCTTAGGAACCGGTCACGTGATAGGTACCTTAGGAACCGGTCACGTAGTAGGAACCTTAGGAACCGGTCACGTGATAGGTTCCTTAGGAACCGGTCTCGTAGTAGGTACCTTAGGTACCGGTCACGTGGTAGGTACCTTAGGAACCGGTCACGTAGTATGTACCTTAGGAACCGGTCACGTAGTAGGTACCTATAGAACCGGTCACTTAGTAGGTACCTTAGGAACCGGTCACGTAGTAGGTACCTTAGGAACCGGTCACGTAGTAGGTACCTTAGGAACCGGTCACGTAGTAGGTACCTTAGGAACCGGTCACGTAGTAGGTACCTTAGGAACCGGTCACGTGATAGGTTCCTTAGGAACCGGCCACGTAGTAGGTACCTTAGGAACCGGTCACGTAGTAGGTACCATTGATATCATGACATAATGTTGAATTGGTTGTCCTGAATGTCCACTTCTCCATAAGAACCTTTGAGAATGTTGATCCTTTTGACGTATTTTAACTTGAGAAAACATTTCTTTAATGTCAGTAGCCACAGCAATTTTCCGTACCTGTTGAGGACCTCGAACCAATGTTGAATTCAAGGAGACCTCACCAACTTTTGCGGCCCCGTCAAATACAACACGCACTTTTCTGGTTTACCTTAGGAACCGGTCACGTAGTAGGTACCTATGGAACCGGTCACGTAGTAGGTACCTTAGGAACCGGTCACGTAGTAGGTACCTTAGGAACCGGTCACGTAGTAGGTACCTTAGGAACCGGTCACGTGGTAGGTACCTTAGGAACCGGTCACGTAGTAAGTACCTATGGAACCGGTCACGTAGTAGGTACCTTAGGAACCGGTCACGTGATAGGTACCTTAGGAACCGGTCACGTGATAGGTACCTTAGGAACCGGTCACGTAGTAGGTACCTTAGGAACCGGTCACGTGATAGGTTCCTTAGGAACCGGTCTCGTAGTAGGTACCTTAGGAAGCGGTCTTGTAGTAGGTACCTTAGGAACCGGTCACGTAGTAGTTACCTTAGGAACCGGTCCTTAGGAACCGGTCACGTAGTAGGTACCTTAGGAACCGGTCACGTAGTAGGTACCTTAGGAACCGGTCACGTAGTAGGTACCTTAGGAACCGGTCACGTAGTAGGTACCTTAGGAACCGGTCACGTGATAGGTACCTTAGGAACCGGTCACGTGATAGGTACCTTAGGAACCGGTCACGTAGTAGGTACCTTAGGAACCGGTCACGTGATAGGTTCCTTAGGAACCGGTCTCGTAGTAGGTACCTTAGGAACCGGTCACGTGATAGGTACCTTAGGAACCGGTCACGTAGTAGGTACCTTAGGAACCGGTCACGTGGTAGGTACCTTAGGAACCGGTCACGTAGTAGGTACCTATGGAACCGGTCACGTAGTAGGTACCTTAAGAACCGGTCACGTAGTAGGTACCTTAGGAACCGGTCACGTGATAGGTACCTTAGGAACCGGTCACGTGATAGGTACCTTAGGAACCGGTCACGTGATAGGTACCTTAGGAACCGGTCACGTAGTAGGTACCTTAGGAACCGGTCACGTGATAGGTACCTTAGGAACCGGTCACGTAGTAGGTTCCTTAGGAACCGGTCACGTAGTAGGTACCTTAGGAACCGGTCACGTGATAGGTTCCTTAGGAACCGGTCACGTAGTAGGTACCTTAGGAACCGGTCACGTAGTAGGTACCTTAGGAACCGGTCACGTAGTAGGTACCTTAGGAACCGGTCACGTGATAGGTACCTTAGGAACCGGTCACGTGATAGGTACCTTAGGAACCGGTCACGTAGTAGGTACCTTAGGAACCGGTCACGTAGTAGGTACCTTAGGAACCGGTCACGTAGTAGGTACCTTAGGAACCGGTCACGTGGTAGGTACCTTAGGAACCGGTCACGTAGTAGGTACCTTAGGAACCGGTCACGTGATAGGTACCTTAGGAACCGGTCACGTAGTAGGTACCTTAGGAACCGGTCACGTGATAGGTTCCTTAGGAACCGGTCTCGTAGTAGGTACCTTACGAACCGGTCTCGTAGTAGGTACCTTAGGAACCGGTCACGTAGTAGTTACCTTAGGAACCGGTCCTTAGGAACCGGTCACGTGATAGGTTCCTTAGGAACCGGTCACGTGATAGGTACCTTAGGAACCGGTCACGTAGTAGGTACCTTAGGAACCGGTCACGTGGTAGGTACCTTAGGAACCGGTCACGTAGTAGGTACCTTAGGAACCGGTCACGTGATAGGTACCTTAGGAACCGGTCACGTAGTAGGTACCTTAGGAACCGGTCACGTGGTAGGTACCTTAGGAACCGGTCACGTAGTATGTACCTTAGGAACCGGTCACGTGATAGGTTCCTTAGGAACCGGTCACGTAGTAGGTACCTTAGGAACCGGTCACGTGATAGGTACCTTAGGAACCGGTCACGTAGTAGGAACCTTAGGAACCGGTCACGTGATAGGTTCCTTAGGAACCGGTCTCGTAGTAGGTACCTTAGGAACCGGTCACGTGGTAGGTACCTTAGGAACCGGTCACGTAGTATGTACCTTAGGAACCGGTCACGTAGTAGGTACCTATAGAACCGGTCACTTAGTAGGTACCTTAGGAACCGGTCACGTAGTAGGTACCTTAGGAACCGGTCACGTAGTAGGTACCTTAGGAACCGGTCACGTAGTAGGTACCTTAGGAACCGGTCACGTGATAGGTTCCTTAGGAACCGGCCACGTAGTAGGTACCTTAGGAACCGGTCACGTAGTAGGTACCATTGATATCATGACATAATGTTGAATTGGTTGTCCTGAATGTCCACTTCTCCATAAGAACCTTTGAGAATGTTGATCCTTTTGACGTATTTTAACTTGAGAAAACATTTCTTTAATGTCAGTAGCCACAGCAATTTTCCGTACCTGTTGAGGACCTCGAACCAATGTTGAATTCAAGGAGACCTCACCAACTTTTGCGGCCCCGTCAAATACAACACGCACTTTTCTGGTTTATGTGGAGATAGCACTCCGAAATGAGGCAAATACCATATTGGATATTTCGTACCTACTACGTTCACGTAGTAGGTACTTCACTTGTTGATTCTATAAAACAAAATGATCAAATACTCTCTTTGTTACATGTAACATTCACAATCAACGTTGCCAGATGTGACGATTTATAGTTATTTCTTTTAAAATTAAAAAACCTTAAAATATATTATTTTATTATATAAAACAGGTTCTTAGTCACGTCTATAATAATTCTTAAAGTACATTTTAAAAAACATCGTATCTTAAGACTTTCCAAATATTCTTTTCTATAGGATGTTATGGATGCTTTTCTAATATATGAACCTTTAAAAAATGTTAATAAATATATTTTTGTAACATTTTTGTATATTTGTTTCCAATTTTGATTAATCGTATTAGATTACTCGAATTATTCGTTTTTCCAAATTTGGGCATTTTAAATTAATTTGCCAATAATTGTTCGAACAATCGAATAACGAATCAACCGATTACCGGTACCTTAGGAACCGGTCACGTAGTAGGTTCCTTAGGAACCGGTCACGTAGTAGGTTCCTTAGGAACCGGTCACGTAGTAGGTACCTTAGGAACCGGTCACGTGATAGGTACCTTAGGAACCGGTCACGTAGTAGGTACCTTAGGAACCGGTCACGTGATAGGTACCTTAGGAACCGGTCACGTAGTAGGTACCTTAGGAACCGGTCACGTGATAGGTTCCTTAGGAACCGGTCTCGTAGTAGGTACCTTAGGAACCGGTCACGTAGTAGGTACCTATGGAACCGGTCACGTAGTAGGTACCTTAGGAACCGGTCACGTGATAGGTTCCTTAGGAACCGGTCACGTAGTAGGTACCTTAGGAACCGGTCACGTGATAGGTACCTTAGGAACCGGTCACGTAGTAGGTACCTTAGGAACCGGTCACGTAGTAGGTACCTTAGGAACCGGTCACGTGGTAGGTACCTTAGGAACCGGTCACGTAGTAAGTACCTATGGAACCGGTCACGTAGTAGGTACCTTAGGAACCGGTCACGTAGTAGGTACCTTAGGAACCGGTCACGTGATAGGTACCTTAGGAACCGGTCACGTGATAGGTACCTTAGGAACCGGTCACGTGATAGGTACCTTAGGAACCGGTCACGTAGTAGGTACTTTAGGAACCGGTCACGTAGTAGGTACCTTAGGAACTGGTCACGTGATAGGTTCCTTAGGAACCGGTCACGTGATAGGTACCTTAGGAACCGGTCACGTAGTAGGTACCTTAGGAACCGGTCACGTGGTAGGTACCTTAGGAACCGGTCACGTAGTAGGTACCTTAGGAACCGGTCACGTGATAGGTACCTTAGGAACCGGTCACGTAGTAGGTACCTTAGGAACCGGTCACGTAGTAGGTACCTTAGGAACCGGTCACGTGATAGGTACCTTAGGAACCGGTCACGTAGTAGGTACCTTAGGAACCGGTCACGTGGTAGGTACCTTAGGAACCGGTCACGTGATAGGTACCTTAGGAACCGGTCACGTGATAGGTACCTTAGGAACCGGTCACGTAGTAGGTACCTTAGGAACCGGTCACGTGATAGGTTCCTTAGGAACCGGTCACGTGATAGGTACCTTAGGAACCGGTCACGTAGTAGGTACCTTAGGAACCGGTCACGTGGTAGGTACCTTAGGAACCGGTCACGTAGTAGGTACCTTAGGAACCGGTCACGTGATAGGTACCTTAGGAACCGGTCACGTGATAGGTACCTTAGGAACCGGTCACGTGATAGGTTCCTTAGGAACCGGTCACGTAGTAGGTACCTTAGGAACCGGTCACGTAGTAGGTACCTTAGGAACCGGTCACGTGATAGGTACCTTAGGAACCGGTCACGTGATAGGTACCTTAGGAACCGGTCACGTGATAGGTACCTTAGGAACCGGTCACGTAGTAGGTACCTTAGGAACCGGTCACGTGATAGGTACCTTAGGAACCGGTCACGTGATAGGTACCTTAGGAACCGGTCACGTGATAGGTTCCTTAGGAACCGGTCACGTAGTAGGTACCTTAGGAACCGGTCACGTAGTAGGTACCTTAGGAACCGGTCACATGATAGGTACCTTAGGAACCGGTCACGTGATAGGTACCTTAGGAACCGGTCACGTGATAGGTACCTTAGGAACCGGTCACGTAGTAGGTACCTTAGGAACCGGTCACGTGATAGGTACCTTAGGAACCGGTCACGTAGTAGGTACCTTAGGAACCGGTCACGTGATAGGTACCTTAGGAACCGGTCACGTGATAGGTACCTTAGGAACCGGTCACGTAGTAGGTACCTTAGGAACCGGTCACGTAGTAGGTACCTTAGGAACCGGTCACGTAGTAGGTACCTTAGGAACCGGTCACGTGATAGGTTCCTTAGGAACCGGTCACGTGATAGGTACCTTAGGAACCGGTCACGTGATAGGTTCCTTAGGAACCGGTCACGTAGTAGGTACCTTAGGAACCGGTCACGTAGTAGGTACCTTACGAACCGGTCACGTAGTAGGTACCTTAGGAACCGGTCACGTGATAGGTACCTTAGGAACCGGTCACGTGATAGGTACCTTAGGAACCGGTCACGTAGTAGGTACCTTAGGAACCGGTCACGTAGTAGGTACCTTAGGAACCGGTCACGTAGTAGGTACCTTAGGAACCGGTCACGTGATAGGTTCCTTAGGAACCGGTCACGTGATAGGTACCTTAGGAACCGGTCACGTGATAGGTACCTTAGGAACCGGTCACGTAGTAGGTACCTTAGGAACCGGTCACGTGGTAGGTACCTTAGGAACCGGTCGCGTAGTAGGTACCTTAGGAACCGGTCACGTGATAGGTACCTTAGGAACCGGTCACGTAGTAGGTACCTTAGGAACCGGTCACGTGGTAGGTACCTTAGGAACCGGTCACGTAGTATGTACCTTAGGAACCGGTCACGTGATAGGTTCCTTAGGAACCGGTCACGTAGTAGGTACCTTAGGAACCGGTCACGTGATAGGTACCTTAGGAACCGGTCACGTAGTAGGAACCTTAGGAACCGGTCACGTGATAGGTTCCTTAGGAACCGGTCTCGTAGTAGGTACCTTAGGAACCGGTCACGTGGTAGGTACCTTAGGAACCGGTCACGTAGTATGTACCTTAGGAACCGGTCACGTAGTAGGTACCTATAGAACCGGTCACTTAGTAGGTACCTTAGGAACCGGTCACGTAGTAGGTACCTTAGGAACCGGTCACGTAGTAGGTACCTTAGGAACCGGTCACGTAGTAGGTACCTTAGGAACCGGTCACGTAGTAGGTACCTTAGGAACCGGTCACGTGATAGGTTCCTTAGGAACCGGCCACGTAGTAGGTACCTTAGGAACCGGTCACGTAGTAGGTACCATTGATATCATGACATAATGTTGAATTGGTTGTCCTGAATGTCCACTTCTCCATAAGAACCTTTGAGAATGTTGATCCTTTTGACGTATTTTAACTTGAGAAAACATTTCTTTAATGTCAGTAGCCACAGCAATTTTCCGTACCTGTTGAGGACCTCGAACCAATGTTGAATTCAAGGAGACCTCACCAACTTTTGCGGCCCCGTCAAATACAACACGCACTTTTCTGGTTTACCTTAGGAACCGGTCACGTAGTAGGTACCTATGGAACCGGTCACGTAGTAGGTACCTTAGGAACCGGTCACGTAGTAGGTACCTTAGGAACCGGTCACGTAGTAGGTACCATTGATATCATGACATAATGTTGAATTGGTTGTCCTGAATGTCCACTTCTCCATAAGAACCTTTGAGAATGTTGATCCTTTTGACGTATTTTAACTTGAGAAAACATTTCTTTAATGTCAGTAGCCACAGCAATTTTCCGTACCTGTTGAGGACCTCGAACCAATGTTGAATTCAAGGAGACCTCACCAACTTTTGCGGCCCCGTCAAATACAACACGCACTTTTCTGGTTTATGTGGAGATAGCACTCCGAAATGAGGCAAATACCAGATTGGATATTTCGTACCTACTACGGTCACGTAGTAGGTACTTCACTTGTTGATTCTATAAAACAAAATGATCAAATACTCTCTTTGTTACATGTAACATTCACAATCAACGTTGCCAGATGTGACGATTTATAGTTATTTCTTTTAAAAGTAAAAAACCTTAAAATATATTATTTTATTATATAAAACAGGTTCTTAGTCACGTCTATAATAATTCTTAAAGTACATTTTAAAAAACATCGTATCTTAAGGCTTTCCAAATATTCTTTTCTATAGGATGTTATGAATGCTTTTCTAATATATGAACCTTTAAAAAATGTTAATAAATATATTTTTGTAACATTTTTGTATATTTGTTTCCAATTTTGATTAATCGTATTAGATTACTCGAATTATTCGTTTTTCCAAATTTGGGCATTTTAAATTAATTTGCCAATAATTGTTCGAACAATCGAATAACGAATCAACCGATTACCGGTACCTTAGGAACCGGTCACGTAGTAGGTTCCTTAGGAACCGGTCACGTAGTAGGTACCTTAGGAACCGGTCACGTGATAGGTACCTTAGGAACCAGTCACGTAGTAGGTACCTTAGGAACCGGTCACGTGATAGGTACCTTAGGAACCGGTCACGTAGTAGGTACCTTAGGAACCGGTCACGTGATAGGTTCCTTAGGAACCGGTCTCGTAGTAGGTACCTTAGGAACCGGTCACGTAGTAGGTACCTATGGAACCGGTCACGTAGTAGGTACCTATGGAACCGGTCACGTAGTAGGTACCTTAGGAACCGGTCACGTAGTAGGTACCTTAGGAACCGGTCACGTAGTAGGTACCTTAGGAACCGGTCACGTGATAGGTACCTTAGGAACCGGTCACGTGATAGGTACCTTAGGAACCGGTCACGTAGTAGGTACCTTAGGAACCGGTCACGTGATAGGTTCCTTAGGAACCGGTCTCGTAGTAGGTACCTTAGGAACCGGTCTTGTAGTAGGTACCTTAGGAACCGGTCACGTAGTAGTTACCTTAGGAACCGGTCCTTAGGAACCGGTCACGTAGTAGGTACCTTAGGAACCGGTCACGTAGTAGGTACCTTAGGAACCGGTCACGTAGTAGGTACCTTAGGAACCGGTCACGTAGTAGGTACCTTAGGAACCGGTCACGTGATAGGTACCTTAGGAACCGGTCACGTGATAGGTACCTTAGGAACCGGTCACGTAGTAGGTACCTTAGGAACCGGTCACGTGATAGGTTCCTTAGGAACCGGTCTCGTAGTAGGTACCTTAGGAACCGGTCACGTGATAGGTACCTTAGGAACCGGTCACGTAGTAGGTACCTTAGGAACCGGTCACGTGGTAGGTACCTTAGGAACCGGTCACGTAGTAGGTACCTATGGAACCGGTCACGTAGTAGGTACCTTAAGAACCGGTCACGTAGTAGGTACCTTGGGAACCGGTCACGTGATAGGTACCTTAGGAACCGGTCACGTGATAGGTACCTTAGGAACCGGTCACGTGATAGGTACCTTAGGAACCGGTCACGTAGTAGGTACCTTAGGAACCGGTCACGTGATAGGTACCTTAGGAACCGGTCACGTAGTAGGTTCCTTAGGAACCGGTCACGTAGTAGGTACCTTAGGAACCGGTCACGTGATAGGTTCCTTAGGAACCGGTCACATAGTAGGTACCTTAGGAACCGGTCACGTAGTAGGTACCTTAGGAACCGGTCACGTGATAGGTACCTTAGGAACCGGTCACGTGATAGGTTCCTTAGGAACCGGTCACGTAGTAGGTACCTTAGGAACCGGTCACGTGATAGGTACCTTAGGAACCGGTCACGTAGTAGGTACCTTAGGAACCGGTCACGTAGTAGGTACCTTAGGAACCGGTCACGTGGTAGGTACCTTAGGAACCGGTCACGTAGTAAGTACCTATGGAACCGGTCACATAGTAGGTACCTTAGGAACCGGTCACGTAGTAGGTACCTTAGGAACCGGTCACGTGATAGGTACCTTAGGAACCGGTCACGTGATAGGTACCTTAGGAACCGGTCACGTGATAGGTACCTTAGGAACCGGTCACGTAGTAGGTACTTTAGGAACCGGTCACGTAGTAGGTACCTTAGGAACCGGTCACGTGATAGGTTCCTTAGGAACCGGTCACGTGATAGGTACCTTAGGAACCGGTCACGTAGTAGGTACCTTAGGAACCGGTCACGTGGTAGGTACCTTAGGAACCGGTCACGTGATAGGTTCCTTCGAAACCGGTCACGTAGTAGGTACCTTAGGAACCGGTCACGTAGTAGGTACCTTAGGAACCGGTCACGTGATAGGTACCTTAGGAACCGGTCACGTGATAGGTACCTTAGGAACCGGTCACGTGATAGGTACCTTAGGAACCGGTCACGTAGTAGGTACCTTAGGAACCGGTCACGTGATAGGTACCTTAGGAACCGGTCACGTAGTAGGTTCCTTAGGAACCGGTCACGTAGTAGGTACCTTAGGAACCGGTCACGTGATAGGTTCCTTAGGAACCGGTCACGTAGTAGGTACCTTAGGAACCGGTCACGTAGTAGGTACCTTACGAACCGGTCACGTAGTAGGTACCTTAGGAACCGGTCACGTGATAGGTACCTTAGGAACCGGTCACGTGATAGGTACCTTAGGAACCGGTCACGTAGTAGGTACCTTAGGAACCGGTCACGTAGTAGGTACCTTAGGAACCGGTCACGTGATAGGTTCCTTAGGAACCGGTCACGTGATAGGTACCTTAGGAACCGGTCACGTAGTAGGTACCTTAGGAACCGGTCACGTGGTAGGTACCTTAGGAACCGGTCACGTAGTAGGTACCTTAGGAACCGGTCACGTGATAGGTACCTTAGGAACCGGTCACGTAGTAGGTACCTTAGGAACCGGTCACGTGGTAGGTACCTTAGGAACCGGTCACGTAGTATGTACCTTAGGAACCGGTCACGTGATAGGTTCCTTAGGAAACGGTCACGTAGTATGTACCTTAGGAACCGGTCACGTGATAGGTACCTTAGGAACCGGTCACGTAGTAGGAACCTTAGGAACCGGTCACGTGATAGGTTCCTTAGGAACCGGTCTCGTAGTAGGTACCTTAGGTACCGGTCACGTGGTAGGTACCTTAGGAACCGGTCACGTAGTATGTACCTTAGGAACCGGTCACGTAGTAGGTACCTATAGAACCGGTCACTTAGTAGGTACCTTAGGAACCGGTCACGTAGTAGGTACCTTAGGAACCGGTCACGTAGTAGGTACCTTAGGAACCGGTCACGTAGTAGGTACCTTAGGAACCGGTCACGTAGTAGGTACCTTAGGAACCGGTCACGTGATAGGTTCCTTAGGAACCGGCCACGTAGTAGGTACCTTAGGAACCGGTCACGTAGTAGGTACCATTGATATCATGACATAATGTTGAATTGGTTGTCCTGAATGTCCACTTCTCCATAAGAACCTTTGAGAATGTTGATCCTTTTGACGTATTTTAACTTGAGAAAACATTTCTTTAATGTCAGTAGCCACAGCAATTTTCCGTACCTGTTGAGGACCTCGAACCAATGTTGAATTCAAGGAGACCTCACCAACTTTTGCGGCCCCGTCAAATACAACACGCACTTTTCTGGTTTACCTTAGGAACCGGTCACGTAGTAGGTACCTATGGAACCGGTCACGTAGTAGGTACCTTAGGAACCGGTCACGTAGTAAGTACCCTAGGAACCGGTCACGTAGTAGGTACCATTGATATCATGACATAATGTTGAATTGGTTGTCCTGAGTGTCCACTTCTCCATAAGAACCTTTGAGAATGTTGATCCTTTTGACGTATTTTAGCTTGAGAAAACATTTCTTTAATGTCAGTAGCCACAGCAATTTTCCGTACCTGTTGAGGACCTCGAACCAATGTTGAATTCAAGGAGACCTCACCAACTTTTGCGGCCCCGTCAAATACAACACGCACTTTTCTGGTTTATGTGGAGATAGCACTCCGAAATGAGGCAAATACCAGATTGGATATTTCGTACCTACTACGGTCACGTAGTAGGTACTTCACTTGTTGATTCTATAAAACAAAATGATCAAATACTCTCTTTGTTACATGTAACATTCACAATCAACGTTGCCAGATGTGACGATTTATAGTTATTTCTTTTAAAAGTAAAAAACCTTAAAATATATTATTTTATTATATAAAACAGGTTCTTAGTCACGTCTATAATAATTCTTAAAGTACATTTTAAAAAACATCGTATCTTAAGGCTTTCCAAATATTCTTTTCTATAGGATGTTATGAATGCTTTTCTAATATATGAACCTTTAAAAAATGTTAATAAATATATTTTTGTAACATTTTTGTATATTTGTTTCCAATTTTGATTAATCGTATTAGATTACTCGAATTATTCGTTTTTCCAAATTTGGGCATTTTAAATTAATTTGCCAATAATTGTTCGAACAATCGAATAACGAATCAACCGATTACCGGTACCTTAGGAACCGGTCACGTAGTAGGTTCCTTAGGAACCGGTCACGTAGTAGGTACCTTAGGAACCGGTCACGTGATAGGTACCTTAGGAACCAGTCACGTAGTAGGTACCTTAGGAACCGGTCACGTGATAGGTACCTTAGGAACCGGTCACGTAGTAGGTACCTTAGGAACCGGTCACGTGATAGGTTCCTTAGGAACCGGTCTCGTAGTAGGTACCTTAGGAACCGGTCACGTAGTAGGTACCTATGGAACCGGTCACGTAGTAGGTACCTATGGAACCGGTCACGTAGTAGGTACCTTAGGAACCGGTCACGTAGTAGGTACCTTAGGAACCGGTCACGTAGTAGGTACCTTAGGAACCGGTCACGTGATAGGTACCTTAGGAACCGGTCACGTGATAGGTACCTTAGGAACCGGTCACGTAGTAGGTACCTTACGGTACCTTACTTAGGAACCGGTCACGTAGTAGGTACCTTAGGAACCGGTCACGTAGTAGGTACCTTAGGAACCGGTCACGTAGTAGGTACCTTAGGAACCGGTCACGTGGTAGGTACCTTAGGAACCGGTCACGTAGTAGGTACCTTAGGAACCGGTCACGTGATAGGTACCTTAGGAACCGGTCACGTAGTAGGTACCTTAGGAACCGGTCACGTGATAGGTTCCTTAGGAACCGGTCTCGTAGTAGGTACCTTAGGAACCGGTCTCGTAGTAGGTACCTTAGGAACCGGTCACGTAGTAGTTACCTTAGGAACCGGTCCTTAGGAACCGGTCACGTGATAGGTTCCTTAGGAACCGGTCACGTGATAGGTACCTTAGGAACTGGTCACGTAGTAGGTACCTTAGGAACCGGTCACGTGGTAGGTACCTTAGGAACCGGTCACGTAGTAGGTACCTTAGGAACCGGTCACGTGATAGGTACCTTAGGAACCGGTCACGTAGTAGGTACCTTAGGAACCGGTCACGTGGTAGGTACCTTAGGAACCGGTCACGTAGTATGTACCTTAGGAACCGGTCACGTGATAGGTTCCTTAGGAACCGGTCACGTAGTAGGTACCTTAGGAACCGGTCACGTGATAGGTACCTTAGGAACCGGTCACGTAGTAGGAACCTTAGGAACCGGTCACGTGATAGGTTCCTTAGGAACCGGTCTCGTAGTAGGTACCTTAGGAACCGGTCACGTGGTAGGTACCTTAGGAACCGGTCACGTAGTATGTACCTTAGGAACCGGTCACGTAGTAGGTACCTATAGAACCGGTCACTTAGTAGGTACCTTAGGAACCGGTCACGTAGTAGGTACCTTAGGAACCGGTCACGTAGTAGGTACCTTAGGAACCGGTCACGTAGTAGGTACCTTAGGAACCGGTCACGTGATAGGTTCCTTAGGAACCGGCCACGTAGTAGGTACCTTAGGAACCGGTCACGTAGTAGGTACCATTGATATCATGACATAATGTTGAATTGGTTGTCCTGAATGTCCACTTCTCCATAAGAACCTTTGAGAATGTTGATCCTTTTGACGTATTTTAACTTGAGAAAACATTTCTTTAATGTCAGTAGCCACAGCAATTTTCCGTACCTGTTGAGGACCTCGAACCAATGTTGAATTCAAGGAGACCTCACCAACTTTTGCGGCCCCGTCAAATACAACACGCACTTTTCTGGTTTATGTGGAGATAGCACTCCGAAATGAGGCAAATACCATATTGGATATTTCGTACCTACTACGTTCACGTAGTAGGTACTTCACTTGTTGATTCTATAAAACAAAATGATCAAATACTCTCTTTGTTACATGTAACATTCACAATCAACGTTGCCAGATGTGACGATTTATAGTTATTTCTTTTAAAATTAAAAAACCTTAAAATATATTATTTTATTATATAAAACAGGTTCTTAGTCACGTCTATAATAATTCTTAAAGTACATTTTAAAAAACATCGTATCTTAAGACTTTCCAAATATTCTTTTCTATAGGATGTTATGGATGCTTTTCTAATATATGAACCTTTAAAAAATGTTAATAAATATATTTTTGTAACATTTTTGTATATTTGTTTCCAATTTTGATTAATCGTATTAGATTACTCGAATTATTCGTTTTTCCAAATTTGGGCATTTTAAATTAATTTGCCAATAATTGTTCGAACAATCGAATAACGAATCAACCGATTACCGGTACCTTAGGAACCGGTCACGTAGTAGGTTCCTTAGGAACCGGTCACGTAGTAGGTACCTTAGGAACCGGTCACGTGATAGGTACCTTAGGAACCGGTCACGTAGTAGGTACCTTAGGAACCGGTCACGTGATAGGTACCTTAGGAACCGGTCACGTAGTAGGTACCTTAGGAACCGGTCACGTGATAGGTTCCTTAGGAACCGGTCTCGTAGTAGGTACCTTAGGAACCGGTCACGTAGTAGGTACCTATGGAACCGGTCACGTAGTAGGTACCTTAGGAACCGGTCACGTGATAGGTTCCTTAGGAACCGGTCACGTAGTAGGTACCTTAGGAACCGGTCACGTGATAGGTACCTTAGGAACCGGTCACGTAGTAGGTACCTTAGGAACCGGTCACGTAGTAGGTACCTTAGGAACCGGTCACGTGGTAGGTACCTTAGGAACCGGTCACGTAGTAAGTACCTATGGAACCGGTCACGTAGTAGGTACCTTAGGAACCGGTCACGTAGTAGGTACCTTAGGAACCGGTCACGTGATAGGTACCTTAGGAACCGGTCACGTGATAGGTACCTTAGGAACCGGTCACGTGATAGGTACCTTAGGAACCGGTCACGTAGTAGGTACTTTAGGAACCGGTCACGTAGTAGGTACCTTAGGAACCGGTCACGTGATAGGTTCCTTAGGAACCGGTCACGTGATAGGTACCTTAGGAACCGGTCACGTAGTAGGTACCTTAGGAACCGGTCACGTGGTAGGTACCTTAGGAACCGGTCACGTAGTAGGTACCTTAGGAACCGGTCACGTGATAGGTACCTTAGGAACCGGTCACGTGATAGGTACCTTAGGAACCGGTCACGTGATAGGTTCCTTAGGAACCGGTCACGTAGTAGGTACCTTAGGAACCGGTCACGTAGTAGGTACCTTAGGAACCGGTCACATGATAGGTACCTTAGGAACCGGTCACGTGATAGGTACCTTAGGAACCGGTCACGTGATAGGTACCTTAGGAACCGGTCACGTAGTAGGTACCTTAGGAACCGGTCACGTGATAGGTACCTTAGGAACCGGTCACGTAGTAGGTACCTTAGGAACCGGTCACGTGATAGGTACCTTAGGAACCGGTCACGTAGTAGGTACCTTAGGAACCGGTCACGTAGTAGGTACCTTAGGAACCGGTCACGTAGTAGGTACCTTAGGAACCGGTCACGTGATAGGTTCCTTAGGAACCGGTCACGTGATAGGTACCTTAGGAACCGGTCACGTAGTAGGTACCTTAGGAACCGGTCACGTGGTAGGTACCTTAGGAACCGGTCACGTAGTAGGTACCTTAGGAACCGGTCACGTGATAGGTACCTTAGGAACCGGTCACGTAGTAGGTACCTTAGGAACCGGTCACGTGGTAGGTACCTTAGGAACCGGTCACGTAGTATGTACCTTAGGAACCGGTCACGTGATAGGTTCCTTAGGAACCGGTCACGTAGTAGGTACCTTAGGAACCGGTCACGTGATAGGTACCTTAGGAACCGGTCACGTAGTAGGAACCTTAGGAACCGGTCACGTGATAGGTTCCTTAGGAACCGGTCTCGTAGTAGGTACCTTAGGAACCGGTCACGTGGTAGGTACCTTAGGAACCGGTCACGTAGTATGTACCTTAGGAACCGGTCACGTAGTAGGTACCTATAGAACCGGTCACTTAGTAGGTACCTTAGGAACCGGTCACGTAGTAGGTACCTTAGGAACCGGTCACGTAGTAGGTACCTTAGGAACCGGTCACGTAGTAGGTACCTTAGGAACCGGTCACGTAGTAGGTACCTTAGGAACCGGTCACGTGATAGGTTCCTTAGGAACCGGCCACGTAGTAGGTACCTTAGGAACCGGTCACGTAGTAGGTACCATTGATATCATGACATAATGTTGAATTGGTTGTCCTGAATGTCCACTTCTCCATAAGAACCTTTGAGAATGTTGATCCTTTTGACGTATTTTAACTTGAGAAAACATTTCTTTAATGTCAGTAGCCACAGCAATTTTCCGTACCTGTTGAGGACCTCGAACCAATGTTGAATTCAAGGAGACCTCACCAACTTTTGCGGCCCCGTCAAATACAACACGCACTTTTCTGGTTTACCTTAGGAACCGGTCACGTAGTAGGTACCTATGGAACCGGTCACGTAGTAGGTACCTTAGGAACCGGTCACGTAGTAGGTACCATTGATATCATGACATAATGTTGAATTGGTTGTCCTGAATGTCCACTTCTCCATAAGAACCTTTGAGAATGTTGATCCTTTTGACGTATTTTAACTTGAGAAAACATTTCTTTAATGTCAGTAGCCACAGCAATTTTCCGTACCTGTTGAGGACCTCGAACCAATGTTGAATTCAAGGAGACCTCACCAACTTTTGCGGCCCCGTCAAATACAACACGCACTTTTCTGGTTTATGTGGAGATAGCACTCCGAAATGAGGCAAATACCAGATTGGATATTTCGTACCTACTACGGTCACGTAGTAGGTACTTCACTTGTTGATTCTATAAAACAAAATGATCAAATACTCTCTTTGTTACATGTAACATTCACAATCAACGTTGCCAGATGTGACGATTTATAGTTATTTCTTTTAAAAGTAAAAAACCTTAAAATATATTATTTTATTATATAAAACAGGTTCTTAGTCACGTCTATAATAATTCTTAAAGTACATTTTAAAAAACATCGTATCTTAAGGCTTTCCAAATATTCTTTTCTATAGGATGTTATGAATGCTTTTCTAATATATGAACCTTTAAAAAATGTTAATAAATATATTTTTGTAACATTTTTGTATATTTGTTTCCAATTTTGATTAATCGTATTAGATTACTCGAATTATTCGTTTTTCCAAATTTGGGCATTTTAAATTAATTTGCCAATAATTGTTCGAACAATCGAATAACGAATCAACCGATTACCGGTACCTTAGGAACCGGTCACGTAGTAGGTTCCTTAGGAACCGGTCACGTAGTAGGTACCTTAGGAACCGGTCACGTGATAGGTACCTTAGGAACCAGTCACGTAGTAGGTACCTTAGGAACCGGTCACGTGATAGGTACCTTAGGAACCGGTCACGTAGTAGGTACCTTAGGAACCGGTCACGTGATAGGTTCCTTAGGAACCGGTCTCGTAGTAGGTACCTTAGGAACCGGTCACGTAGTAGGTACCTATGGAACCGGTCACGTAGTAGGTACCTATGGAACCGGTCACGTAGTAGGTACCTTAGGAACCGGTCACGTAGTAGGTACCTTAGGAACCGGTCACGTGATAGGTACCTTAGGAACCGGTCACGTGATAGGTACCTTAGGAACCGGTCACGTAGTAGGTACCTTAGGAACCGGTCACGTGATAGGTTCCTTAGGAACCGGTCTCGTAGTAGGTACCTTAGGAACCGGTCTTGTAGTAGGTACCTTAGGAACCGGTCACGTAGTAGTTACCTTAGGAACCGGTCCTTAGGAACCGGTCACGTAGTAGGTACCTTAGGAACCGGTCACGTAGTAGGTACCTTAGGAACCGGTCACGTAGTAGGTACCTTAGGAACCGGTCACGTAGTAGGTACCTTAGGAACCGGTCACGTGATAGCTACCTTAGGAACCGGTCACGTGATAGGTACCTTAGGAACCGGTCACGTAGTAGGTACCTTAGGAACCGGTCACGTGATAGGTTCCTTAGGAACCGGTCTCGTAGTAGGTACCTTAGGAACCGGTCACGTGATAGGTACCTTAGGAACCGGTCACGTAGTAGGTACCTTAGGAACCGGTCACGTGGTAGGTACCTTAGGAACCGGTCACGTAGTAGGTACCTATGGAACCGGTCACGTAGTAGGTACCTTAAGAACCGGTCACGTAGTAGGTACCTTAGGAACCGGTCACGTGATAGGTACCTTAGGAACCGGTCACGTGATAGGTACCTTAGGAACCGGTCACGTGATAGGTACCTTAGGAACCGGTCACGTAGTAGGTACCTTAGGAACCGGTCACGTGATAGGTACCTTAGGAACCGGTCAAGTAGTAGGTTCCTTAGGAACCGGTCACGTAGTAGGTACCTTAGGAACCGGTCACGTGATAGGTTCCTTAGGAACCGGTCACGTAGTAGGTACCTTAGGAACCGGTCACGTAGTAGGTACCTTAGGAACCGGTCACGTAGTAGGTACCTTAGGAACCGGTCACGTGATAGGTACCTTAGGAACCGGTCACGTGATAGGTACCTTAGGAACCGGTCACGTAGTAGGTACCTTAGGAACCGGTCACGTAGTAGGTACCTTAGGAACCGGTCACGTAGTAGGTACCTTAGGAACCGGTCACGTGGTAGGTACCTTAGGAACCGGTCACGTAGTAGGTACCTTAGGAACCGGTCACGTGATAGGTACCTTAGGAACCGGTCACGTAGTAGGTACCTTAGGAACCGGTCACGTGATAGGTTCCTTAGGAACCTATCGTAGTAGGTACCTTAGGAACCGGTCACGTGATAGGTTCCTTAGGAACCTATCGTAGTAGGTACCTTACGAACCGGTCTCGTAGTAGGTACCTTAGGAACCGGTCACGTAGTAGTTACCTTAGGAACCGGTCACGTGATAGGTTCCTTAGGAACCGGTCACGTGATAGGTACCTTAGGAACCGGTCACGTAGTAGGTACCTTAGGAACCGGTCACGTGGTAGGTACCTTAGGAACCGGTCACGTAGTAGGTACCTTAGGAACCGGTCACGTGATAGGTACCTTAGGAACCGGTCACGTAGTAGGTACCTTAGGAACCGGTCACGTGGTAGGTACCTTAGGAACCGGTCACGTAGTATGTACCTTAGGAACCGGTCACGTGATAGGTTCCTTAGGAACCGGTCACGTAGTAGGTACCTTAGGAACCGGTCACGTGATAGGTACCTTAGGAACCGGTCACGTAGTAGGAACCTTAGGAACCGGTCACGTGATAGGTTCCTTAGGAACCGGTCTCGTAGTAGGTACCTTAGGAACCGGTCACGTGGTAGGTACCTTAGGAACCGGTCACGTAGTATGTACCTTAGGAACCGGTCACGTAGTAGGTACCTATAGAACCGGTCACTTAGTAGGTACCTTAGGAACCGGTCACGTAGTAGGTACCTTAGGAACCGGTCACGTAGTAGGTACCTTAGGAACCGGTCACGTAGTAGGTACCTTAGGAACCGGTCACGTGATAGGTTCCTTAGGAACCGGCCACGTAGTAGGTACCTTAGGAACCGGTCACGTAGTAGGTACCATTGATATCATGACATAATGTTGAATTGGTTGTCCTGAATGTCCACTTCTCCATAAGAACCTTTGAGAATGTTGATCCTTTTGACGTATTTTAACTTGAGAAAACATTTCTTTAATGTCAGTAGCCACAGCAATTTTCCGTACCTGTTGAGGACCTCGAACCAATGTTGAATTCAAGGAGACCTCACCAACTTTTGCGGCCCCGTCAAATACAACACGCACTTTTCTGGTTTATGTGGAGATAGCACTCCGAAATGAGGCAAATACCATATTGGATATTTCGTACCTACTACGTTCACGTAGTAGGTACTTCACTTGTTGATTCTATAAAACAAAATGATCAAATACTCTCTTTGTTACATGTAACATTCACAATCAACGTTGCCAGATGTGACGATTTATAGTTATTTCTTTTAAAATTAAAAAACCTTAAAATATATTATTTTATTATATAAAACAGGTTCTTAGTCACGTCTATAATAATTCTTAAAGTACATTTTAAAAAACATCGTATCTTAAGACTTTCCAAATATTCTTTTCTATAGGATGTTATGGATGCTTTTCTAATATATGAACCTTTAAAAAATGTTAATAAATATATTTTTGTAACATTTTTGTATATTTGTTTCCAATTTTGATTAATCATATTAGATTACTCGAATTATTCGTTTTTCAAAATTTGGGCATTTTAAATTAATTTGCCAATAATTGTTCGAACAATCGAATAACGAATCAACCGATTACCGATACCTTAGGAACCGGTCACGTAGTAGGTTCCTTAGGAACCGGTCACGTAGTAGGTTCCTTAGGAACCGGTCACGTAGTAGGTACCTTAGGAACCGGTCACGTGATAGGTACCTTAGGAACCGGTCACGTAGTAGGTACCTTAGGAACCGGTCACGTGATAGGTACCTTAGGAACCGGTCACGTAGTAGGTACCTTAGGAACCGGTCACGTGATAGGTTCCTTAGGAACCGGTCTCGTAGTAGGTACCTTAGGAACCGGTCACGTAGTAGGTACCTATGGAACCGGTCACGTAGTAGGTACCTTAGGAACCGGTCACGTGATAGGTTCCTTAGGAACCGGTCACGTAGTAGGTACCTTAGGAACCGGTCACGTGATAGGTACCTTAGGAACCGGTCACGTAGTAGGTACCTTAGGAACCGGTCACGTAGTAGGTACCTTAGGAACCGGTCACGTGGTAGGTACCTTAGGAACCGGTCACGTAGTAAGTACCTATGGAACCGGTCACGTAGTAGGTACCTTAGGAACCGGTCACGTAGTAGGTACCTTAGGAACCGGTCACGTGATAGGTACCTTAGGAACCGGTCACGTGATAGGTACCTTAGGAACCGGTCACGTAGTAGGTACTTTAGGAACCGGTCACGTAGTAGGTACCTTAGGAACCGGTCACGTGATAGGTTCCTTAGGAACCGGTCACGTGATAGGTACCTTAGGAACCGGTCACGTAGTAGGTACCTTAGGAACCGGTCACGTGGTAGGTACCTTAGGAACCGGTCACGTAGTAGGTACCTTAGGAACCGGTCACGTGATAGGTACCTTAGGAACCGGTCACGTAGTAGGTACCTTAGGAACCGGTCACGTAGTAGGTACCTTAGGAACCGGTCACGTGATAGGTACCTTAGGAACCGGTCACGTAGTAGGTACCTTAGGAACCGGTCACGTGGTAGGTACCTTAGGAACCGGTCACGTGATAGGTACCTTAGGAACCGGTCACGTGATAGGTACCTTAGGAACCGGTCACGTAGTAGGTACCTTAGGAACCGGTCACGTGATAGGTTCCTTAGGAACCGGTCACGTGATAGGTACCTTAGGAACCGGTCACGTAGTAGGTACCTTAGGAACCGGTCACGTGGTAGGTACCTTAGGAACCGGTCACGTAGTAGGTACCTTAGGAACCGGTCACGTGATAGGTACCTTAGGAACCGGTCACGTGATAGGTACCTTAGGAACCGGTCACGTGATAGGTTCCTTAGGAACCGGTCACGTAGTAGGTACCTTAGGAACCGGTCACGTAGTAGGTACCTTAGGAACCGGTCACGTGATAGGTACCTTAGGAACCGGTCACGTGATAGGTACCTTAGGAACCGGTCACATGATAGGTACCTTAGGAACCGGTCACGTAGTAGGTACCTTAGGAACCGGTCACGTGATAGGTACCTTAGGAACCGGTCACGTGATAGGTACCTTAGGAACCGGTCACGTGATAGGTTCCTTAGGAACCGGTCACGTAGTAGGTACCTTAGGAACCGGTCACGTAGTAGGTACCTTAGGAACCGGTCACATGATAGGTACCTTAGGAACCGGTCACGTGATAGGTACCTTAGGAACCGGTCACGTGATAGGTACCTTAGGAACCGGTCACGTAGTAGGTACCTTAGGAACCGGTCACGTGATAGGTTCCTTAGGAACCGGTCACGTGATAGGTACCTTAGGAACCGGTCACGTAGTAGGTACCTTAGGAACCGGTCACGTGGTAGGTACCTTAGGAACCGGTCACGTAGTAGGTACCTTAGGAACCGGTCACGTAGTAGGTACCTTAGGAACCGGTCACGTGGTAGGTACCTTAGGAACCGGTCACGTAGTATGTACCTTAGGAACCGGTCACGTGATAGGTTCCTTAGGAACCGGTCACGTAGTAGGTACCTTAGGAACCGGTCACGTGATAGGTACCTTAGGAACCGGTCACGTAGTAGGAACCTTAGGAACCGGTCACGTGATAGGTTCCTTAGGAACCGGTCTCGTAGTAGGTACCTTAGGAACCGGTCACGTGGTAGGTACCTTAGGAACCGGTCACGTAGTATGTACCTTAGGAACCGGTCACGTAGTAGGTACCTATAGAACCGGTCACTTAGTAGGTACCTTAGGAACCGGTCACGTAGTAGGTACCTTAAGAACCGGTCACGTAGTAGGTACCTTAGGAACCGGTCACGTAGTAGGTACCTTAGGAACCGGTCACGTAGTAGGTACCTTAGGAACCGGTCACGTGATAGGTTCCTTAGGAACCGGCCACGTAGTAGGTACCTTAGGAACCGGTCACGTAGTAGGTACCATTGATATCATGACATAATGTTGAATTGGTTGTCCTGAATGTCCACTTCTCCATAAGAACCTTTGAGAATGTTGATCCTTTTGACGTATTTTAACTTGAGAAAACATTTCTTTAATGTCAGTAGCCACAGCAATTTTCCGTACCTGTTGAGGACCTCGAACCAATGTTGAATTCAAGGAGACCTCACCAACTTTTGCGGCCCCGTCAAATACAACACGCACTTTTCTGGTTTACCTTAGGAACCGGTCACGTAGTAGGTACCTATGGAACCGGTCACGTAGTAGGTACCTTAGGAACCGGTCACGTAGTAGGTACCTTAGGAACCGGTCACGTAGTAGGTACCATTGATATCATGACATAATGTTGAATTGGTTGTCCTGAATGTCCACTTCTCCATAAGAACCTTTGAGAATGTTGATCCTTTTGACGTATTTTAACTTGAGAAAACATTTCTTTAATGTCAGTAGCCACAGCAATTTTCCGTACCTGTTGAGGACCTCGAACCAATGTTGAATTCAAGGAGACCTCACCAACTTTTGCGGCCCCGTCAAATACAACACGCACTTTTCTGGTTTATGTGGAGATAGCACTCCGAAATGAGGCAAATACCAGATTGGATATTTCGTACCTACTACGGTCACGTAGTAGGTACTTCACTTGTTGATTCTATAAAACAAAATGATCAAATACTCTCTTTGTTACATGTAACATTCACAATCAACGTTGCCAGATGTGACGATTTATAGTTATTTCTTTTAAAAGTAAAAAACCTTAAAATATATTATTTTATTATATAAAACAGGTTCTTAGTCACGTCTATAATAATTCTTAAAGTACATTTTAAAAAACATCGTATCTTAAGGCTTTCCAAATATTCTTTTCTATAGGATGTTATGAATGCTTTTCTACTATATGAACCTTTAAAAAATGTTAATAAATATATTTTTGTAACATTTTTGTATATTTGTTTCCAATTTTGATTAATCGTATTAGATTACTCGAATTATTCGTTTTTCCAAATTTGGGCATTTTAAATTAATTTGCCAATAATTGTTCGAACAATCGAATAACGAATCAACCGATTACCGGTACCTTAGGAACCGGTCACGTAGTAGGTTCCTTAGGAACCGGTCACGTAGTAGGTACCTTAGGAACCGGTCACGTGATAGGTACCTTAGGAACCAGTCACGTAGTAGGTACCTTAGGAACCGGTCACGTGATAGGTACCTTAGGAACCGGTCACGTAGTAGGTACCTTAGGAACCGGTCACGTAATAGGTTCCTTAGGAACCGGTCTCGTAGTAGGTACCTTAGGAACCGGTCACGTAGTAGGTACCTATGGAACCGGTCACGTAGTAGGTACCTATGGAACCGGTCACGTAGTAGGTACCTTAGGAACCGGTCACGTAGTAGGTACCTTAGGAACCGGTCACGTAGTAGGTACCTTAGGAACCGGTCACGTGATAGGTACCTTAGGAACCGGTCACGTGATAGGTACCTTAGGAACCGGTCACGTAGTAGGTACCTTAGGAACCGGTCACGTGATAGGTTCCTTAGGAACCGGTCTCGTAGTAGGTACCTTAGGAACCGGTCTTGTAGTAGGTACCTTAGGAACCGGTCACGTAGTAGTTACCTTAGGAACCGGTCCTTAGGAACCGGTCACGTAGTAGGTACCTTAGGAACCGGTCACGTAGTAGGTACCTTAGGAACCGGTCACGTAGTAGGTACCTTAGGAACCGGTCACGTAGTAGGTACCTTAGGAACCGGTCACGTGATAGGTACCTTAGGAACCGGTCACGTGATAGGTACCTTAGGAACCGGTCACGTAGTAGGTACCTTAGGAACCGGTCACGTGATAGGTTCCTTAGGAACCGGTCTCGTAGTAGGTACCTTAGGAACCGGTCACGTGATAGGTACCTTAGGAACCGGTCACGTAGTAGGTACCTTAGGAACCGGTCACGTGGTAGGTACCTTAGGAACCGGTCACGTAGTAGGTACCTATGGAACCGGTCACGTAGTAGGTACCTTAAGAACCGGTCACGTAGTAGGTACCTTGGGAACCGGTCACGTGATAGGTACCTTAGGAACCGGTCACGTGATAGGTACCTTAGGAACCGGTCACGCGATAGGTACCTTAGGAACCGGTCACGTAGTAGGTACCTTAGGAACCGGTCACGTGATAGGTACCTTAGGAACCGGTCACGTAGTAGGTTCCTTAGGAACCGGTCACGTAGTAGGTACCTTAGGAACCGGTCACGTGATAGGTTCCTTAGGAACCGGTCACGTAGTAGGTACCTTAGGAACCGGTCACGTAGTAGGTACCTTAGGAACCGGTCACGTGATAGGTACCTTAGGAACCGGTCACGTGATAGGTACCTTAGGAACCGGTCACGTAGTAGGTACCTTAGGAACCGGTCACGTGATAGGTACCTTAGGAACCGGTCACGTAGTAGGTACCTTAGGAACCGGTCACGTGGTAGGTACCTTAGGAACCGGTCACGTAGTAGGTACCTTAGGAACCGGTCACGTGATAGGTACCTTAGGAACCGGTCACGTAGTAGGTACCTTAGGAACCGGTCACGTGGTAGGTACCTTAGGAACCGGTCACGTAGTATGTACCTTAGGAACCGGTCACGTGATAGGTTCCTTAGGAACCGGTCACGTAGTAGGTACCTTAGGAACCGGTCACGTGATAGGTACCTTAGGAACCGGTCACGTAGTAGGAACCTTAGGAACCGGTCACGTGATAGGTTCCTTAGGAACCGGTCTCGTAGTAGGTACCTTAGGAACCGGTCACGTGGTAGGTACCTTAGGAACCGGTCACGTAGTATGTACCTTAGGAACCGGTCACGTAGTAGGTACCTATAGAACCGGTCACTTAGTAGGTACCTTAGGAACCGGTCACGTAGTAGGTACCTTAGGAACCGGTCACGTATTAGGTACCTTAGGAACCGGTCACGTAGTAGGTACCTTAGGAACCGGTCACGTGATAGGTTCCTTAGGAACCGGCCACGTAGTAGGTACCTTAGGAACCGGTCACGTAGTAGGTACCATTGATATCATGACATAATGTTGAATTGGTTGTCCTGAATGTCCACTTCTCCATAAGAACCTTTGAGAATGTTGATCCTTTTGACGTATTTTAACTTGAGAAAACATTTCTTTAATGTCAGTAGCCACAGCAATTTTCCGTACCTGTTGAGGACCTCGAACCAATGTTGAATTCAAGGAGACCTCACCAACTTTTGCGGCCCCGTCAAATACAACACGCACTTTTCTGGTTTACCTTAGGAACCGGTCACATAGTAGGTACCTATGGAACCGGTCACGTAGTAGGTACCTTAGGAACCGGTCACGTAGTAGGTACCTTAGGAACCGGTCACGTAGTAGGTACCATTGATATCATGACATAATGTTGAATTGGTTGTCCTGAATGTCCACTTCTCCATAAGAACCTTTGAGAATGTTGATCCTTTTGACGTATTTTAACTTGAGAAAACATTTCTTTAATGTCAGTAGCCACAGCAATTTTCCGTACCTGTTGAGGACCTCGAACCAATGTTGAATTCAAGGAGACCTCACCAACTTTTGCGGCCCCGTCAAATACAACACGCACTTTTCTGGTTTATGTGGAGATAGCACTCCGAAATGAGGCAAATACCAGATTGGATATTTCGTACCTACTACGGTCACGTAGTAGGTACTTCACTTGTTGATTCTATAAAACAAAATGATCAAATACTCTCTTTGTTACATGTAACATTCACAATCAACGTTGCCAGATGTGACGATTTATAGTTATTTCTTTTAAAAGTAAAAAACCTTAAAATATATTATTTTATTATATAAAACAGGTTCTTAGTCACGTCTATAATAATTCTTAAAGTACATTTTAAAAAACATCGTATCTTAAGGCTTTCCAAATATTCTTTTCTATAGGATGTTATGAATGCTTTTCTAATATATGAACCTTTAAAAAATGTTAATAAATATATTTTTGTAACATTTTTGTATATTTGTTTCCAATTTTGATTAATCGTATTAGATTACTCGAATTATTCGTTTTTCCAAATTTGGGCATTTTAAATTAATTTGCCAATAATTGTTCGAACAATCGAATAACGAATCAACCGATTACCGGTACCTTAGGAACCGGTCACGTAGTAGGTTCCTTAGGAACCGGTCACGTAGTAGGTACCTTAGGAACCGGTCACGTGATAGGTACCTTAGGAACCAGTCACGTAGTAGGTACCTTAGGAACCGGTCACGTGATAGGTACCTTAGGAACCGGTCACGTAGTAGGTACCTTAGGAACCGGTCACGTGATAGGTTCCTTAGGAACCGGTCTCGTAGTAGGTACCTTAGGAACCGGTCACGTAGTAGGTACCATTGATATCATGACATAATGTTGAATTGGTTGTCCTGAATGTCCACTTCTCCATAAGAACCTTTGAGAATGTTGATCCTTTTGACGTATTTTAACTTGAGAAAACATTTCTTTAATGTCAGTAGCCACAGCAATTTTCCGTACCTGTTGAGGACCTCGAACCAATGTTGAATTCAAGGAGACCTCACCAACTTTTGCGGCCCCGTCAAATACAACACGCACTTTTCTGGTTTATGTGGAGATAGCACTCCGAAATGAGGCAAATACCAGATTGGATATTTCGTACCTACTACGTTCACGTAGTAGGTACTTCACTTGTTGATTCTATAAAACAAAATGATCAAATACTCTCTTTGTTACATGTAACATTCACAATCAACGTTGCCAGATGTGACGATTTATAGTTATTTCTTTTAAAATTAAAAAACCTTAAAATATATTATTTTATTATATAAAACAGGTTCTTAGTCACGTCTATAATAATTCTTAAAGTACATTTTAAAAAACATCGTATCTTAAGACTTTCCAAATATTCTTTTCTATAGGATGTTATGGATGCTTTTCTAATATATGAACCTTTAAAAAATGTTAATAAATATATTTTTGTAACATTTTTGTATATTTGTTTCCAATTTTGATTAATCGTATTAGATTACTCGAATTATTCGTTTTTCCAAATTTGGGCATTTTAAATTAATTTGCCAATAATTGTTCGAACAATCGAATAACGAATCAACCGATTACCGGTACCTTAGGAACCGGTCACGTAGTAGGTTCCTTAGGAACCGGTCACGTAGTAGGTTCCTTAGGAACCGGTCACGTAGTAGGTACCTTAGGAACCGGTCACGTGATAGGTACCTTAGGAACCGGTCACGTAGTAGGTACCTTAGGAACCGGTCACGTGATAGGTACCTTAGGAACCGGTCACGTAGTAGGTACCTTAGGAACCGGTCACGTGATAGGTTCCTTAGGAACCGGTCTCGTAGTAGGTACCTTAGGAACCGGTCACGTAGTAGGTACCTATGGAACCGGTCACGTAGTAGGTACCTTAGGAACCGGTCACGTGATAGGTTCCTTAGGAACCGGTCACGTAGTAGGTACCTTAGGAACCGGTCACGTGATAGGTACCTTAGGAACCGGTCACGTAGTAGGTACCTTAGGAACCGGTCACGTAATAGGTTCCTTAGGAACCGGTCTCGTAGTAGGTACCTTAGGAACCGGTCACGTAGTAGGTACCTATGGAACCGGTCACGTAGTAGGTACCTATGGAACCGGTCACGTAGTAGGTACCTTAGGAACCGGTCACGTAGTAGGTACCTTAGGAACCGGTCACGTAGTAGGTACCATTGATATCATGACATAATGTTGAATTGGTTGTCCTGAATGTCCACTTCTCCATAAGAACCTTTGAGAATGTTGATCCTTTTGACGTATTTTAACTTGAGAAAACATTTCTTTAATGTCAGTAGCCACAGCAATTTTCCGTACCTGTTGAGGACCTCGAACCAATGTTGAATTCAAGGAGACCTCACCAACTTTTGCGGCCCCGTCAAATACAACACGCACTTTTCTGGTTTATGTGGAGATAGCACTCCGAAATGAGGCAAATACCAGATTGGATATTTCGTACCTACTACGGTCACGTAGTAGGTACTTCACTTGTTGATTCTATAAAACAAAATGATCAAATACTCTCTTTGTTACATGTAACATTCACAATCAACGTTGCCAGATGTGACGATTTATAGTTATTTCTTTTAAAAGTAAAAAACCTTAAAATATATTATTTTATTATATAAAACAGGTTCTTAGTCACGTCTATAATAATTCTTAAAGTACATTTTAAAAAACATCGTATCTTAAGGCTTTCCAAATATTCTTTTCTATAGGATGTTATGAATGCTTTTCTACTATATGAACCTTTAAAAAATGTTAATAAATATATTTTTGTAACATTTTTGTATATTTGTTTCCAATTTTGATTAATCGTATTAGATTACTCGAATTATTCGTTTTTCCAAATTTGGGCATTTTAAATTAATTTGCCAATAATTGTTCGAACAATCGAATAACGAATCAACCGATTACCGGTACCTTAGGAACCGGTCACGTAGTAGGTTCCTTAGGAACCGGTCACGTAGTAGGTACCTTAGGAACCGGTCACGTGATAGGTACCTTAGGAACCAGTCACGTAGTAGGTACCTTAGGAACCGGTCACGTGATAGGTACCTTAGGAACCGGTCACGTAGTAGGTACCTTAGGAACCGGTCACGTAATAGGTTCCTTAGGAACCGGTCTCGTAGTAGGTACCTTAGGAACCGGTCACGTAGTAGGTACCTATGGAACCGGTCACGTAGTAGGTACCTATGGAACCGGTCACGTAGTAGGTACCTTAGGAACCGGTCACGTAGTAGGTACCTTAGGAACCGGTCACGTAGTAGGTACCTTAGGAACCGGTCACGTGATAGGTACCTTAGGAACCGGTCACGTGATAGGTACCTTAGGAACCGGTCACGTAGTAGGTACCTTAGGAACCGGTCACGTGATAGGTTCCTTAGGAACCGGTCTCGTAGTAGGTACCTTAGGAACCGGTCTTGTAGTAGGTACCTTAGGAACCGGTCACGTAGTAGTTACCTTAGGAACCGGTCCTTAGGAACCGGTCACGTAGTAGGTACCTTAGGAACCGGTCACGTAGTAGGTACCTTAGGAACCGGTCACGTAGTAGGTACCTTAGGAACCGGTCACGTAGTAGGTACCTTAGGAACCGGTCACGTGATAGGTACCTTAGGAACCGGTCACGTGATAGGTACCTTAGGAACCGGTCACGTAGTAGGTACCTTAGGAACCGGTCACGTGATAGGTTCCTTAGGAACCGGTCTCGTAGTAGGTACCTTAGGAACCGGTCACGTGATAGGTACCTTAGGAACCGGTCACGTAGTAGGTACCTTAGGAACCGGTCACGTGATAGGTTCCTTAGGAACCTATCGTAGTAGGTACCTTAGGAACCGGTCACGTGATAGGTTCCTTAGGAACCTATCGTAGTAGGTACCTTACGAACCGGTCTCGTAGTAGGTACCTTAGGAACCGGTCACGTAGTAGTTACCTTAGGAACCGGTCCTTAGGAACCGGTCACGTGATAGGTTCCTTAGGAACCGGTCACGTGATAGGTACCTTAGGAACCGGTCACGTAGTAGGTACCTTAGGAACCGGTCACGTGGTAGGTACCTTAGGAACCGGTCACGTAGTAGGTACCTTAGGAACCGGTCACGTGATAGGTTCCTTAGGAACCGGTCTCGTAGTAGGTACCTTAGGAACCGGTCACGTAGTAGGTACCTATGGAACCGGTCACGTAGTAGGTACCTATGGAACCGGTCACGTAGTAGGTACCTTAGGAACCGGTCACGTAGTAGGTACCTTAGGAACCGGTCACGTAGTAGGTACCTTAGGAACCGGTCACGTGATAGGTACCTTAGGAACCGGTCACGTGATAGGTACCTTAGGAACCGGTCACGTAGTAGGTACCTTAGGAACCGGTCACGTGATAGGTTCCTTAGGAACCGGTCTCGTAGTAGGTACCTTAGGAACCGGTCTTGTAGTAGGTACCTTAGGAACCGGTCACGTAGTAGTTACCTTAGGAACCGGTCCTTAGGAACCGGTCACGTAGTAGGTACCTTAGGAACCGGTCACGTAGTAGGTACCTTAGGAACCGGTCACGTAGTAGGTACCTTAGGAACCGGTCACGTAGTAGGTACCTTAGGAACCGGTCACGTGATAGGTACCTTAGGAACCGGTCACGTGATAGGTACCTTAGGAACCGGTCACGTAGTAGGTACCTTAGGAACCGGTCACGTGATAGGTTCCTTAGGAACCGGTCTCGTAGTAGGTACCTTAGGAACCGGTCACGTGATAGGTACCTTAGGAACCGGTCACGTAGTAGGTACCTTAGGAACCGGTCACGTGGTAGGTACCTTAGGAACCGGTCACGTAGTAGGTACCTATGGAACCGGTCACGTAGTAGGTACCTTAAGAACCGGTCACGTAGTAGGTACCTTGGGAACCGGTCACGTGATAGGTACCTTAGGAACCGGTCACGTGATAGGTACCTTAGGAACCGGTCACGCGATAGGTACCTTAGGAACCGGTCACGTAGTAGGTACCTTAGGAACCGGTCACGTGATAGGTACCTTAGGAACCGGTCACGTAGTAGGTTCCTTAGGAACCGGTCACGTAGTAGGTACCTTAGGAACCGGTCACGTGATAGGTTCCTTAGGAACCGGTCACGTAGTAGGTACCTTAGGAACCGGTCACGTAGTAGGTACCTTAGGAACCGGTCACGTGATAGGTACCTTAGGAACCGGTCACGTGATAGGTACCTTAGGAACCGGTCACGTAGTAGGTACCTTAGGAACCGGTCACGTGATAGGTACCTTAGGAACCGGTCACGTAGTAGGTACCTTAGGAACCGGTCACGTGGTAGGTACCTTAGGAACCGGTCACGTAGTAGGTACCTTAGGAACCGGTCACGTGATAGGTACCTTAGGAACCGGTCACGTAGTAGGTACCTTAGGAACCGGTCACGTGGTAGGTACCTTAGGAACCGGTCACGTAGTATGTACCTTAGGAACCGGTCACGTGATAGGTTCCTTAGGAACCGGTCACGTAGTAGGTACCTTAGGAACCGGTCACGTGATAGGTACCTTAGGAACCGGTCACGTAGTAGGAACCTTAGGAACCGGTCACGTGATAGGTTCCTTAGGAACCGGTCTCGTAGTAGGTACCTTAGGAACCGGTCACGTGGTAGGTACCTTAGGAACCGGTCACGTAGTATGTACCTTAGGAACCGGTCACGTAGTAGGTACCTATAGAACCGGTCACTTAGTAGGTACCTTAGGAACCGGTCACGTAGTAGGTACCTTAGGAACCGGTCACGTATTAGGTACCTTAGGAACCGGTCACGTAGTAGGTACCTTAGGAACCGGTCACGTGATAGGTTCCTTAGGAACCGGCCACGTAGTAGGTACCTTAGGAACCGGTCACGTAGTAGGTACCATTGATATCATGACATAATGTTGAATTGGTTGTCCTGAATGTCCACTTCTCCATAAGAACCTTTGAGAATGTTGATCCTTTTGACGTATTTTAACTTGAGAAAACATTTCTTTAATGTCAGTAGCCACAGCAATTTTCCGTACCTGTTGAGGACCTCGAACCAATGTTGAATTCAAGGAGACCTCACCAACTTTTGCGGCCCCGTCAAATACAACACGCACTTTTCTGGTTTACCTTAGGAACCGGTCACATAGTAGGTACCTATGGAACCGGTCACGTAGTAGGTACCTTAGTAACCGGTCACGTAGTAGGTACCTTAGGAACCGGTCACGTAGTAGGTACCATTGATATCATGACATAATGTTGAATTGGTTGTCCTGAATGTCCACTTCTCCATAAGAACCTTTGAGAATGTTGATCCTTTTGACGTATTTTAACTTGAGAAAACATTTCTTTAATGTCAGTAGCCACAGCAATTTTCCGTACCTGTTGAGGACCTCGAACCAATGTTGAATTCAAGGAGACCTCACCAACTTTTGCGGCCCCGTCAAATACAACACGCACTTTTCTGGTTTATGTGGAGATAGCACTCCGAAATGAGGCAAATACCAGATTGGATATTTCGTACCTACTACGGTCACGTAGTAGGTACTTCACTTGTTGATTCTATAAAACAAAATGATCAAATACTCTCTTTGTTACATGTAACATTCACAATCAACGTTGCCAGATGTGACGATTTATAGTTATTTCTTTTAAAAGTAAAAAACCTTAAAATATATTATTTTATTATATAAAACAGGTTCTTAGTCACGTCTATAATAATTCTTAAAGTACATTTTAAAAAACATCGTATCTTAAGGCTTTCCAAATATTCTTTTCTATAGGATGTTATGAATGCTTTTCTAATATATGAACCTTTAAAAAATGTTAATAAATATATTTTTGTAACATTTTTGTATATTTGTTTCCAATTTTGATTAATCGTATTAGATTACTCGAATTATTCGTTTTTCCAAATTTGGGCATTTTAAATTAATTTGCCAATAATTGTTCGAACAATCGAATAACGAATCAACCGATTACCGGTACCTTAGGAACCGGTCACGTAGTAGGTTCCTTAGGAACCGGTCACGTAGTAGGTACCTTAGGAACCGGTCACGTGATAGGTACCTTAGGAACCAGTCACGTAGTAGGTACCTTAGGAACCGGTCACGTGATAGGTACCTTAGGAACCGGTCACGTAGTAGGTACCTTAGGAACCGGTCACGTGATAGGTTCCTTAGGAACCGGTCTCGTAGTAGGTACCTTAGGAACCGGTCACGTAGTAGGTACCATTGATATCATGACATAATGTTGAATTGGTTGTCCTGAATGTCCACTTCTCCATAAGAACCTTTGAGAATGTTGATCCTTTTGACGTATTTTAACTTGAGAAAACATTTCTTTAATGTCAGTAGCCACAGCAATTTTCCGTACCTGTTGAGGACCTCGAACCAATGTTGAATTCAAGGAGACCTCACCAACTTTTGCGGCCCCGTCAAATACAACACGCACTTTTCTGGTTTATGTGGAGATAGCACTCCGAAATGAGGCAAATACCAGATTGGATATTTCGTACCTACTACGTTCACGTAGTAGGTACTTCACTTGTTGATTCTATAAAACAAAATGATCAAATACTCTCTTTGTTACATGTAACATTCACAATCAACGTTGCCAGATGTGACGATTTATAGTTATTTCTTTTAAAATTAAAAAACCTTAAAATATATTATTTTATTATATAAAACAGGTTCTTAGTCACGTCTATAATAATTCTTAAAGTACATTTTAAAAAACATCGTATCTTAAGACTTTCCAAATATTCTTTTCTATAGGATGTTATGGATGCTTTTCTAATATATGAACCTTTAAAAAATGTTAATAAATATATTTTTGTAACATTTTTGTATATTTGTTTCCAATTTTGATTAATCGTATTAGATTACTCGAATTATTCGTTTTTCCAAATTTGGGCATTTTAAATTAATTTGCCAATAATTGTTCGAACAATCGAATAACGAATCAACCGATTACCGGTACCTTAGGAACCGGTCACGTAGTAGGTTCCTTAGGAACCGGTCACGTAGTAGGTTCCTTAGGAACCGGTCACGTAGTAGGTACCTTAGGAACCGGTCACGTGATAGGTACCTTAGGAACCGGTCACGTAGTAGGTACCTTAGGAACCGGTCACGTGATAGGTACCTTAGGAACCGGTCACGTAGTAGGTACCTTAGGAACCGGTCACGTGATAGGTTCCTTAGGAACCGGTCTCGTAGTAGGTACCTTAGGAACCGGTCACGTAGTAGGTACCTATGGAACCGGTCACGTAGTAGGTACCTTAGGAACCGGTCACGTGATAGGTTCCTTAGGAACCGGTCACGTAGTAGGTACCTTAGGAACCGGTCACGTGATAGGTACCTTAGGAACCGGTCACGTAGTAGGTACCTTAGGAACCGGTCACGTAGTAGGTACCTTAGGAACCGGTCACGTGGTAGGTACCTTAGGAACCGGTCACGTAGTAAGTACCTATGGAACCGGTCACGTAGTAGGTACCTTAGGAACCGGTCACGTAGTAGGTACCTTAGGAACCGGTCACGTGATAGGTACCTTAGGAACCGGTCACGTGATAGGTACCTTAGGAACCGGTCACGTGATAGGTACCTTAGGAACCGGTCACGTAGTAGGTACTTTAGGAACCGGTCACGTAGTAGGTACCTTAGGAACCGGTCACGTGATAGGTTCCTTAGGAACCGGTCACGTGATAGGTACCTTAGGAACCGGTCACGTAGTAGGTACCTTAGGAACCGGTCACGTGGTAGGTACCTTAGGAACCGGTCACGTAGTAGGTACCTTAGGAACCGGTCACGTGATAGGTACCTTAGGAACCGGTCACGTAGTAGGTACCTTAGGAACCGGTCACGTGGTAGGTACCTTAGGAACCGGTCACGTGGTAGGTACCTTAGGAACCGGTCACGTGATAGGTACCTTAGGAACCGGTCACGTGATAGGTACCTTAGGAACCGGTCACGTAGTAGGTACCTTAGGAACCGGTCACGTGATAGGTACCTTAGGAACCGGTCACGTGATAGGTACCTTAGGAACCGGTCACGTAGTAGGTACCTTAGGAACCGGTCACGTGATAGGTTCCTTAGGAACCGGTCACGTGATAGGTACCTTAGGAACCGGTCACGTAGTAGGTACCTTAGGAACCGGTCACGTGGTAGGTACCTTAGGAATCGGTCACGTAGTAGGTACCTTAGGAACCGGTCACGTGATAGGTACCTTAGGAACCGGTCACGTGATAGGTACCTTAGGAACCGGTCACGTGATAGGTTCCTTAGGAACCGGTCACGTAGTAGGTACCTTAGGAACCGGTCACGTAGTAGGTACCTTAGGAACCGGTCACGTGATAGGTACCTTAGGAACCGGTCACGTGATAGGTACCTTAGGAACCGGTCACGTGATAGGTACCTTAGGAACCGGTCACGTAGTAGGTACCTTAGGAACCGGTCACGTAGTAGGTACCTTAGGAACCGGTCACGTGATAGGTACCTTAGGAACCGGTCACGTGATAGGTACCTTAGGAACCGGTCACGTAGTAGGTACTTTAGGAACCGGTCACGTGATAGGTACCTTAGGAACCGGTCACGTGATAGGTACCTTAGGAACCGGTCACGTAGTAGGTTCCTTAGGAACCGGTCACGTAGTAGGTACCTTAGGAACCGGTCACGTGATAGGTTCCTTAGGAACCGGTCACGTAGTAGGTACCTTAGGAACCGGTCACGTAGTAGGTACCTTACGAACCGGTCACGTAGTAGGTACCTTAGGAACCGGTCACGTGATAGGTACCTTAGGAACCGGTCACGTGATAGGTACCTTAGGAACCGGTCACGTAGTAGGTACCTTAGGAACCGGTCACGTAGTAGGTACCTTAGGAACCGGTTACGTAGTAGGTACCTTAGGAACCGGTCACGTGATAGGTTCCTTAGGAACCGGTCACGTGATAGGTACCTTAGGAACCGGTCACGTAGTAGGTACCTTAGGAACCGGTCACGTGGTAGGTACCTTAGGAACCGGTCACGTAGTAGGTACCTTAGGAACCGGTCACGTGATAGGTACCTTAGGAACCGGTCACGTAGTAGGTACCTTAGGAACCGGTCACGTGGTAGGTACCTTAGGAACCGGTCACGTAGTATGTACCTTAGGAACCGGTCACGTGATAGGTTCCTTAGGAACCGGTCACGTAGTAGGTACCTTAGGAACCGGTCACGTGATAGGTACCTTAGGAACCGGTCACGTAGTAGGAACCTTAGGAACCGGTCACGTGATAGGTTCCTTAGGAACCGGTCTCGTAGTAGGTACCTTAGGAACCGGTCACGTGGTAGGTACCTTAGGAACCGGTCACGTAGTATGTACCTTAGGAACCGGTCACGTAGTAGGTACCTATAGAACCGGTCACTTAGTAGGTACCTTAGGAACCGGTCACGTAGTAGGTACCTTAGGAACCGGTCACGTAGTAGGTACCTTAGGAACCGGTCACGTAGTAGGTACCTTAGGAACCGGTCACGTAGTAGGTACCTTAGGAACCGGTCACGTGATAGGTTCCTTAGGAACCGGCCACGTAGTAGGTACCTTAGGAACCGGTCACGTAGTAGGTACCATTGATATCATGACATAATGTTGAATTGGTTGTCCTGAATGTCCACTTCTCCATAAGAACCTTTGAGAATGTTGATCCTTTTGACGTATTTTAACTTGAGAAAACATTTCTTTAATGTCAGTAGCCACAGCAATTTTCCGTACCTGTTGAGGACCTCGAACCAATGTTGAATTCAAGGAGACCTCACCAACTTTTGCGGCCCCGTCAAATACAACACGTACTTTTCTGGTTTATGTGGAGATAGCACTCCGAAATGAGGCAAATACCAGATTGGATATTTCGTACCTACTACGGTCACGTAGTAGGTACTTCACTTGTTGATTCTATAAAACAAAATGATCAAATACTCTCTTTGTTACATGTAACATTCACAATCAACGTTGCCAGATGTGACGATTTATAGTTATTTCTTTTAAAATTAAAAAACCTTAAAATATATTATTTTATTATATAAAACAGGTTCTTAGTCACGTCTATAATAATTCTTAAAGTACATTTTAAAAAACATCGTATCTTAAGACTTTCCAAATATTCTTTTCTATAGGATGTTATGGATGCTTTTCTAATATATGAACCTTTAAAAAATGTTAATAAATATATTTTTGTAACATTTTTGTATATTTGTTTCCAATTTTGATTAATCGTATTAGATTACTCGAATTATTCGTTTTTCCAAATTTGGGCATTTTAAATTAATTTGCCAATAATTGTTCGAACAATCGAATAACGAATCAACCGATTACCGGTACCTTAGGAACCGGTCACGTAGTAGGTTCCTTAGGAACCGGTCACGTAGTAGGTACCTTAGGAACCGGTCACGTGATAGGTACCTTAGGAACCGGTCACGTAGTAGGTACCTTAGGAACCGGTCACGTGATAGGTACCTTAGGAACCGGTCACGTAGTAGGTACCTTAGGAACCGGTCACGTGATAGGTTCCTTAGGAACCGGTCTCGTAGTAGGTACCTTAGGAACCGGTCACGTGATAGGTTCCTTAGGAACCGGTCACGTAGTAGGTACCTTAGGAACCGGTCACGTGATAGGTACCTTAGGAACCGGTCACGTAGTAGGTACCTTAGGAACCGGTCACGTAGTAGGTACCTTAGGAACCGGTCCCGTGATAGGTTCCTTAGGAACCGGTCACGTAGTAGGTACCTTAGGAACCGGTCACGTAGTAGGTACCTTAGGAACCGGTCACGTGATAGGTACCTTAGGAACCGGTCACGTGATAGGTACCTTAGGAACCGGTCACGTGATAGGTACCTTAGGAACCGGTCACGTAGTAGGTTCCTTAGGAACCGGTCACGTAGTAGGTACCTTAGGAACCGGTCACGTAGTAGGTACCTTAGGAACCGGTCACGTGATAGGTACCTTAGGAACCGGTCACGTGATAGGTACCTTAGGAACCGGTCACGTGATAGGTACCTTAGGAACCGGTCACGTAGTAGGTACCTTAGGAACCGGTCACGTAGTAGGTACCTTAGGAACCGGTCACGTGATAGGTACCTTAGGAACCGGTCACGTGATAGGTACCTTAGGAACCGGTCACGTAGTAGGTACTTTAGGAACCGGTCACGTGATAGGTACCTTAGGAACCGGTCACGTGATAGGTACCTTAGGAACCGGTCACGTAGTAGGTACCTTAGGAACCGGTCACGTAGTAGGTACCTTAGGAACCGGTCACGTAGTAGGTACCTTAGGAACCGGTCACGTAGTAGGTACCTTACGAACCGGTCACGTAGTAGGTACCTTAGGAACCGGTCACGTGATAGGTACCTTAGGAACCGGTCACGTGATAGGTACCTTAGGAACCGGTCACGTAGTAGGTACCTTAGGAACCGGTCACGTGGTAGGTACCTTAGGAACCGGTCACGTAGTAGGTACCTTAGGAACCGGTCACGTGGTAGGTACCTTAGGAACCGGTCACGTAGTAGGTACCTTAGGAACCGGTCACGTAGTAGGTACCTTAGGAACCGGTCACGTGGTAGGTACCTTAGGAACCGGTCACGTAGTATGTACCTTAGGAACCGGTCACGTGATAGGTTCCTTAGGAACCGGTCACGTAGTAGGTACCTTAGGAACCGGTCACGTGATAGGTACCTTAGGAACCGGTCACGTAGTAGGAACCGGTCACGTGATAGGTTCCTTAGGAACCGGTCTCGTAGTAGGTACCTTAGGAACCGGTCACGTGGTAGGTACCTTAGGAACCGGTCACGTAGTATGTACCTTAGGAACCGGTCACGTAGTAGGTACCTATAGAACCGGTCACTTAGTAGGTACCTTAGGAACCGGTCACGTAGTAGGTACCTTAGGAACCGGTCACGTAGTAGGTACCTTAGGAACCGGTCACGTAGTAGGTACCTTAGGAACCGGTCACGTAGTAGGTACCTTAGGAACCGGTCACGTGATAGGTTCCTTAGGAACCGGCCACGTAGTAGGTACCTTAGGAACCGGTCACGTAGTAGGTACCATTGATATCATGACATAATGTTGAATTGGTTGTCCTGAATGTCCACTTCTCCATAAGAACCTTTGAGAATGTTGATCCTTTTGACGTATTTTAACTTGAGAAAACATTTCTTTAATGTCAGTAGCCACAGCAATTTTCCGTACCTGTTGAGGACCTCGAACCAATGTTGAATTCAAGGAGACCTCACCAACTTTTGCGGCCCCGTCAAATACAACACGCACTTTTCTGGTTTACCTTAGGAACCGGTCACGTAGTAGGTACCTATGGAACCGGTCACGTAGTAGGTACCTTAGGAACCGGTCACGTAGTAGGTACCTTAGGAACCGGTCACGTAGTAGGTACCATTGATATCATGACATAATGTTGAATTGGTTGTCCTGAATGTCCACTTCTCCATAAGAACCTTTGAGAATGTTGATCCTTTTGACGTATTTTAACTTGAGAAAACATTTCTTTAATGTCAGTAGCCACAGCAATTTTCCGTACCTGTTGAGGACCTCGAACCAATGTTGAATTCAAGGAGACCTCACCAACTTTTGCGGCCCCGTCAAATACAACACGCACTTTTCTGGTTTATGTGGAGATAGCACTCCGAAATGAGGCAAATACCAGATTGGATATTTCGTACCTACTACGGTCACGTAGTAGGTACTTCACTTGTTGATTCTATAAAACAAAATGATCAAATACTCTCTTTGTTACATGTAACATTCACAATCAACGTTGCCAGATGTGACGATTTATAGTTATTTCTTTTAAAAGTAAAAAACCTTAAAATATATTATTTTATTATATAAAACAGGTTCTTAGTCACGTCTATAATAATTCTTAAAGTACATTTTAAAAAACATCGTATCTTAAGGCTTTCCAAATATTCTTTTCTATAGGATGTTATGAATGCTTTTCTACTATATGAACCTTTAAAAAATGTTAATAAATATATTTTTGTAACATTTTTGTATATTTGTTTCCAATTTTGATTAATCGTATTAGATTACTCGAATTATTCGTTTTTCCAAATTTGGGCATTTTAAATTAATTTGCCAATAATTGTTCGAACAATCGAATAACGAATCAACCGATTACCGGTACCTTAGGAACCGGTCACGTAGTAGGTTCCTTAGGAACCGGTCACGTAGTAGGTACCTTAGGAACCGGTCACGTGATAGGTACCTTAGGAACCAGTCACGTAGTAGGTACCTTAGGAACCGGTCACGTGATAGGTACCTTAGGAACCGGTCACGTAGTAGGTACCTTAGGAACCGGTCACGTAATAGGTTCCTTAGGAACCGGTCTCGTAGTAGGTACCTTAGGAACCGGTCACGTAGTAGGTACCTATGGAACCGGTCACGTAGTAGGTACCTATGGAACCGGTCACGTAGTAGGTACCTTAGGAACCGGTCACGTAGTAGGTACCTTAGGAACCGGTCACGTAGTAGGTACCTTAGGAACCGGTCACGTGATAGGTACCTTAGGAACCGGTCACGTGATAGGTACCTTAGGAACCGGTCACGTAGTAGGTACCTTAGGAACCGGTCACGTGATAGGTTCCTTAGGAACCGGTCTCGTAGTAGGTACCTTAGGAACCGGTCTTGTAGTAGGTACCTTAGGAACCGGTCACGTAGTAGTTACCTTAGGAACCGGTCCTTAGGAACCGGTCACGTAGTAGGTACCTTAGGAACCGGTCACGTAGTAGGTACCTTAGGAACCGGTCACGTAGTAGGTACCTTAGGAACCGGTCACGTAGTAGGTACCTTAGGAACCGGTCACGTGATAGGTACCTTAGGAACCGGTCACGTGATAGGTACCTTAGGAACCGGTCACGTAGTAGGTACCTTAGGAACCGGTCACGTGATAGGTTCCTTATGAACCGGTCTCGTAGTAGGTACCTTAGGAACCGGTCACGTGATAGGTACCTTAGGAACCGGTCACGTAGTAGGTACCTTAGGAACCGGTCACGTGGTAGGTACCTTAGGAACCGGTCACGTAGTAGGTACCTATGGAACCGGTCACGTAGTAGGTACCTTAAGAACCGGTCACGTAGTAGGTACCTTGGGAACCGGTCACGTGATAGGTACCTTAGGAACCGGTCACGTGATAGGTACCTTAGGAACCGGTCACGCGATAGGTACCTTAGGAACCGGTCACGTAGTAGGTACCTTAGGAACCGGTCACGTGATAGGTACCTTAGGAACCGGTCACGTAGTAGGTTCCTTAGGAACCGGTCACGTAGTAGGTACCTTAGGAACCGGTCACGTGATAGGTTCCTTAGGAACCGGTCACGTAGTAGGTACCTTAGGAACCGGTCACGTAGTAGGTACCTTAGGAACCGGTCACGTGATAGGTACCTTAGGAACCGGTCACGTGATAGGTACCTTAGGAACCGGTCACGTAGTAGGTACCTTAGGAACCGGTCACGTGATAGGTACCTTAGGAACCGGTCACGTAGTAGGTACCTTAGGAACCGGTCACGTGGTAGGTACCTTAGGAACCGGTCACGTAGTAGGTACCTTAGGAACCGGTCACGTGATAGGTACCTTAGGAACCGGTCACGTAGTAGGTACCTTAGGAACCGGTCACGTGGTAGGTACCTTAGGAACCGGTCACGTAGTATGTACCTTAGGAACCGGTCACGTGATAGGTTCCTTAGGAACCGGTCACGTAGTAGGTACCTTAGGAACCGGTCACGTGATAGGTACCTTAGGAACCGTTCACGTAGTAGGAACCTTAGGAACCGGTCACGTGATAGGTTCCTTAGGAACCGGTCTCGTAGTAGGTACCTTAGGAACCGGTCACGTGGTAGGTACCTTAGGAACCGGTCACGTAGTATGTACCTTAGGAACCGGTCACGTAGTAGGTACCTATAGAACCGGTCACTTAGTAGGTACCTTAGGAACCGGTCACGTAGTAGGTACCTTAGGAACCGGTCACGTATTAGGTACCTTAGGAACCGGTCACGTAGTAGGTACCTTAGGAACCGGTCACGTGATAGGTTCCTTAGGAACCGGCCACGTAGTAGGTACCTTAGGAACCGGTCACGTAGTAGGTACCATTGATATCATGACATAATGTTGAATTGGTTGTCCTGAATGTCCACTTCTCCATAAGAACCTTTGAGAATGTTGATCCTTTTGACGTATTTTAACTTGAGAAAACATTTCTTTAATGTCAGTAGCCACAGCAATTTTCCGTACCTGTTGAGGACCTCGAACCAATGTTGAATTCAAGGAGACCTCACCAACTTTTGCGGCCCCGTCAAATACAACACGCACTTTTCTGGTTTACCTTAGGAACCGGTCACATAGTAGGTACCTATGGAACCGGTCACGTAGTAGGTACCTTAGGAACCGGTCACGTAGTAGGTACCTTAGGAACCGGTCACGTAGTAGGTACCATTGATATCATGACATAATGTTGAATTGGTTGTCCTGAATGTCCACTTCTCCATAAGAACCTTTGAGAATGTTGATCCTTTTGACGTATTTTAACTTGAGAAAACATTTCTTTAATGTCAGTAGCCACAGCAATTTTCCGTACCTGTTGAGGACCTCGAACCAATGTTGAATTCAAGGAGACCTCACCAACTTTTGCGGCCCCGTCAAATACAACACGCACTTTTCTGGTTTATGTGGAGATAGCACTCCGAAATGAGGCAAATACCAGATTGGATATTTCGTACCTACTACGGTCACGTAGTAGGTACTTCACTTGTTGATTCTATAAAACAAAATGATCAAATACTCTCTTTGTTACATGTAACATTCACAATCAACGTTGCCAGATGTGACGATTTATAGTTATTTCTTTTAAAAGTAAAAAACCTTAAAATATATTATTTTATTATATAAAACAGGTTCTTAGTCACGTCTATAATAATTCTTAAAGTACATTTTAAAAAACATCGTATCTTAAGGCTTTCCAAATATTCTTTTCTATAGGATGTTATGAATGCTTTTCTAATATATGAACCTTTAAAAAATGTTAATAAATATATTTTTGTAACATTTTTGTATATTTGTTTCCAATTTTGATTAATCGTATTAGATTACTCGAATTATTCGTTTTTCCAAATTTGGGCATTTTAAATTAATTTGCCAATAATTGTTCGAACAATCGAATAACGAATCAACCGATTACCGGTACCTTAGGAACCGGTCACGTAGTAGGTTCCTTAGGAACCGGTCACGTAGTAGGTACCTTAGGAACCGGTCACGTGATAGGTACCTTAGGAACCAGTCACGTAGTAGGTACCTTAGGAACCGGTCACGTGATAGGTACCTTAGGAACCGGTCACGTAGTAGGTACCTTAGGAACCGGTCACGTGATAGGTTCCTTAGGAACCGGTCTCGTAGTAGGTACCTTAGGAACCGGTCACGTAGTAGGTACCATTGATATCATGACATAATGTTGAATTGGTTGTCCTGAATGTCCACTTCTCCATAAGAACCTTTGAGAATGTTGATCCTTTTGACGTATTTTAACTTGAGAAAACATTTCTTTAATGTCAGTAGCCACAGCAATTTTCCGTACCTGTTGAGGACCTCGAACCAATGTTGAATTCAAGGAGACCTCACCAACTTTTGCGGCCCCGTCAAATACAACACGCACTTTTCTGGTTTATGTGGAGATAGCACTCCGAAATGAGGCAAATACCAGATTGGATATTTCGTACCTACTACGTTCACGTAGTAGGTACTTCACTTGTTGATTCTATAAAACAAAATGATCAAATACTCTCTTTGTTACATGTAACATTCACAATCAACGTTGCCAGATGTGACGATTTATAGTTATTTCTTTTAAAATTAAAAAACCTTAAAATATATTATTTTATTATATAAAACAGGTTCTTAGTCACGTCTATAATAATTCTTAAAGTACATTTTAAAAAACATCGTATCTTAAGACTTTCCAAATATTCTTTTCTATAGGATGTTATGGATGCTTTTCTAATATATGAACCTTTAAAAAATGTTAATAAATATATTTTTGTAACATTTTTGTATATTTGTTTCCAATTTTGATTAATCGTATTAGATTACTCGAATTATTCGTTTTTCCAAATTTGGGCATTTTAAATTAATTTGCCAATAATTGTTCGAACAATCGAATAACGAATCAACCGATTACCGGTACCTTAGGAACCGGTCACGTAGTAGGTTCCTTAGGAACCGGTCACGTAGTAGGTTCCTTAGGAACCGGTCACGTAGTAGGTACCTTAGGAACCGGTCACGTGATAGGTACCTTAGGAACCGGTCACGTAGTAGGTACCTTAGGAACCGGTCACGTGATAGGTACCTTAGGAACCGGTCACGTAGTAGGTACCTTAGGAACCGGTCACGTGATAGGTTCCTTAGGAACCGGTCTCGTAGTAGGTACCTTAGGAACCGGTCACGTAGTAGGTACCTATGGAACCGGTCACGTAGTAGGTACCTTAGGAACCGGTCACGTGATAGGTTCCTTAGGAACCGGTCACGTAGTAGGTACCTTAGGAACCGGTCACGTGATAGGTACCTTAGGAACCGGTCACGTAGTAGGTACCTTAGGAACCGGTCACGTAGTAGGTACCTTAGGAACCGGTCACGTGGTAGGTACCTTAGGAACCGGTCACGTAGTAAGTACCTATGGAACCGGTCACGTAGTAGGTACCTTAGGAACCGGTCACGTAGTAGGTACCTTAGGAACCGGTCACGTGATAGGTACCTTAGGAACCGGTCACGTGATAGGTACCTTAGGAACCGGTCACGTGATAGGTACCTTAGGAACCGGTCACGTAGTAGGTACTTTAGGAACCGGTCACGTAGTAGGTACCTTAGGAACCGGTCACGTGATAGGTTCCTTAGGAACCGGTCACGTGATAGGTTCCTTAGGAACCGGTCACGTGATAGGTACCTTAGGAACCGGTCACGTAGTAGGTACCTTAGGAACCGGTCACGTGGTAGGTACCTTAGGAACCGGTCACGTAGTAGGTACCTTAGGAACCGGTCACGTGATAGGTACCTTAGGAACCGGTCACGTAGTAGGTACCTTAGGAACCGGTCACGTGGTAGGTACCTTAGGAACCGGTCACGTGGTAGGTACCTTAGGAACCGGTCACGTGATAGGTACCTTAGGAACCGGTCACGTGATAGGTACCTTAGGAACCGGTCACGTAGTAGGTACCTTAGGAACCGGTCACGTGATAGGTACCTTAGGAACCGGTCACGTGATAGGTACCTTAGGAACCGGTCACGTAGTAGGTACCTTAGGAACCGGTCACGTGATAGGTTCCTTAGGAACCGGTCACGTGATAGGTACCTTAGGAACCGGTCACGTAGTAGGTACCTTAGGAACCGGTCACGTGGTAGGTACCTTAGGAATCGGTCACGTAGTAGGTACCTTAGGAACCGGTCACGTGATAGGTACCTTAGGAACCGGTCACGTGATAGGTACCTTAGGAACCGGTCACGTGATAGGTTCCTTAGGAACCGGTCACGTAGTAGGTACCTTAGGAACCGGTCACGTAGTAGGTACCTTAGGAACCGGTCACGTGATAGGTACCTTAGGAACCGGTCACGTGATAGGTACCTTAGGAACCGGTCACGTGATAGGTACCTTAGGAACCGGTCACGTAGTAGGTACTTTAGGAACCGGTCACGTGATAGGTACCTTAGGAACCGGTCACGTGATAGGTACCTTAGGAACCGGTCACGTAGTAGGTACCTTAGGAACCGGTCACGTAGTAGGTACCTTAGGAACCGGTCACGTGATAGGTTCCTTAGGAACCGGTCACGTAGTAGGTACCTTAGGAACCGGTCACGTAGTAGGTACCTTAGGAACCGGTCACGTGATAGGTACCTTAGGAACCGGTCACGTGATAGGTACCTTAGGAACCGGTCACGTGATAGGTACCTTAGGAACCGGTCACGTAGTAGGTACCTTAGGAACCGGTCACGTGATAGGTACCTTAGGAACCGGTCACGTAGTAGGTTCCTTAGGAACCGGTCACGTAGTAGGTACCTTAGGAACCGGTCACGTGATAGGTTCCTTAGGAACCGGTCACGTAGTAGGTACCTTAGGAACCGGTCACGTAGTAGGTACCTTACGAACCGGTCACGTAGTAGGTACCTTAGGAACCGGTCACGTGATAGGTACCTTAGGAACCGGTCACGTGATAGGTACCTTAGGAACCGGTCACGTAGTAGGTACCTTAGGAACCGGTCACGTAGTAGGTACCTTAGGAACCGGTTACGTAGTAGGTACCTTAGGAACCGGTCACGTGATAGGTTCCTTAGGAACCGGTCACGTGATAGGTACCTTAGGAACCGGTCACGTAGTAGGTACCTTAGGAACCGGTCACGTGGTAGGTACCTTAGGAACCGGTCACGTAGTAGGTACCTTAGGAACCGGTCACGTGATAGGTACCTTAGGAACCGGTCACGTAGTAGGTACCTTAGGAACCGGTCACGTGGTAGGTACCTTAGGAACCGGTCACGTAGTATGTACCTTAGGAACCGGTCACGTGATAGGTTCCTTAGGAACCGGTCACGTAGTAGGTACCTTAGGAACCGGTCACGTGATAGGTACCTTAGGAACCGGTCACGTAGTAGGAACCTTAGGAACCGGTCACGTGATAGGTTCCTTAGGAACCGGTCTCGTAGTAGGTACCTTAGGAACCGGTCACGTGGTAGGTACCTTAGGAACCGGTCACGTAGTATGTACCTTAGGAACCGGTCACGTAGTAGGTACCTATAGAACCGGTCACTTAGTAGGTACCTTAGGAACCGGTCACGTAGTAGGTACCTTAGGAACCGGTCACGTAGTAGGTACCTTAGGAACCGGTCACGTAGTAGGTACCTTAGGAACCGGTCACGTAGTAGGTACCTTAGGAACCGGTCACGTGATAGGTTCCTTAGGAACCGGCCACGTAGTAGGTACCTTAGGAACCGGTCACGTAGTAGGTACCATTGATATCATGACATAATGTTGAATTGGTTGTCCTGAATGTCCACTTCTCCATAAGAACCTTTGAGAATGTTGATCCTTTTGACGTATTTTAACTTGAGAAAACATTTCTTTAATGTCAGTAGCCACAGCAATTTTCCGTACCTGTTGAGGACCTCGAACCAATGTTGAATTCAAGGAGACCTCACCAACTTTTGCGGCCCCGTCAAATACAACACGTACTTTTCTGGTTTATGTGGAGATAGCACTCCGAAATGAGGCAAATACCAGATTGGATATTTCGTACCTACTACGGTCACGTAGTAGGTACTTCACTTGTTGATTCTATAAAACAAAATGATCAAATACTCTCTTTGTTACATGTAACATTCACAATCAACGTTGCCAGATGTGACGATTTATAGTTATTTCTTTTAAAATTAAAAAACCTTAAAATATATTATTTTATTATATAAAACAGGTTCTTAGTCACGTCTATAATAATTCTTAAAGTACATTTTAAAAAACATCGTATCTTAAGACTTTCCAAATATTCTTTTCTATAGGATGTTATGGATGCTTTTCTAATATATGAACCTTTAAAAAATGTTAATAAATATATTTTTGTAACATTTTTGTATATTTGTTTCCAATTTTGATTAATCGTATTAGATTACTCGAATTATTCGTTTTTCCAAATTTGGGCATTTTAAATTAATTTGCCAATAATTGTTCGAACAATCGAATAACGAATCAACCGATTACCGGTACCTTAGGAACCGGTCACGTAGTAGGTTCCTTAGGAACCGGTCACGTAGTAGGTACCTTAGGAACCGGTCACGTGATAGGTACCTTAGGAACCGGTCACGTAGTAGGTACCTTAGGAACCGGTCACGTGATAGGTACCTTAGGAACCGGTCACGTAGTAGGTACCTTAGGAACCGGTCACGTGATAGGTTCCTTAGGAACCGGTCTCGTAGTAGGTACCTTAGGAACCGGTCACGTGATAGGTTCCTTAGGAACCGGTCACGTAGTAGGTACCTTAGGAACCGGTCACGTGATAGGTACCTTAGGAACCGGTCACGTAGTAGGTACCTTAGGAACCGGTCACGTAGTAGGTACCTTAGGAACCGGTCACGTGATAGGTTCCTTAGGAACCGGTCACGTAGTAGGTACCTTAGGAACCGGTCACGTAGTAGGTACCTTAGGAACCGGTCACGTGATAGGTACCTTAGGAACCGGTCACGTGATAGGTACCTTAGGAACCGGTCACGTGATAGGTACCTTAGGAACCGGTCACGTAGTAGGTTCCTTAGGAACCGGTCACGTAGTAGGTACCTTAGGAACCGGTCACGTAGTAGGTACCTTAGGAACCGGTCACGTGATAGGTACCTTAGGAACCGGTCACGTGATAGGTACCTTAGGAACCGGTCACGTGATAGGTAGCTTAGGAACCGGTCACGTAGTAGGTACCTTAGGAACCGGTCACGTAGTAGGTACCTTAGGAACCGGTCACGTGATAGGTACCTTAGGAACCGGTCACGTGATAGGTACCTTAGGAACCGGTCACGTAGTAGGTACTTTAGGAACCGGTCACGTGATAGGTACCTTAGGAACCGGTCACGTGATAGGTACCTTAGGAACCGGTCACGTAGTAGGTACCTTAGGAACCGGTCACGTAGTAGGTACCTTAGGAACCGGTCACGTGATAGGTTCCTTAGGAACCGGTCACGTAGTAGGTACCTTAGGAACCGGTCACGTAGTAGGTACCTTAGGAACCGGTCACGTGATAGGTACCTTAGGAACCGGTCACGTGATAGGTACCTTAGGAACCGGTCACGTGATAGGTACCTTAGGAACCGGTCACGTAGTAGGTACCTTAGGAACCGGTCACGTGATAGGAACCTTAGGAACCGGTCACGTAGTAGGTTCCTTAGGAACCGGTCACGTAGTAGGTACCTTAGGAACCGGTCACGTGATAGGTTCCTTAGGAACCGGTCACGTAGTAGGTACCTTAGGAACCGGTCACGTAGTAGGTACCTTACGAACCGGTCACGTAGTAGGTACCTTAGGAACCGGTCACGTGATAGGTACCTTAGGAACCGGTCACGTGATAGGTACCTTAGGAACCGGTCACGTAGTAGGTACCTTAGGAACCGGTCACGTAGTAGGTACCTTAGGAACCGGTTACGTAGTAGGTACCTTAGGAACCGGTCACGTGATAGGTTCCTTAGGAACCGGTCACGTGATAGGTACCTTAGGAACCGGTCACGTAGTAGGTACCTTAGGAACCGGTCACGTGGTATGTACCTTAGGAACCGGTCACGTAGTAGGTACCTTAGGAACCGGTCACGTGATAGGTACCTTAGGAACCGGTCACGTAGTAGGTACCTTAGGAACCGGTCACGTGGTAGGTACCTTAGGAACCGGTCACGTAGTATGTACCTTAGGAACCGGTCACGTGATAGGTTCCTTAGGAACCGGTCACGTAGTAGGTACCTTAGGAACCGGTCACGTGATAGGTACCTTAGGAACCGGTCACGTAGTAGGAACCTTAGGAACCGGTCACGTGATAGGTTCCTTAGGAACCGGTCTCGTAGTAGGTACCTTAGGAACCGGTCACGTGGTAGGTACCTTAGGAACCGGTCACGTAGTATGTACCTTAGGAACCGGTCACGTAGTAGGTACCTATAGAACCGGTCACTTAGTAGGTACCTTAGGAACCGGTCACGTAGTAGGTACCTTAGGAACCGGTCACGTAGTAGGTACCTTAGGAACCGGTCACGTAGTAGGTACCTTAGGAACCGGTCACGTAGTAGGTACCTTAGGAACCGGTCACGTGATAGGTTCCTTAGGAACCGGCCACGTAGTAGGTACCTTAGGAACCGGTCACGTAGTAGGTACCATTGATATCATGACATAATGTTGAATTGGTTGTCCTGAATGTCCACTTCTCCATAAGAACCTTTGAGAATGTTGATCCTTTTGACGTATTTTAACTTGAGAAAACATTTCTTTAATGTCAGTAGCCACAGCAATTTTCCGTACCTGTTGAGGACCTCGAACCAATGTTGAATTCAAGGAGACCTCACCAACTTTTGCGGCCCCGTCAAATACAACACGTACTTTTCTGGTTTATGTGGAGATAGCACTCCGAAATGAGGCAAATACCAGATTGGATATTTCGTACCTACTACGGTCACGTAGTAGGTACTTCACTTGTTGATTCTATAAAACAAAATGATCAAATACTCTCTTTGTTACATGTAACATTCACAATCAACGTTGCCAGATGTGACGATTTATAGTTATTTCTTTTAAAATTAAAAAACCTTAAAATATATTATTTTATTATATAAAACAGGTTCTTAGTCACGTCTATAATAATTCTTAAAGTACATTTTAAAAAACATCGTATCTTAAGACTTTCCAAATATTCTTTTCTATAGGATGTTATGGATGCTTTTCTAATATATGAACCTTTAAAAAATGTTAATAAATATATTTTTGTAACATTTTTGTATATTTGTTTCCAATTTTGATTAATCGTATTAGATTACTCGAATTATTCGTTTTTCCAAATTTGGGCATTTTAAATTAATTTGCCAATAATTGTTCGAACAATCGAATAACGAATCAACCGATTACCGGTACCTTAGGAACCGGTCACGTAGTAGGTTCCTTAGGAACCGGTCACGTAGTAGGTACCTTAGGAACCGGTCACGTGATAGGTACCTTAGGAACCGGTCACGTAGTAGGTACCTTAGGAACCGGTCACGTGATAGGTACCTTAGGAACCGGTCACGTAGTAGGTACCTTAGGAACCGGTCACGTGATAGGTTCCTTAGGAACCGGTCTCGTAGTAGGTACCTTAGGAACCGGTCACGTGATAGGTTCCTTAGGAACCGGTCACGTAGTAGGTACCTTAGGAACCGGTCACGTGATAGGTACCTTAGGAACCGGTCACGTAGTAGGTACCTTAGGAACCGGTCACGTGGTAGGTACCTTAGGAACCGGTCACGTAGTAGGTACCTATGGAACCGGTCACGTAGTAGGTACCTTAGGAACCGGTCACGTAGTAGGTACCTTAGGAACCGGTCACGTGGTAGGTACCTTAGGAACCGGTCACGTAGTAGGTACCTATGGAACCGGTCACGTAGTAGGTACCTTAGGAACCGGTCACGTAGTAGGTACCTTAGGAACCGGTCACGTAGTAGGTACCTTAGGAACCGGTCACGTGATAGGTACCTTAGGAACCGGTCACGTGATAGGTACCTTAGGAACCGGTCACGTGATAGGTACCTTAGGAACCGGTCACGTAGTAGGTACCTTTGGAACCGGTCACGTAGTAGGTACCTTAGGAACCGGTCACGTGATAGGTTCCTTAGGAACCGGTCACGTGATAGGTACCTTAGGAACCGGTCACGTAGTAGGTACCTTAGGAACCGGTCACGTGGTAGGTACCTTAGGAACCGGTCACGTAGTAGGTACCTTAGGAACCGGTCACGTGATAGGTACCTTAGGAACCGGTCACGTAGTAGGTACCTTAGGAACCGGTCACGTAGTAGGTACCTTAGGAACCGGTCACGTGATAGGTACCTTAGGAACCGGTCACGTGGTAGGTACCTTAGGAACCGGTCACGTGATAGGTACCTTAGGAACCGGTCACGTGATAGGTACCTTAGGAACCGGTCACGTAGTAGGTACCTTAGGAACCGGTCACGTGATAGGTTCCTTAGGAACCGGTCACGTGATAGGTACCTTAGGAACCGGTCACGTAGTAGGTACCTTAGGAACCGGTCACGTGGTAGGTACCTTAGGAACCGGTCACGTGGTAGGTACCTTAGGAACCGGTCACGTAGTAGGTACCTTAGGAACCGGTCACGTGATAGGTACCTTAGGAACCGGTCACGTAGTAGGTACCTTAGGAACCGGTCACGTAGTAGGTACCTTAGGAACCGGTCACGTGATAGGTACCTTAGGAACCGGTCACATGGTAGGTACCTTAGGAACCGGTCACGTAGTAGGTACCTTAGGAACCGGTCACGTGATAGGTACCTTAGGAACCGGTCACGTAGTAGGTACCTTAGGAACCGGTCACGTAGTAGGTACCTTAGGAACCGGTCACGTGATAGGTACCTTAGGAACCGGTCACGTAGTAGGTACCTATGGAACCGGTCACGTAGTAGGTACCTTAGGAACCGGTCACGTAGTAGGTACCTTAGGAACCGGTCACGTAGTAGGTACCTTAGGAACCGGTCACGTGATAGGTTCCTTAGGAACCGGTCACGTGATAGGTACCTTAGGAACCGGTCACGTAGTAGGTACCATTGATATCATGACATAATGTTGAATTGGTTGTCCTGAATGTCCACTTCTCCATAAGAACCTTTGAGAATGTTGATCCTTTTGACGTATTTTAACTTGAGAAAACATTTCTTTAATGTCAGTAGCCACAGCAATTTTCCGTACCTGTTGAGGACCTCGAACCAATGTTGAATTCAAGGAGACCTCACCAACTTTTGCGGCCCCGTCAAATACAACACGCACTTTTCTGGTTTACCTTAGGAACCGGTCACGTAGTAGGTACCTATGGAACCGGTCACGTAGTAGGTACCTTAGGAACCGGTCACGTAGTAGGTACCTTAGGAACCGGTCACGTAGTAGGTACCATTGATATCATGACATAATGTTGAATTGGTTGTCCTGAATGTCCACTTCTCCATAAGAACCTTTGAGAATGTTGATCCTTTTGACGTATTTTAACTTGAGAAAACATTTCTTTAATGTCAGTAGCCACAGCAACTTTCCGTACCTGTTGAGGACCTCGAACCAATGTTGAATTCAAGGAGACCTCACCAACTTTTGCGGCCCCGTCAAATACAACACGCACTTTTCTGGTTTATGTGGAGATAGCACTCCGAAATGAGGCAAATACCAGATTGGATATTTCGTACCTACTACGGTCACGTAGTAGGTACTTCACTTGTTGATTCTATAAAACAAAATGATCAAATACTCTCTTTGTTACATGTAACATTCACAATCAACGTTGCCAGATGTGACGATTTATAGTTATTTCTTTTAAAAGTAAAAAACCTTAAAATATATTATTTTATTATATAAAACAGGTTCTTAGTCACGTCTATAATAATTCTTAAAGTACATTTTAAAAAACATCGTATCTTAAGGCTTTCCAAATATTCTTTTCTATAGGATGTTATGAATGCTTTTCTAATATATGAACCTTTAAAAAATGTTAATAAATATATTTTTGTAACATTTTTGTATATTTGTTTCCAATTTTGATTAATCGTATTAGATTACTTGAATTATTCGTTTTCCCAAATTTGGGCATTTTAAATTAATTTGCCAATAATTGTTCGAACAATCGAATAACGAATCAACCGATTACCGGTACCTTAGGAACCGGTCACGTAGTAGGTTCCTTAGGAACCGGTCACGTAGTAGGTACCTTAGGAACCGGTCACGTGATAGGTACCTTAGGAACCGGTCACGTAGTAGGTAACTTAGGAACCGGTCACGTGATAGGTACCTTAGGAACCGGTCACGTAGTAGGTACCTTAGGAACCGGTCACGTGATAGGTTCCTTAGGAACCGGTCTCGTAGTAGGTACCTTAGGAACCGGTCACGTAGTAGGTACCTATGGAACCGGTCACGTAGTAGGTACCTATGGAACCGGTCACGTAGTAGGTACCTTAGGAACCGGTCACGTAGTAGGTACCTTAGGAACCGGTCACGTAGTAGGTACCTTAGGAACCGGTCACGTGATAGGTACCTTAGGAACCGGTCACGTGATAGGTACCTTAGGAACCGGTCACGTAGTAGGTACCTTAGGAACCGGTCACGTGATAGGTTCCTTAGGAACCGGTCTCGTAGTAGGTACCTTAGGAACCGGTCTCGTAGTAGGTACCTTAGGAACCGGTCACGTAGTAGTTACCTTAGGAACCGGTCCTTAGGAACCGGTCACGTAGTAGGTACCTTAGGAACCGGTCACGTAGTAGGTACCTTAGGAACCGGTCACGTAGTAGGTACCTTAGGAACCGGTCACGTGGTAGGTACCTTAGGAACCGGTCACGTAGTAGGTACCTTAGGAACCGGCCACGTGATAGGTACCTTAGGAACCGGTCACGTAGTAGGTACCTTAGGAACCGGTTACGTGATAGGTTCCTTAGGAACCGGTCTCGTAGTAGGTACCTTAGGAACCGGTCTCGTAGTAGGTACCTTAGGAACCGGTCACGTAGTAGTTACCTTAGGAACCGGTCCTTAGGAACCGGTCACGTGATAGGTTCCTTAGGAACCGGTCACGTGATAGGTACCTTAGGAACCGGTCACGTAGTAGGTACCTTAGGAACCGGTCACGTGGTAGGTACCTTAGGAACCGGTCACGTAGTAGGTACCTTAGGAACCGGTCACGTGATAGGTACCTTAGGAACCGGTCACGTAGTAGGTACCTTAGGAACCGGTCACGTGGTAGGTACCTTAGGAACCGGTCACGTAGTATGTACCTTAGGAACCGGTCACGTGATAGGTTCCTTAGGAACCGGTCACGTAGTAGGTACCTTAGGAACCGGTCACGTGATAGGTACCTTAGGAACCGGTCACGTAGTAGGAACCTTAGGAACCGGTCACGTGATAGGTTCCTTAGGAACCGGTCTCGTAGTAGGTACCTTAGGAACCGGTCACGTGGTAGGTACCTTAGGAACCGGTCACGTAGTATGTACCTTAGGAACCGGTCACGTAGTAGGTACCTATAGAACCGGTCACTTAGTAGGTACCTTAGGAACCGGTCACGTAGTAGGTACCTTAGGAACCGGTCACGTAGTAGGTACCTTAGGAACCGGTCACGTAGTAGGTACCTTAGGAACCGGTCACGTGATAGGTTCCTTAGGAACCGGCCACGTAGTAGGTACCTTAGGAACCGGTCACGTAGTAGGTACCATTGATATCATGACATAATGTTGAATTGGTTGTCCTGAATGTCCACTTCTCCATAAGAACCTTTGAGAATGTTGATCCTTTTGACGTATTTTAACTTGAGAAAACATTTCTTTAATGTCAGTAGCCACAGCAATTTTCCGTACCTGTTGAGGACCTCGAACCAATGTTGAATTCAAGGAGACCTCACCAACTTTTGCGGCCCCGTCAAATACAACACGCACTTTTCTGGTTTATGTGGAGATAGCACTCCGAAATGAGGCAAATACCAGATTGGATATTTCGTACCTACTACGGTCACGTAGTAGGTACTTCACTTGTTGATTCTATAAAACAAAATGATCAAATACTCTCTTTGTTACATGTAACATTCACAATCAACGTTGCCAGATGTGACGATTTATAGTTATTTCTTTTAAAATTAAAAAACCTTAAAATATATTATTTTATTATATAAAACAGGTTCTTAGTCACGTCTATAATAATTCTTAAAGTACATTTTAAAAAACATCGTATCTTAAGACTTTCCAAATATTCTTTTCTATAGGATGTTATGGATGCTTTTCTAATATATGAACCTTTAAAAAATGTTAATAAATATATTTTTGTAACATTTTTGTATATTTGTTTCCAATTTTGATTAATCGTATTAGATTACTCGAATTATTCGTTTTTCCAAATTTGGGCATTTTAAATTAATTTGCCAATAATTGTTCGAACAATCGAATAACGAATCAACCGATTACCGGTACCTTAGGAACCGGTCACGTAGTAGGTTCCTTAGGAACCGGTCACGTAGTAGGTACCTTAGGAACCGGTCACGTGATAGGTACCTTAGGAACCGGTCACGTAGTAGGTACCTTAGGAACCGGTCACGTGATAGGTACCTTAGGAACCGGTCACGTAGTAGGTACCTTAGGAACCGGTCACGTGATAGGTTCCTTAGGAACCGGTCTCGTAGTAGGTACCTTAGGAACCGGTCACGTAGTAGGTACCTATGGAACCGGTCACGTAGTAGGTACCTTAGGAACCAGTCACGTGATAGGTTCCTTAGGAACCGGTCACGTAGTAGGTACCTTAGGAACCGGTCACGTGATAGGTACTTTAGGAACCGGTCACGTAGTAGGTACCTTAGGAACCGGTCACGTAGTAGGTACCTTAGGAACCGGTCACGTGGTAGGTACCTTAGGAACCGGTCACGTAGTAGGTACCTATGGAACCGGTCACGTAGTAGGTACCTTAGGAACCGGTCACGTAGTAGGTACCTTAGGAACCGGTCACGTGATAGGTACCTTAGGAACCGGTCACGTGATAGGTACCTTAGGAACCGGTCACGTGATAGGTACCTTAGGAACCGGTCACGTAGTAGGTACCTTAGGAACCGGTCACGTAGTAGGTACCTTAGGAACCGGTCACGTAGTAGGTACCTTAGGAACCGGTCACGTGGTAAGTACCTTAGGAACCGGTCACGTAGTAGGTACCTTAGGAACCGGTCACGTGATAGGTACCTTAGGAACCGGTCACGTAGTAGGTACCTTAGGAACCGGTCACGTGGTAGGTACCTTAGGAACCGGTCACGTGATAGGTACCTTAGGAACCGGTCACGTGATAGGTACCTTAGGAACCGGTCACGTAGTAGGTACCTTAGGAACCGGTCACGTGATAGGTTCCTTAGGAACCGGTCACGTGATAGGTACCTTAGGAACCGGTCACGTAGTAGGTACCTTAGGAACCGGTCACGTGGTAGGTACCTTAGGAACCGGTCACGTAGTAGGTACCTTAGGAACCGGTCACGTGATAGGTACCTTAGGAACCGGTCACGTGATAGGTTCCTTAGGAACCGGTCACGTAGTAGGTACCTTAGGAACCGGTCACGTAGTAGGTACCTTAGGAACCGGTCACGTGATAGGTACCTTAGGAACCGGTCACATGATAGGTACCTTAGGAACCGGTCACGTAGTAGGTACCTTAGGAACCGGTCACGTGATAGGTTCCTTAGGAACCGGTCACGTGATAGGTACCTTAGGAACCGGTCACGTAGTAGGTACCTTAGGAACCGGTCACGTGGTAGGTACCTTAGGAACCGGTCACGTGGTAGGTACCTTAGGAACCGGTCACGTAGTAGGTACCTTAGGAACCGGTCACGTGATAGGTACCTTAGGAACCGGTCACGTGGTAGGTACCTTAGGAACCGGTCACGTGATAGGTACCTTAGGAACCGGTCACGTGATAGGTACCTTAGGAACCGGTCACGTAGTAGGTACCTTAGGAACCGGTCAGGTGATAGGTTCCTTAGGAACCGGTCACGTGATAGGTCCCTTAGGAACCGGTCACGTAGTAGGTACCTTAGGAACCGGTCACGTGGTAGGTACCTTAGGAACCGGTCACGTAGTAGGTACCTTAGGAACCGGTCACGTGATAGGTACCTTAAGAACCGGTCACGTGATAGGTTCCTTAGGAACCGGTCACGTAGTAGGTACCTTAGGAACCGGTCACGTAGTAGGTACCTTAGGAACCGGTCACGTGATAGGTACCTTAGGAACCGGTCACATGATAGGTACCTTAGGAACCGGTCACGTAGTAGGTACCTTAGGAACCGGTCACGTGATAGGTTCCTTAGGAACCGGTCACGTGATAGGTACCTTAGGAACCGGTCACGTAGTAGGTACCTTAGGAACCGGTCACGTGGTAGGTACCTTAGGAACCGGTCACGTGGTAGGTACCTTAGGAACCGGTCACGTAGTAGGTACCTTAGGAACCGGTCACGTGATAGGTACCTTAGGAACCGGTCACGTAGTAGGTACCTTAGGAACCGGTCACGTAGTAGGTACCTTAGGAACCGGTCACGTGATAGGTACCTTAGGAACCGGTCACATGGTAGGTACCTTAGGAACCGGTCACGTAGTAGGTACCTTAGGAACCGGTCACGTGATAGGTACCTTAGGAACCGGTCACGTAGTAGGTACCTTAGGAACCGGTCACGTAGTAGGTACCTTAGGAACCGGTCACGTGATAGGTACCTTAGGAACCGGTCACGTAGTAGGTACCTATGGAACCGGTCACGTAGTAGGTACCTTAGGAACCGGTCACGTAGTAGGTACCTTAGGAACCGGTCACGTAGTAGGTACCTTAGGAACCGGTCACGTGATAGGTTCCTTAGGAACCGGTCACGTAGTAGGTACCTTAGGAACCGGTCACGTAGTAGGTACCATTGATATCATGACATAATGTTGAATTGGTTGTCCTGAATGTCCACTTCTCCATAAGAACCATTGAGAATGTTGATCCTTTTGACGTATTTTAACTTGAGAAAACATTTCTTTAATGTCAGTAGCCACAGCAATTTTCCGTACCTGTTGAGGACCTCGAACCAATGTTGAATTCAAGGAGACCTCACCAACTTTTGCGGCCCCGTCAAATACAACACGCACTTTTCTGGTTTACCTTAGGAACCGGTCACGTAGTAGGTACCTATGGAACCGGTCACGTAGTAGGTACCTTAGGAACCGGTCACGTAGTAGGTACCTTAGGAACCGGTCACGTAGTAGGTACCATTGATATCATGACATAATGTTGAATTGGTTGTCCTGAATGTCCACTTCTCCATAAGAACCTTTGAGAATGTTGATCCTTTTGACGTATTTTAACTTGAGAAAACATTTCTTTAATGTCAGTAGCCACAGCAACTTTCCGTACCTGTTGAGGACCTCGAACCAATGTTGAATTCAAGGAGACCTCACCAACTTTTGCGGCCCCGTCAAATACAACACGCACTTTTCTGGTTTATGTGGAGATAGCACTCCGAAATGAGGCAAATACCAGATTGGATATTTCGTACCTACTACGGTCACGTGGTAGGTACTTCACTTGTTGATTCTATAAAACAAAATGATCAAATACTCTCTTTGTTACATGTAACATTCACAATCAACGTTGCCAGATGTGACGATTTATAGTTATTTCTTTTAAAAGTAAAAAACCTTAAAATATATTATTTTATTATATAAAACAGGTTCTTAGTCACGTCTATAATAATTCTTAAAGTACATTTTAAAAAACATCGTATCTTAAGGCTTTCCAAATATTCTTTTCTATAGGATGTTATGAATGCTTTTCTAATATATGAACCTTTAAAAAATGTTAATAAATATATTTTTGTAACATTTTTGTATATTTGTTTCCAATTTTGATTAATCGTATTAGATTACTTGAATTATTCGTTTTCCCAAATTTGGGCATTTTAAATTAATTTGCCAATAATTGTTCGAACAATCGAATAACGAATCAACCGATTACCGGTACCTTAGGAACCGGTCACGTAGTAGGTTCCTTAGGAACCGGTCACGTAGTAGGTACCTTAGGAACCGGTCACGTGATAGGTACCTTAGGAACCGGTCACGTAGTAGGTAACTTAGGAACCGGTCACGTGATAGGTACCTTAGGAACCGGTCACGTAGTAGGTACCTTAGGAACCGGTCACGTGATAGGTTCCTTAGGAACCGGTCTCGTAGTAGGTACCTTAGGAACCGGTCACGTAGTAGGTACCTATGGAACCGGTCACGTAGTAGGTACCTATGGAACCGGTCACGTAGTAGGTACCTTAGGAACCGGTCACGTAGTAGGTACCTTAGGAACCGGTCACGTAGTAGGTATCTTAGGAACCGGTCACGTGATAGGTACCTTAGGAACCGGTCACGTGATAGGTACCTTAGGAACCGGTCACGTAGTAGGTACCTTAGGAACCGGTCACGTGATAGGTTCCTTAGGAACCGGTCTCGTAGTAGGTACCTTAGGAACCGGTCTCGTAGTAGGTACCTTAGGAACCGGTCACGTAGTAGTTACCTTAGGAACCGGTCCTTAGGAACCGGTCACGTAGTAGGTACCTTAGGAACCGGTCACGTAGTAGGTACCTTAGGAACCGGTCACGTAGTAGGTACCTTAGGAACCGGTCACGTGGTAGGTACCTTAGGAACCGGTCACGTAGTAGGTACCTTAGGAACCGGCCACGTGATAGGTACCTTAGGAACCGGTCACGTAGTAGGTACCTTAGGAACCGGTTACGTGATAGGTTCCTTAGGAACCGGTCTCGTAGTAGGTACCTTAGGAACCGGTCTCGTAGTAGGTACCTTAGGAACCGGTCACGTAGTAGTTACCTTAGGAACCGGTCCTTAGGAACCGGTCACGTGATAGGTTCCTTAGGAACCGGTCACGTGATAGGTACCTTAGGAACCGGTCACGTAGTAGGTACCTTAGGAACCGGTCACGTGGTAGGTACCTTAGGAACCGGTCACGTAGTAGGTACCTTAGGAACCGGTCACGTGATAGGTACCTTAGGAACCGGTCACGTAGTAGGTACCTTAGGAACCGGTCACGTGGTAGGTACCTTAGGAACCGGTCACGTAGTATGTACCTTAGGAACCGGTCACGTGATAGGTTCCTTAGGAACCGGTCACGTAGTAGGTACCTTAGGAACCGGTCACGTGATAGGTACCTTAGGAACCGGTCACGTAGTAGGAACCTTAGGAACCGGTCACGTGATAGGTTCCTTAGGAACCGGTCTCGTAGTAGGTACCTTAGGAACCGGTCACGTGGTAGGTACCTTAGGAACCGGTCACGTAGTATGTACCTTAGGAACCGGTCACGTAGTAGGTACCTATAGAACCGGTCACTTAGTAGGTACCTTAGGAACCGGTCACGTAGTAGGTACCTTAGGAACCGGTCACGTAGTAGGTACCTTAGGAACCGGTCACGTAGTAGGTACCTTAGGAACCGGTCACGTGATAGGTTCCTTAGGAACCGGCCACGTAGTAGGTACCTTAGGAACCGGTCACGTAGTAGGTACCATTGATATCATGACATAATGTTGAATTGGTTGTCCTGAATGTCCACTTCTCCATAAGAACCTTTGAGAATGTTGATCCTTTTGACGTATTTTAACTTGAGAAAACATTTCTTTAATGTCAGTAGCCACAGCAATTTTCCGTACCTGTTGAGGACCTCGAACCAATGTTGAATTCAAGGAGACCTCACCAACTTTTGCGGCCCCGTCAAATACAACACGCACTTTTCTGGTTTATGTGGAGATAGCACTCCGAAATGAGGCAAATACCAGATTGGATATTTCGTACCTACTACGGTCACGTAGTAGGTACTTCACTTGTTGATTCTATAAAACAAAATGATCAAATACTCTCTTTGTTACATGTAACATTCACAATCAACGTTGCCAGATGTGACGATTTATAGTTATTTCTTTTAAAATTAAAAAACCTTAAAATATATTATTTTATTATATAAAACAGGTTCTTAGTCACGTCTATAATAATTCTTAAAGTACATTTTAAAAAACATCGTATCTTAAGACTTTCCAAATATTCTTTTCTATAGGATGTTATGGATGCTTTTCTAATATATGAACCTTTAAAAAATGTTAATAAATATATTTTTGTAACATTTTTGTATATTTGTTTCCAATTTTGATTAATCGTATTAGATTACTCGAATTATTCGTTTTTCCAAATTTGGGCATTTTAAATTAATTTGCCAATAATTGTTCGAACAATCGAATAACGAATCAACCGATTACCGGTACCTTAGGAACCGGTCACGTAGTAGGTTCCTTAGGAACCGGTCACGTAGTAGGTACCTTAGGAACCGGTCACGTGATAGGTACCTTAGGAACCGGTCACGTAGTAGGTACCTTAGGAACCGGTCACGTGATAGGTACCTTAGGAACCGGTCACGTAGTAGGTACCTTAGGAACCGGTCACGTGATAGGTTCCTTAGGAACCGGTCTCGTAGTAGGTACCTTAGGAACCGGTCACGTAGTAGGTACCTATGGAACCGGTCACGTAGTAGGTACCTTAGGAACCAGTCACGTGATAGGTTCCTTAGGAACCGGTCACGTAGTAGGTACCTTAGGAACCGGTCACGTGATAGATACTTTAGGAACCGGTCACGTAGTAGGTACCTTAGGAACCGGTCACGTAGTAGGTACCTTAGGAACCGGTCACGTGGTAGGTACCTTAGGAACCGGTCACGTAGTAGGTACCTATGGAACCGGTCACGTAGTAGGTACCTTAGGAACCGGTCACGTAGTAGGTACCTTAGGAACCGGTCACGTGATAGGTACCTTAGGAACCGGTCACGTGATAGGTACCTTAGGAACCGGTCACGTGATAGGTACCTTAGGAACCGGTCACGTAGTAGGTACCTTAGGAACCGGTCACGTAGTAGGTACCTTAGGAACCGGTCACGTGATAGGTTCCTTAGGAACCGGTCACGTGATAGGTACCTTAGGAACCGGTCACGTAGTAGGTACCTTAGGAACCGGTCACGTGGTAAGTACCTTAGGAACCGGTCACGTAGTAGGTACCTTAGGAACCGGTCACGTGATAGGTACCTTAGGAACCGGTCACGTAGTAGGTACCTTAGGAACCGGTCACGTGGTAGGTACCTTAGGAACCGGTCACGTGATAGGTACCTTAGGAACCGGTCACGTGATAGGTACCTTAGGAACCGGTCACGTAGTAGGTACCTTAGGAACCGGTCACGTGATAGGTTCCTTAGGAACCGGTCACGTGATAGGTACCTTAGGAACCGGTCACGTAGTAGGTACCTTAGGAACCGGTCACGTGGTAGGTACCTTAGGAACCGGTCACGTAGTAGGTACCTTAGGAACCGGTCACGTGATAGGTACCTTAGGAACCGGTCACGTGATAGGTTCCTTAGGAACCGGTCACGTAGTAGGTACCTTAGGAACCGGTCACGTAGTAGGTACCTTAGGAACCGGTCACGTGATAGGTACCTTAGGAACCGGTCACATGATAGGTACCTTAGGAACCGGTCACGTAGTAGGTACCTTAGGAACCGGTCACGTGATAGGTACCTTAGGAACCGGTCACGTAGTAGGTACCTTAGGAACCGGTCACGTAGTAGGTACCTTAGGAACCGGTCACGTGATAGGTACCTTAGGAACCGGTCACGTAGTAGGTACCTATGGAACCGGTCACGTAGTAGGTACCTTAGGAACCGGTCACGTAGTAGGTACCTTAGGAACCGGTCACGTAGTAGGTACCTTAGGAACCGGTCACGTAGTAGGTACCTTAGGAACCGGTCACGTGATAGGTTCCTTAGGAACCGGTCACGTAGTAGGTACCTTAGGAACCGGTCACGTAGTAGGTACCATTGATATCATGACATAATGTTGAATTGGTTGTCCTGAATGTCCACTTCTCCATAAGAACCTTTGAGAATGTTGATCCTTTTGACGTATTTTAACTTGAGAAAACATTTCTTTAATGTCAGTAGCCATAGCAATTTTCCGTACCTGTTGAGGACCTCGAACCAATGTTGAATTCAAGGAGACCTCACCAACTTTTGCGGCCCCGTCAAATACAACACGCACTTTTCTAGTTTACCTTAGGAACCGGTCACGTAGTAGGTACCTATGGAACCGGTCACGTAGTAGGTACCTTAGGAACCGGTCACGTAGTAGGTACCTTAGGAACCGGTCACGTAGTAGGTACCTTAGGAACCGGTCACGTGATAGGTTCCTTAGGAACCGGTCACGTAGTAGGTACCTTAGGAACCGGTCACGTAGTAGGTACCATTAATATCATGACATAATGTTGAATTGGTTGTCCTGAATGTCCACTTCTCCATAGGAACCTTTGAGAATGTTGATCCTTTTGACGTATTTTAACTTGAGAAAACATTTCTTTAATGTCAGTAGCCACAGCAATTTTCCGTACCTGTTGAGGACCTCGAACCAATGTTGAATTCAAGGAGACCTCACCAACTTTTGCGGCCCCGTCAAATACAACACGCACTTTTCTGGTTTATGTGGAGATAGCACTCCGAAATGAGGCAAATACCAGATTGGATATTTCGTACCTACTACGGTCACGTAGTAGGTACTTCACTTGTTGATTCTATAAAACAAAATGATCAAATACTCTCTTTGTTACATGTAACATTCACAATCAACGTTGCCAGATGTGACGATTTATAGTTATTTCTTTTAAAATTAAAAAACCTTAAAATATATTATTTTATTATATAAAACAGGTTCTTAGTCACGTCTATAATAATTCTTAAAGTACATTTTAAAAAACATCGTATCTTAAGGCTTTCCAAATATTCTTTTCTATAGGATATTATGAATGCTTTTCTAATATATGAACCTTTAAAAAATGTTAATAAATATATTTTTGTAACATTTTTGTATATTTGTTTCCAATTTTGATTAATCGTATTAGATTACTCGAATTATTCGTTTTTCCAAATTTGGGCATTTTAAATTAATTTGCCAATAATTGTTCGAACAATCGAATAACGAATCAACCGATTACCGGTACCTTAGGAACCGGTCACGTAGTAGGTTCCTTAGGCACCGGTCACGTAGTAGGTTCCTTAGGAACCGGTCACGTAGTAGGTACCTTAGGAACCGGTCACGTGATAGGTACCTTAGGAACCGGTCACGTAGTAGGTACCTTAGGAACCGGTCACGTGATAGGTACCTTAGGAACCGGTCACGTAGTAGGTACCTTAGGAACCGGTCACGTGATAGGTTCCTTAGGAACCGGTCTCGTCGTAGGTACCTTAGGAACCGGTCACGTAGTAGGTACCTATGGAACCGGTCACGTAGTAGGTACCTTAGGAACCGGTCACGTAGTAGGTACCTTAGGAACCGGTCACGTAGTAGGTACCTTAGGAACCGGTCACTTGATAGGTTCCTTAGGAACCGGTCTCGTAGTAGGTACCTTAGGAACCGGTCACGTAGTAGTAGGTACCTATGGAACCGGTCACGTAGTAGGTACCTTAGGAACCGGTCACGTAGAAGGTACCTTAGGAACCGGTCACGTGATAGGTACCTTAGGAACCGGTCACGTAGTATGTACCTTAGGAACCGGTCACGTGATAGGTTCCTTAGGAACCGGTCACGTAGTAGGTACCTTAGGAACCGGTCACGTGATAGGTTCCTTAGGAACCGGTCTCGTAGTAGGTACCTTAGGAACCGGTCACGTAGTAGTTACCTTAGGAACCGGTCACGTGATAGGTTCCTTAGGAACCGGTCACGTAGTAGGTACCTTAGGAACCGGTCACGTGATAGGTACCTTAGGAACCGGTCACGTGATAGGTACCTTAGGAACCGGTCACGTAGTAGGTACCTTAGGAACCGGTCACGTAGTAGGTACCTTAGGAACCGTTCACTTGATAGGTTCCTTAGGAACCGGTCTCGTAGTAGGTACCTTAGGAACCGGTCACGTAGTAGTTACCTTAGGAACCGGTCACGTAGTAGGTACCTTAGGAACCGGTGACGTAGTAGGTACCTTAGGAACCGGTCACGTGATAGGTTCCTTAGGAACCGGTCACGTGATAGGTACCTTAGGAACCGGTCACGTAGTAGGTACCTTAGGAACCGGTCACGTGGTAGGTACCTATGGAACCGGTCACGTAGTAGGTACCTTAGGAACCGGTCACGTAGTAGGTACCTTAGGAACCGGTCACGTAGTAGGTACCTTAGGAACCGGTCACGTGATAGGTTCCTTAGGAACCGGTCGCGTAGTAGGTACCTTAGAAACCGGTCACGTAGTAGGTACCATTGATATCATGACATAATGTTGAATTGGTTGTCCTGAATGTCCACTTATCCATAAGAACCTTTGAGAATGTTGATCCTTTTGACGTATTTTAACTTGAGAAAACATTTCTTTAATGTCAGTAGCCACAGCAATTTTCCGTACCTGTTGAGGACCTCGAACCAATGTTGAATTCAAGGAGACCTCACCAACGTAGTAGGTACCTTAGGAACCGGTCACGTAGTAGGTACCTTAGGAACCGGTCACGTGATAGGTTCCTTAGGAACCGGTCACGTAGTAGGTACCTTAGGAACCGGTCACGTAGTAGGTACCTATGGAACCGGTCACGTAGTAGGTACCTTAGGAACCGGTCACGTGATAGGTTCCTTAGGAACCGGTCACGTAGTAGGTACCTTAGGAACCGGTCATGTGATAGGTACCTTAGGAACCGGTCACGTAGTAGGTACCTTAGGAACCGGTCACGTGGTAGGTACCTTAGGAACCGGTCACGTAGTAGGTACCTATGGAACCGGTCACGTAGTAGGTACCTTAGGAACCGGTCACGTGATAGGTTCCTTAGGAACCGGTCACGTAGTAGGTACATATGAAACCGGTCACGTAGTAGGTACCTATGGAACCGGTACCTTAGGAACCGGTCACGTGATAGGTACCTTAGGAACCGGTCACGTAGTAGGTACCTTAGGAACCGGCCACGTGGTAGGTACCTTAGGAACCGGTCACGTAGTAGGTACCTTAGGAACCGGTCACGTGATAGGTACCTTAGGAACCGGTCACGTAGTAGGTACCTTAGGAACCGGTCACGTAGTAGGTACCTTAGGAACCGGTCACGTATTAGGTACCTTAGGAACCGGTCACGTGATAGGTACTTTAGGAACCGGTCACGTAGTAGGTACCTTAGGAACCGGTCACGTTGTAGGTACCTTAGGAACCGGTCACGTAGTAGGTACCTATGGAACCGGTCACGTAGTAGGTACCTTAGGGACCGGTCACGTAGTAGGTACCTTAGGAACCGGTCACGTAGTAAGTACCTTAGGAACCGGTCACGTGATAGGTTCCTTAGGAACCGGTCACGTAGTAGGTACCTTAGGAACCGGTCACGTAGTAGGTACCATTGATATCATGACATAATGTTGAATTGGTTGTCCTGAATGTCCACTTCTCCATAAGAACCTTTGAGAATGTTGATCCTTTTGACGTATTTTAACTTGAGAAAACATTTCTTTAATGTCAGTAGCCACAGCAATTTTCCGTACCTGTTGAGGACCTCGAACCAATGTTGAATTCAAGGAGACCTCACCAACGTAGTAGGTACCTTAGGAACCGGTCACGTGATAGGTTCCTTAGGAACCGGTCACGTAGTAGGTACATATGGAACCGGTCACGTAGTAGGTACCTGTGGAACCGGTACCTTAGGAACCGGTCACGTGATAGGTACCTTAGGAACCGGTCACGTAGTAGGTACCTTAGGAACCGGCCACGTGGTAGGTACCTTAGGAACCGGTCACGTAGTAGGTACCTTAGGAACCGGTCACGTGATAGGTACCTTAGGAACCGGTCACGTAGTAGGTACCTTAGGAACCGGTCACGTAGTAGGTACCTTAGGAACCGGTCACGTATTAGGTACCTTAGGAACCGGTCACGTGATAGGTACCTTAGGAACCGGTCACGTAGTAGGTACCTTAGGAACCGGTCACGTGGTAGGTATCTTAGGAACCGGTCACGTAGTAGGTACCTATGGAACCGGTCACGTAGTAGGTACCTTAGGAACCGGTCACGTAGTAGGTACCTTAGGAACCGGTCACGTAGTAAGTACCTTAGGAACCGGTCACGTGATAGGTTCCTTAGGAACCGGTCACGTAGTAGGTACCTTAGGAACCGGTCACGTAGTAGGTACCATTGATATCATGACATAATGTTGAATTGGTTGTCCTGAATGTCCACTTCTCCATAAGAACCTTTGAGAATGTTGATCCTTTTGACGTATTTTAACTTGAGAAAACATTTCTTTAATGTCAGTAGCCACAGCAATTTTCCGTACCTGTTGAGGACCTCGAACCAATGTTGAATTCAAGGAGACCTCACCAACGTAGTAGGTACCTTAGGAACCGGTCACGTGATAGGTACCTTAGGAACCGGTCACGTGATAGGTTCCTTAGGAACCGGTCTCGTAGTAGGTACCTTAGGAACCGGTCACGTAGTAGGTACCTATGGAACCGGTCACGTAGTAGGTACCTTAGGAACCGGTCACGTGATAGGTTCCTTAGGAACCGGTCACGTAGTAGGTACCTTAGGAACCGGTCACGTGATAGGAACCAATGTTGAATTCAAGGAGACCTCACCAACTTTTGCGGCCCCGTCAAATACAACACGCACTTTTCTGGTTTATGTGGAGATAGCACTCCGAAATGAGGCAAATACCAGATTGGATATTTCGTACCTACTACGGTCACGTAGTAGGTACTTCACTTGTTGATTCTATAAAACAAAATGATCAAATACTCTCTTTGTTACATGTAACATTCACAATCAACGTTGCCAGATGTGACGATTTATAGTTATTTCTTTTAAAATTAAAAAACCTTAAAATATATTATTTTATTATATAAAACAGGTTCTTAGTCACGTCTATAATAATTCTTAAAGTACATTTTAAAAAACATCGTATCTTAAGACTTTCCAAATATTCTTTTCTATAGGATGTTATGAATGCTTTTCTAATATATGAACCTTTAAAAAATGTTAATAAATATATTTTTGTAACATTTTTGTATATTTGTTTCCAATTTTGATTAATCGTATTAGATTACTCGAATTATTCGTTTTTCCAAATTTGGGCATTTTAAATTAATTTGTCAATAATTGTTCGAACAATCGAATAACGAATCAACCGATTACCGGTACCTTAGGAACCGGTCACGTAGTAGGTTCCTTAGGAACCGGTCACGTAGTAGGTACCTTAGGAACCGGTCACGTGATAGGTACCTTAGGAACCGGTCACGTGATAGGTACCTTAGGAACCGGTCACGTAGTAGGTACCTTAGGAACCGGTCACGTGATAGGTACCTTAGGAACCGGTCACGTGATAGGTACCTTAGGAACCGGTCACGTGATAGGTTCCTTAGGAACCGGTCTCGTAGTAGGTACCTTAGGAACCGGTCACGTAGTAGGTACCTATGGAACCGGTCACGTAGTAGGTACCTTAGGAACCGGTCACGTGATAGGTTCCTTAGGTACCTTAGGAACCGGTCACGTAGTAGGTACCTTAGGAACCGGTCACGTAGTAGGTACCTTAGGAACCGGTCACGTGATAGGTACCTTAGGAACCGGTCACGTGATAGGTACCTTAGGAACCGGTCACGTAGTAGGTACCTTAGGAACCGGTCACGTAGTAGGTACCTTAGGAACCGGTCACGTAGTAGGTACCTTAGGAACCGGTCACGTGATAGGTTCCTTAGGAACCGGTCACGTGATAGGTACCTTAGGAACCGGTCACGTAGTAGGTACCTTAGGAACCGGTCACGTAGTAGGTACCTTAGGAACCGGTCACGTGATAGGTTCCTTAGGAACCGGTCACGTGATAGGTACCTTAGGAACCGGTCACGTAGTAGGTACCTTAGGAACCGGTCACGTGATATGTACCTTAGGAACCGGTCACGTAGTAGGAACCTTAGGAACCGGTCACGTGATAGGTTCCTTAGGAACCGGTCTCGTAGTAGGTACCTTAGGAACCGGTCACGTGGTAGGTACCTTAGGAACCGGTCACGTAGTATGTACCTTAGGAACCGGTCACGTAGTAGGTACCTATGGAACCGGTCACGTAGTAGGTACCTTAGGAACCGGTCACGTAGTAGGTACCTTAGGAACCGGTCACGTAGTAGGTACCTTAGGAACCGGTCACGTGATAGGTTCCTTAGGAACCGGCCACGTAGTAGGTACCTTAGGAACCGGTCACGTAGTAGGTACCATTGATATCATGACATAATGTTGAATTGGTTGTCCTGAATGTCCACTTCTCCATAAGAACCTTTGAGAATGTTGATCCTTTTGACGTATTTTAACTTGAGAAAACATTTCTTTAATGTCAGTAGCCACAGCAATTTTCCGTACCTGTTGAGGACCTCGAACCAATGTTGAATTCAAGGAGACCTCACCAACTTTTGCGGCCCCGTCAAATACAACACGCACTTTTCTGGTTTATGTGGAGATAGCACTCCGAAATGAGGCAAATACCAGATTGGATATTTCGTACCTACTACGGTCACGTAGTAGGTACTTCACTTGTTGATTCTATAAAACAAAATGATCAAATACTCTCTTTGTTACATGTAACATTCACAATCAACGTTGCCAGATGTGACGATTTATAGTTATTTCTTTTAAAATTAAAAAACCTTAAAATATATTATTTTATTATATAAAACAGGTTCTTAGTCACGTCTATAATAATTCTTAAAGTACATTTTAAAAAACATCGTATCTTAAGACTTTCCAAATATTCTTTTCTATAGGATGTTATGGATGCTTTTCTAATATATGAACCTTTAAAAAATGTTAATAAATATATTTTTGTAACATTTTTGTATATTTGTATCCAATTTTGATTAATCGTATTAGATTACTCGAATTATTCGTTTTTCCAAATTTGGGCATTTTAAATTAATTTGCCAATAATTGTTCGAACAATCGAATAACGAATCAACCGATTACCGGTACCTTAGGAACCGGTCACGTGATAGGTACCTTAGGAACCGGTCACGTAGTAGGTACCTTAGGAACCGGTCACGTGATAGGTACCTTAGGAACCGGTCACGTAGTAGGTACCTTAGGAACCGGTCACGTGATAGGTTCCTTAGGAACCGGTCTCGTAGTAGGTACCTTAGGAACCGGTCACGTAGTAGGTACCTATGGAACCGGTCACGTAGTAGGTACCTTAGGAACCGGTCACGTGATAGGTTCCTTAGGAACCGGTCACGTAGTAGGTACCTTAGGAACCGGTCACGTGATAGGTACCTTAGGAACCGGTCACGTAGTAGGTACCTTAGGAACCGGTCACGTGGTAGGTACCTTAGGAACCGGTCACGTAGTAGGTACCTATGGAACCGGTTACGTAGTAGGTACCTTAGGAACCGGTCACGTAGTAGGTACCTTAGGAACCGGTCACGTAGTAGGTACCTTAGGAACCGGTCACGTGATAGGTACCTTAGGAACCGGTCACGTGATAGGTACCTTAGGAACCGGTCACGTAGTAGGTACCTTAGGAACCGGTCACGTAGTAGGTACCTTAGGAACCGGTCACGTAGTAGGTACCTTAGGAACCGATCACGTGGTAGGTACCTTAGGAACCGGTCACGTAGTAGGTACCTTAGGAACCGATCACGTGATAGGTACCTTAGGAACCGGTCACGTAGTAGGTACCTTAGGAACCGGTCACGTAGTAGGTACCTTAGGAACCGGTCACGTGATAGGTACCTTAGGAACCGGTCACGTAGTAGGTTCCTTAGGAACCGGTCACGTAGTAGGTACCTTAGGAACCGGTCACGTGATAGGTTCCTTAAGAACCGGTCTCGTAGTAGGTACCTTAGGAACCGGTCACGTAGTAGTTACCTTAGGAACCGGTCACGTGATAGGTACCTTAGGAACCGGTCACGTGATAGGTACCTTAGGAACCGGTCACGTAGTAGTTACCTTAGGAACCGGTCACGTAGTAGGTACCTTAGGAACCGGTCACGTAGTAGGTACCTTAGGAACCGGTCACGTAGTAGGTACCTTAGGAACCGGTCACGTGATAGGTTCCTTAGGAACCGGTCACGTGATAGGTACCTTAGGAACCGGTCACGTGGTAGGTACCTATGGAACCGGTCACGTAGTAGGTACCTTAGGAACAGGTCACGTGATAGGTACCTTAGGAACCGGTCACGTGATAGGTACCTTAGGAACCGGTCACGTAGTAGGTACCTTAGGAACCGGTCACGTAGTAGGTACCTTAGGAACCGGTCACGTAGTAGGTACCTTAGGAACCGGTCACGTGATAGGTTCCTTAGGAACCGGTCACGTGATAGGTACCTTAGGAACCGGTCACGTAGTAGGTACCTTAGGAACCGGTCACGTAGTAGGTACCTTAGGAACCGGTCACGTGATAGGTTCCTTAGGAACCGGTCACGTAGTAGGTACCTTAGTACCTACTAGGTTCCTTAGGAACCGGTCACGTAGTAGGTACCTTAGGAACCGGTCACGTGATAGGTTCCTTAGGAACCGGTCACGTAGTAGGTACCTTAGGAACCGGTCACGTGATAGGTACCTTAGGAACCGGTCACGTGGTAGGTACCTTAGGAACCGGTCACGTAGTATGTACCTTAGGAACCGGTCACGTGATAGGTTCCTTAGGAACCGGTCACGTAGTGGGTACCTTAGGAACCGGTCACGTGATAGGTACCTTAGGAACCGGTCACGTAGTAGGAACCTTAGGAACCGGTCACGTGATAGGTTCCTTAGGAACCGGTCTCGTAGTAGGTACCTTAGGAACCGGTCACGTGGTAGGTACCTTAGGAACCGGTCACGTAGTATGTACCTTAGGAACCGGTCACGTAGTAGGTACCTATGGAACCGGTCACGTAGTAGGTACCTTAGGAACCGGTCACATAGTAGGTACCTTAGGAACCGGTCACGTAGTAGGTACCTTAGGAAACGGTCACGTGATAGGTTCCTTAGGAACCGGCCACGTAGTAGGTACCTTAGGAACCGGTCACGTAGTAGGTACCATTGATATCATGACATAATGTTGAATTGGTTGTCCTGAATGTCCACTTCTCCATAAGAACCTTTGAGAATGTTGATCCTTTTGACGTATTTTAACTTGAGAAAACATTTCTTTAATGTCAGTAGCCACAGCAATTTTCCGTACCTGTTGAGGACCTCGAACCAATGTTGAATTCAAGGAGACCTCACCAACTTTTGCGGCCCCGTCAAATACAACACGCACTTTTCTGGTTTATGTGGAGATAGCACTCCGAAATGAGGCAAATACCAGATTGGATATTTCGTACCTACTACGGTCACGTAGTAGGTACTTCACTTGTTGATTCTATAAAACAAAATGATCAAATACTCTCTTTGTTACATGTAACATTCACAATCAACGTTGCCAGATGTGACGATTTATAGTTATTTCTTTTAAAATTAAAAAACCTTAAAATATATTATTTTATTATATAAAACAGGTTCTTAGTCACGTCTATAATAATTCTTAAAGTACATTTTAAAAAACATCGTATCTTAAGACTTTCCAAATATTCTTTTCTATAGGATGTTATGGATGCTTTTCTAATATATGAACCTTTAAAAAATGTTAATAAATATATTTTTGTAACATTTTTGTATATTTGTTTCCAATTTTGATTAATCGTATTAGATTACTCGAATTATTCGTTTTTCCAAATTTGGGCATTTTAAATTAATTTGCCAATAATTGTTCGAACAATCGAATAACGAATCAACCGATTACCGGTACCTTAGGAACCGGTCACGTAGTAGGTACCTTAGGAACCGGTCACGTGATAGGTACCTTAGGAACCGGTCACGTAGTAGGTACCTTAGGAACCGGTCACGTGATAGGTACCTTAGGAATCGGTCACGTAGTAGGTACCTTAGGAACCGGTCACGTGATAGGTTCCTTAGGAACCGGTCTCGTAGTAGGTACCTTAGGAACCGGTCACGTAGTAGGTACCTATGGAACCGGTCACGTAGTAGGTACCTTAGGAACCGGTCACGTGATAGGTTCCTTAGGAACCGGTCACGTAGTAGGTACCTTAGGAACCTGTCACGTGATAGGTACCTTAGGAAACGGTCACGTAGTAGGTACCTTAGGAACCAGTCACGTGGTAGGTACCTTAGGAACCGGTCACGTAGTAGGTACCTATGGAACCGGTCACGTAGTAGGTACCTTAGGAACCAGTCACGTGGTAGGTACCTTAGGAACCGGTCACGTAGTAGGTACCTATGGTACCTTAGGAACCGGTCACGTAGTAGGTACCTTAGGAACCGGTCACGTGGTAGGTACCTTAGGAACCGGTCACGTAGTAGGTACCTTAGGAACCGGTCACGTAGTAGGTACCTTAGGAACCGGTCACGTGATAGGTACCTATGGAACCGGTCACGTAGTAGGTACCTTAGGAACCGGTCACGTAGTAGGTACCTTAGGAACCGGTCACGTGATAGGTACCTTAGGAACCGGTCACGTAGTAGGTACCTTAGGAACCGGTCACGTAGTAGGTACCTTAGGAACCGGTCACGTGATAGGTACCTTAGGAACCGGTCACGTAGTAGGTACCTTAGGAACCGGTCACGTAGTAGGTACCTTAGGAACCGGTCACGTGATAGGTACCTTAGGAACCGGTCACGTAGTAGGTACCTTAGGAACCGGTCACGTAGTAGGTACCTTAGGAACCGGTCACGTAGTAGGTACCTTAGGAACCGGTCACGTGATAGGTACCTTAGGAACCGGTCACGTGATAGGTACCTTAGGAAGCGGTCACGTAGTAGGTACCTTAGGAACCGGTCACGTGGTAGGTACCTTAGGAACCGGTCACGTAGTAGGTACCTTAGGAACCGGTCACGTGATAGGTACCTTAGGAACCGGTCACGTGGTAGGTACCTTAGGAACCGGTCACGTAGTATGTACCTTAGGAACCGGTCACGTGATAGGTTCCTTAGAAACCGGTCACGTTGTAGGTACCTTAGGAACCGGTCACGTGATAGGTACCTTAGGAACCGGTCACGTAGTAGGAACCTTAGGAACCGGTCACGTGATAGGTTCCTTAGGAACCGGTCTCGTAGTAGGTACCTTAGGAACCGGTCACGTGGTAGGTACCTTAGGAACCGGTCACGTAGTATGTACCTTAGGAACCAGTCACGTAGTAGGTACCTATGGAACCGGTCACGTAGTAGGTACCTTAGGAACCGGTCACGTAGTAGGTACCTTAGGAACCGGTCACGTAGTAGGTACCTTAGGAACCGGTCACGTTGTAGGTACCTTAGGAACCGGTCACGTGATAGGTTCCTTAGGAACCGGCCACGTAGTAGGTACCTTAGGAACCGGTCACGTAGTAGGTACCATTGATATCATGACATAATGTTGAATTGGTTGTCCTGAATGTCCACTTCTCCATAAGAACCTTTGAGAATGTTGATCCTTTTGACGTATTTTAACTTGAGAAAACATTTCTTTAATGTCAGTAGCCACAGCAATTTTCCGTACCTGTTGAGGACCTCGAACCAATGTTGAATTCAAGGAGACCTCACCAACTTTTGCGGCCCCGTCAAATACAACACGCACTTTTCTGGTTTATGTGGAGATAGCACTCCGAAATGAGGCAAATACCAGATTGGATATTTCGTACCTACTACGGTCACGTAGTAGGTACTTCACTTGTTGATTCTATAAAACAAAATGATCAAATACTCTCTTTGTTACATGTAACATTCACAATCAACGTTGCCAGATGTGACGATTTATAGTTATTTCTTTTAAAATTAAAAAACCTTAAAATATATTATTTTATTATATAAAACAGGTTCTTAGTCACGTCTATAATAATTCTTAAAGTACATTTTAAAAAACATCGTATCTTAAGACTTTCCAAATATTCTTTTCTATAGGATGTTATGGATGCTTTTCTAATATATGAACCTTTAAAAAATGTTAATAAATATATTTTTGTAACATTTTTGTATATTTGTTTCCAATTTTGATTAATCGTATTAGATTACTCGAATTATTCGTTTTTCCAAATTTGGGCATTTTAAATTAATTTGCCAATAATTGTTCGAACAATCGAATAACGAATCAACCGATTACCGGTACCTTAGGAACCGGTCACGTAGTAGGTTCCTTAGGAACCGGTCACGTAGTAGGTACCTTAGGAACCGGTCACGTGATAGGTACCTTAGGAACCGGTCACGTAGTAGGTACCTTAGGAACCGGTCACGTGATAGGTACCTTAGGAACCGGTCACGTAGTAGGTACCTTAGGAACCGGTCACGTGATAGGTACCTTAGGAACCGGTCACGTGATAGGTACCTTAGGAACCGGTCACGTGATAGGTACCTTAGGAACCGGTCACGTAGTAGGTACCTTAGGAACCGGTCACGTAGTAGGTACCTTAGGAACCGGTCACGTAGTAGGTACCTTAGGAACCGATCACGTGGTAGGTACCTTAGGAACCGGTCACGTAGTAGGTACCTTAGGAACCGATCACGTGATAGGTACCTTAGGAACCGGTCACGTAGTAGGTACCTTAGGAACCGGTCACGTAGTAGGTACCTTAGGAACCGGTCACGTGATAGGTACCTTAGGAACCGGTCACGTAGTAGGTTCCTTAGGAACCGGTCACGTAGTAGGTACCTTAGGAACCGGTCACGTGATAGGTTCCTTAGGAACCGGTCTCGTAGTAGGTACCTTAGGAACCGGTCACGTAGTAGTTACCTTAGGAACCGGTCACGTGATAGGTACCTTAGGAACCGGTCACGTGATAGGTACCTTAGGAACCGGTCACGTAGTAGTTACCTTAGGAACCGGTCACGTAGTAGGTACCTTAGGAACCGGTCACGTAGTAGGTACCTATGGAACCGGTCACGTAGTAGGTACCTTAGGAACCGGTCACGTGATAGGTTCCTTAGGAACCGGTCACGTAGTAGGTACCTTAGGAACCGGTCACGTGATAGGTACCTTAGGAACCGGTCACGTAGTAGGTACCTTAGGAACCGGTCACGTGGTAGGTACCTTAGGAACCGGTCACGTAGTAGGTACCTATGGAACCGGTTACGTAGTAGGTACCTTAGGAACCGGTCACGTAGTAGGTACCTTAGGAACCGGTCACGTGATAGGTACCTTAGGAACCGGTCACGTGATAGGTACCTTAGGAACCGGTCACGTGATAGGTACCTTAGGAACCGGTCACGTAGTAGGTACCTTAGGAACCGGTCACGTAGTAGGTACCTTAGGAACCGGTCACGTAGTAGGTACCTTAGGAACCGATCACGTGGTAGGTACCTTAGGAACCGGTCACGTAGTAGGTACCTTAGGAACCGATCACGTGATAGGTACCTTAGGAACCGGTCACGTAGTAGGTACCTTAGGAACCGGTCACGTAGTAGGTACCTTAGGAACCGGTCACTTGATAGGTACCTTAGGAACCGGTCACGTAGTAGGTTCCTTAGGAACCGGTCACGTAGTAGGTACCTTAGGAACCGGTCACGTGATAGGTTCCTTAGGAACCGGTCTCGTAGTAGGTACCTTAGGAACCGGTCACGTAGTAGTTACCTTAGGAACCGGCCACGTGATAGGTACCTTAGGAACCGGTCACGTGATAGGTACCTTAGGAACCGGTCACGTGATAGGTACCTTAGGAACCGGTCACGTAGTAGGTACCTTAGGAACCGGTCACGTGGTAGGTACCTATGGAACCGGTCACGTAGTAGGTACCTTAGGAACCGGTCACGTGATAGGTACCTTAGGAACCGGTCACGTGATAGGTACCTTAGGAACCGGTCACGTATTAGGTACCTTAGGAACCGGTCACGTAGTAGGTACCTTAGGAACCGGTCACGTAGTAGGTACCTTAGGAACCGGTCACGTGATAGGTTCCTTAGGAACCGGTCACGTGATAGGTACCTTAGGAACCGGTCACGTAGTAGGTACCTTAGGAACCGGTCACGTAGTAGGTACCTTAGGAACCGGTCACGTGATAGGTTCCTTAGGAACCGGTCACGTAGTAGGTACCTTAGTACCTACTAGGTTCCTTAGGAACCGGTCACGTAGTAGGTACCTTAGGAACCGGTCACGTGATAGGTTCCTTAGGAACCGGTCACGTAGTAGGTACCTTAGGAACCGGTCACGTAGTAGGTACCTTAGGAACCGGTCACGTAGTAGGTACCTTAGGAACCGGTCACGTAGTAGGTACCTTAGGAACCGGTCACGTGATAGGTTCCTTAGGAACCGGTCACGTGATAGGTACCTTAGGAACCGGTCACGTAGTAGGTACCTTAGGAACCGGTCACGTGGTAGGTACCTTAGGAACCGGTCACGTAGTAGGTACCTTAGGAACCGGTCACGTGATAGGTACCTTAGGAACCGGTCACGTAGTAGGTACCTTAGGAACCGGTCACGTGGTAGGTACCTTAGGAACCGGTCACGTAGTATGTACCTTAGGAACCGGTCACGTGATAGGTTCCTTAGGAACCGGTCACGTAGTGGGTACCTTAGGAACCGGTCACGTGATAGGTACCTTAGGAACCGGTCACGTAGTAGGAACCTTAGGAACCGGTCACGTGATAGGTTCCTTAGGAACCGGTCTCGTAGTAGGTACCTTAGGAACCGGTCACGTGGTAGGTACCTTAGGAACCGGTCACGTAGTATGTACCTTAGGAACCGGTCACGTAGTAGGTACCTATGGAACAGGTCACGTAGTAGGTACCTTAGGAACCGGTCACATAGTAGGTACCTTAGGAACCGGTCACGTAGTAGGTACCTTAGGAAACGGTCACGTGATAGGTTCCTTAGGAACCGGCCACGTAGTAGGTACCTTAGGAACCGGTAACGTAGTAGGTACCATTGATATCATGACATAATGTTGAATTGGTTGTCCTGAATGTCCACTTCTCCATAAGAACCTTTGAGAATGTTGATCCTTTTGACGTATTTTAACTTGAGAAAACATTTCTTTAATGTCAGTAGCCACAGCAATTTTCCGTACCTGTTGAGGACCTCGAACCAATGTTGAATTCAAGGAGACCTCACCAACTTTTGCGGCCCCGTCAAATACAACACGCACTTTTCTGGTTTATGTGGAGATAGCACTCCGAAATGAGGCAAATACCAGATTGGATATTTCGTACCTACTACGGTCACGTAGTAGGTACTTCACTTGTTGATTCTATAAAACAAAATGATCAAATACTCTCTTTGTTACATGTAACATTCACAATCAACGTTGCCAGATGTGACGATTTATAGTTATTTCTTTTAAAATTAAAAAACCTTAAAATATATTATTTTATTATATAAAACAGGTTTTTAGTCACGTCTATAATAATTCTTAAAGTACATTTTAAAAAACATCGTATCTTAAGACTTTCCAAATATTCTTTTCTATAGGATGTTATGGATGCTTTTCTAATATATGAACCTTTAAAAAATGTTAATAAATATATTTTTGTAACATTTTTGTATATTTGTTTCCAATTTTGATTAATCGTATTAGATTACTCGAATTATTCGTTTTTCCAAATTTGGGCATTTTAAATTAATTTGCCAATAATTGTTCGAACAATCGAATAACGAATCAACCGATTACCGGTACCTTAGGAACCGGTCACGTAGTAGGTACCTTAGGAACCGGTCACGTGATAGGTACCTTAGGAACCGGTCACGTAGTAGGTACCTTAGGAACCGGTCACGTGATAGGTACCTTAGGAACCGGTCACGTAGTAGGTACCTTAGGAACCGGTCACGTGATAGGTTCCTTAGGAACCGGTCTCGTAGTAGGTACCTTAGGAACCGGTCACGTAGTAGGTACCTATGGAACCGGTCACGTAGTAGGTACCTTAGGAACCGGTCACGTGATAGGTTCCTTAGGAACCGGTCACGTAGTAGGTGATAGGTTCCTTAGGAACCGGTCACGTGATAGGTACCTTAGGAACCGGTCACGTAGTAGGTACCTTAGGAACCGGTCACGTAGTAGGTACCTTAGGAACCGGTCACGTGATAGGTTCCTTAGGAACCGGTCACGTAGTAGGTACCTTAGTACCTACTAGGTTCCTTAGGAACCGGTCACGTAGTAGGTACCTTAGGAACCGGTCACGTGATAGGTTCCTTAGGAACCGGTCACGTAGTAGGTACCTTAGGAACCGGTCACGTAGTAGGTACCTTCGGAACCGGTCACGTAGTAGGTACCTTAGGAACCGGTCACGTAGTAGGTACCTTAGGAACCGGTCACGTGATAGGTTCCTTAGGAACCGGTCACGTGATAGGTACCTTAGGAACCGGTCACGTAGTAGGTACCTTAGGAACCGGTCACGTGGTAGGTACCTTAGGAACCGGTCACGTAGTAGGTACCTTAGGAACCGGTCACGTGATAGGTACCTTAGGAACCGGTCACGTAGTAGGTACCTTAGGAACCGGTCACGTGGTAGGTACCTTAGGAACCGGTCACGTAGTATGTACCTTAGGAACCGGTCACGTGATAGGTTCCTTAGGAACCGGTCACGTAGTGGGTACCTTAGGAACCGGTCACGTGATAGGTACCTTAGGAACCGGTCACGTAGTAGGAACCTTAGGAACCGGTCACGTGATAGGTTCCTTAGGAACCGGTCTCGTAGTAGGTACCTTAGGAACCGGTCACGTGGTAGGTACCTTAGGAACCGGTCACGTAGTATGTACCTTAGGAACCGGTCACGTAGTAGGTACCTATGGAACCGGTCACGTAGTAGGTACCTTAGGAACCGGTCACATAGTAGGTACCTTAGGAACCGGTCACGTAGTAGGTACCTTAGGAAACGGTCAAGTGATAGGTTCCTTAGGAACCGGCCACGTAGTAGGTACCTTAGGAACCGGTCACGTAGTAGGTACCATTGATATCATGACATAATGTTGAATTGGTTGTCCTGAATGTCCACTTCTCCATAAGAACCTTTGAGAATGTTGATCCTTTTGACGTATTTTAACTTGAGAAAACATTTCTTTAATGTCAGTAGCCACAGCAATTTTCCGTACCTGTTGAGGACCTCGAACCAATGTTGAATTCAAGGAGACCTCACCAACTTTTGCGGCCCCGTCAAATACAACACGCACTTTTCTGGTTTATGTGGAGATAGCACTCCGAAATGAGGCAAATACCAGATTGGATATTTCGTACCTACTACGGTCACGTAGTAGGTACTTCACTTGTTGATTCTATAAAACAAAATGATCAAATACTCTCTTTGTTACATGTAACATTCACAATCAACGTTGCCAGATGTGACGATTTATAGTTATTTCTTTTAAAATTAAAAAACCTTAAAATATATTATTTTATTATATAAAACAGGTTCTTAGTCACGTCTATAATAATTCTTAAAGTACATTTTAAAAAACATCGTATCTTAAGACTTTCCAAATATTCTTTTCTATAGGATGTTATGGATGCTTTTCTAATATATGAACCTTTAAAAAATGTTAATAAATATATTTTTGTAACATTTTTGTATATTTGTTTCCAATTTTGATTAATCGTATTAGATTACTCGAATTATTCGTTTTTCCAAATTTGGGCATTTTAAATTAATTTGCCAATAATTGTTCGAACAATCGAATAACGAATCAACCGATTACCGGTACCTTAGGAACCGGTCACGTAGTAGGTACCTTAGGAACCGGTCACGTGATAGGTACCTTAGGAACCGGTCACGTAGTAGGTACCTTAGGAACCGGTCACGTGATAGGTACCTTAGGAACCGGTCACGTAGTAGGTACCTTAGGAACCGGTCACGTGATAGGTTCCTTAGGAACCGGTCTCGTAGTAGGTACCTTAGGAACCGGTCACGTAGTAGGTACCTATGGAACCGGTCACGTAGTAGGTACCTTAGGAACCGGTCACGTGATAGGTTCCTTAGGAACCGGTCACGTAGTAGGTACCTTAGGAACCGGTCACGTGATAGGTACCTTAGGAACCGGTCACGTAGTAGGTACCTTAGGAACCAGTCACGTGGTAGGTACCTTAGGAACCGGTCACGTAGTAGGTACCTATGGAACCGGTCACGTAGTAGGTACCTTAGGAACCAGTCACGTGGTAGGTACCTTAGGAACCGGTCACGTAGTAGGTACCTATGGTACCTTAGGAACGGGTCACGTAGTAGGTACCTTAGGAACCGGTCACGTGGTAGGTTCCTTAGGAACCGGTCACGTAGTAGGTACCTTAGGAACCGGTCACGTAGTAGGTACCTTAGGAACCGGTCACGTGATAGGTACCTATGGAACCGGTCACGTAGTAGGTACCTTAGGAACCGGTCACGTAGTAGGTACCTTAGGAACCGGTCACGTGATAGGTACCTTAGGAACCGGTCACGTAGTAGGTACCTTAGGAACCGGTCACGTAGTAGGTACCTTAGGAACCGGTCACGTGATAGGTACCTTAGGAACCGGTCACGTAGTAGGTACCTTAGGAACCGGTCACGTAGTAGGTACCTTAGGAACCGGTCACGTAGTAGGTACCTTAGGAACCGGTCACGTGATAGGTACCTTAGGAACCGGTCACGTGATAGGTACCTTAGGAACCGGTCACGTAGTAGGTACCTTAGGAACCGGTCACGTGGTAGGTACCTTAGGAACCGGTCTCGTAGTAGGTACCTTAGGAACCGGTCACGTGGTAGGTACCTTAGGAACCGGTCACGTAGTATGTACCTTAGGAACCGGTCACGTAGTAGGTACCTATGGAACCGGTCACGTAGTAGGTACCTTAGGAACCGGTCACGTAGTAGGTACCTTAGGAACCGGTCACGTAGTAGGTACCTTAGGAACCGGTCACGTAGTAGGTACCTTAGGAACCGGTCACGTGATAGGTACCTTAGGAACCGGTCACGTAGTAGGTACCTTAGGAACCGGTCACGTAGTAGGTACCTTAGGAACCGGTCACGTGATAGGTACCTTAGGAACCGGTCACGTGGTAGGTACCTTAGGAACCGGTCACGTAGTATGTACCTTAGGAACCGGTCACGTGATAGGTTCCTTAGGAACCGGTCACGTAGTAGGTACCTTAGGAACCGGTCACGTGATAGGTACCTTAGGAACCGGTCACGTAGTAGGAACCTTAGGAACCGGTCACGTGATAGGTTCCTTAGGAACCGGTCTCGTAGTAGGTACCTTAGGAACCGGTCACGTGGTAGGTACCTTAGGAACCGGTCACGTAGTATGTACCTTAGGAACCGGTCACGTAGTAGGTACCTATGGAACCGGTCACGTAGTAGGTACCTTAGGAACCGGTCACGTAGTAGGTACCTTAGGAACCGGTCACGTAGTAGGTACCTTAGGAACCGGTCACGTAGTAGGTACCTTAGGAACCGGTCACGTGATAGGTTCCTTAGGAACCGGCCACGTAGTAGGTACCTTAGGAACCGGTCACGTAGTAGGTACCATTGATATCATGACATAATGTTGAATTGGTTGTCCTGAATGTCCACTTCTCCATAAGAACCTTTGAGAATGTTGATCCTTTTGACGTATTTTAACTTGAGAAAACATTTCTTTAATGTCAGTAGCCACAGCAATTTTCCGTACCTGTTGAGGACCTCGAACCAATGTTGAATTCAAGGAGACCTCACCAACTTTTGCGGCCCCGTCAAATACAACACGCACTTTTCTGGTTTATGTGGAGATAGCACTCCGAAATGAGGCAAATACCAGATTGGATATTTCGTACCTACTACGGTCACGTAGTAGGTACTTCACTTGTTGATTCTATAAAACAAAATGATCAAATACTCTCTTTGTTACATGTAACATTCACAATCAACGTTGCCAGATGTGACGATTTATAGTTATTTCTTTTAAAATTAAAAAACCTTAAAATATATTATTTTATTATATAAAACAGGTTCTTAGTCACGTCTATAATAATTCTTAAAGTACATTTTAAAAAACATCGTATCTTAAGACTTTCCAAATATTCTTTTCTATAGGATGTTATGGATGCTTTTCTAATATATGAACCTTTAAAAAATGTTAATAAATATATTTTTGTAACATTTTTGTATATTTGTTTCCAATTTTGATTAATCGTATTAGATTACTCGAATTATTCGTTATTCAAATTTGGGCATTTTAAATTAATTTGCCAATAATTGTTCGAACAATCGAATAACGAATCAACCGATTACCGGTACCTTAGGAACCGGTCACGTAGTAGGTTCCTTAGGAACCGGTCACGTAGTAGGTACCTTAGGAACCGGTCACGTGATAGGTACCTTAGGAACCGGTCACGTAGTAGGTACCTTAGGAACCGGTCACGTAGTAGGTACCTTACCACCCAGATGTGACGATTTATAGTTATTTCTTTTAAAAGTAAAAAACCTTAAAATATATTATTTTATTATATAAAACAGGTTCTTAGTCACGTCTATAATAATTCTTAAAGGACATTTTAAAAAACATCGTATCTTAAGGCTTTCCAAATATTCTTTTCTATAGGATGTTATGAATGCTTTTCTAATATATGAACCTTTAAAAAATGTTAATAAATATATTTTTGTAACATTTTTGTATATTTGTTTCCAATTTTGATTAATCGTATTAGATTACTCGAATTATTCGTTTTTCCAAATTTGGGCATTTTAAATTAATTTGCCAATAATTGTTCGAACAATCGAATAACGAATCAACCGATTACCGGTACCTTAGGAACCGGTCACGTAGTAGGTACCTTAGGAACCGGTCACGTAGTAGGTACCTTAGGAACCGGTCACGTGATAGGTACCTTAGGAACCGGTCACGTAGTAGGTACCTTAGGAACCGGTCACGTGATAGGTACCTTAGGAACCGGTCACGTAGTAGGTACCTTAGGAACCGGTCACGTGATAGGTTCCTTATGAACCGGTCTCGTAGTAGGTACCTTAGGAACCGGTCACGTAGTAGGTACCTATGGAACCGGTCACGTAGTAGGTACCTTAGGAACCGGTCACGTGATAGGTTCCTTAGGAACCGGTCACGTAGTAGGTACCTTAGGAACCGGTCACGTGATAGGTACCTTAGGAACCGGTAACGTAGTAGGTACCTTAGGAACCGGTCACGTGATAGGTACCTTAGGAACCGGTCACGTGATAGGTACCTTAGGAACCGGTCACGTAGTAGGTACCTTAGGAACCGGTCACGTAGTAGGTACCTTAGGAACCGGTAACGTAGTAGGTACCTTAGGAACCGGTCACGTGATAGGTACCTTAGGAACCGGTCACGTGATAGGTACCTTAGGAACCGGTCACGTAGTAGGTACCTTAGGAACCGGTCACGTAGTAGGTACCTATGGAACCGGTCACGTAGTAGGTACCTTAGGAACCGGTCACGTGATAGGTTTCCTAGGAACCGGTCTCGTAGTAGGTACCTTAGGAACCGGTCACGTAGTAGTTACCTTAGGAACCGGTCACGTGATAGGTACCTTAGGAACCGGTCACGTAGTAGGTACCTTAGGAACCGGTCACGTAGTAGGTACCTTAGGAACCGGTCACGTGATAGGTTCCTTAGGAACCGGTCACGTAGTAGGTACCTTAGTACCTACTAGGTTCCTTAGGAACCGGTCACGTAGTAGGTACCTTAGGAACCGGTCACGTGATAGGTTCCTTAGGAACCGGTCACGTAGTAGGTACCTTAGGAACCGGTCACGTAGTAGGTACCTTCGGAACCGGTCACGTAGTAGGTACCTTAGGAACCGGTCACGTAGTAGGTACCTTAGGAACCGGTCACGTGATAGGTTCCTTAGGAACCGGTCACGTGATAGGTACCTTAGGAACCGGTCACGTAGTAGGTACCTTAGGAACCGGTCACGTGGTAGGTACCTTAGGAACCGGTCACGTAGTAGGTACCTTAGGAACCGGTCACGTGATAGGTACCTTAGGAACCGGTCACGTAGTAGGTACCTTAGGAACCGGTCACGTGGTAGGTACCTTAGGAACCGGTCACGTAGTATGTACCTTAGGAACCGGTCACGTGATAGGTTCCTTAGGAACCGGTCACGTAGTGGGTACCTTAGGAACCGGTCACGTGATAGGTACCTTAGGAACCGGTCACGTAGTAGGAACCTTAGGAACCGGTCACGTGATAGGTTCCTTAGGAACCGGTCTCGTAGTAGGTACCTTAGGAACCGGTCACGTGGTAGGTACCTTAGGAACCGGTCACGTAGTATGTACCTTAGGAACCGGTCACGTAGTAGGTACCTATGGAACCGGTCACGTAGTAGGTACCTTAGGAACCGGTCACATAGTAGGTACCTTAGGAACCGGTCACGTAGTAGGTACCTTAGGAAACGGTCACGTGATAGGTTCCTTAGGAACCGGCCACGTAGTAGGTACCTTAGGAACCGGTCACGTAGTAGGTACCATTGATATCATGACATAATGTTGAATTGGTTGTCCTGAATGTCCACTTCTCCATAAGAACCTTTGAGAATGTTGATCCTTTTGACGTATTTTAACTTGAGAAAACATTTCTTTAATGTCAGTAGCCACAGCAATTTTCCGTACCTGTTGAGGACCTCGAACCAATGTTGAATTCAAGGAGACCTCACCAACTTTTGCGGCCCCGTCAAATACAACACGCACTTTTCTGGTTTATGTGGAGATAGCACTCCGAAATGAGGCAAATACCAGATTGGATATTTCGTACCTACTACGGTCACGTAGTAGGTACTTCACTTGTTGATTCTATAAAACAAAATGATCAAATACTCTCTTTGTTACATGTAACATTCACAATCAACGTTGCCAGATGTGACGATTTATAGTTATTTCTTTTAAAATTAAAAAACCTTAAAATATATTATTTTATTATATAAAACAGGTTCTTAGTCACGTCTATAATAATTCTTAAAGTACATTTTAAAAAACATCGTATCTTAAGACTTTCCAAATATTCTTTTCTATAGGATGTTATGGATGCTTTTCTAATATATGAACCTTTAAAAAATGTTAATAAATATATTTTTGTAACATTTTTGTATATTTGTTTCCAATTTTGATTAATCGTATTAGATTACTCGAATTATTCGTTTTTCCAAATTTGGGCATTTTAAATTAATTTGCCAATAATTGTTCGAACAATCGAATAACGAATCAACCGATTACCGGTACCTTAGGAACCGGTCACGTAGTAGGTACCTTAGGAACCGGTCACGTGATAGGTACCTTAGGAACCGGTCACGTAGTAGGTACCTTAGGAACCGGTCACGTGATAGGTACCTTAGGAACCGGTCACGTAGTAGGTACCTTAGGAACCGGTCACGTGATAGGTTCCTTAGGAACCGGTCTCGTAGTAGGTACCTTAGGAACCGGTCACGTAGTAGGTACCTATGGAACCGGTCACGTAGTAGGTACCTTAGGAACCGGTCACGTGATAGGTTCCTTAGGAACCGGTCACGTAGTAGGTACCTTAGGAACCGGTCACGTGATAGGTACCTTAGGAACCGGTCACGTAGTAGGTACCTTAGGAACCAGTCACGTGGTAGGTACCTTAGGAACCGGTCACGTAGTAGGTACCTATGGAACCGGTCACGTAGTAGGTACCTTAGGAACCAGTCACGTGGTAGGTACCTTAGGAACCGGTCACGTAGTAGGTACCTATGGTACCTTAGGAACGGGTCACGTAGTAGGTACCTTAGGAACCGGTCACGTGGTAGGTTCCTTAGGAACCGGTCACGTAGTAGGTACCTTAGGAACCGGTCACGTAGTAGGTACCTTAGGAACCGGTCACGTGATAGGTACCTATGGAACCGGTCACGTAGTAGGTACCTTAGGAACCGGTCACGTAGTAGGTACCTTAGGAACCGGTCACGTGATAGGTACCTTAGGAACCGGTCACGTAGTAGGTACCTTAGGAACCGGTCACGTAGTAGGTACCTTAGGAACCGGTCACGTGATAGGTACCTTAGGAACCGGTCACGTAGTAGGTACCTTAGGAACCGGTCACGTAGTAGGTACCTTAGGAACCGGTCACGTAGTAGGTACCTTAGGAACCGGTCACGTGATAGGTACCTTAGGAACCGGTCACGTGATAGGTACCTTAGGAACCGGTCACGTAGTAGGTACCTTAGGAACCGGTCACGTGGTAGGTACCTTAGGAACCGGTCTCGTAGTAGGTACCTTAGGAACCGGTCACGTGGTAGGTACCTTAGGAACCGGTCACGTAGTATGTACCTTAGGAACCGGTCACGTAGTAGGTACCTATGGAACCGGTCACGTAGTAGGTACCTTAGGAACCGGTCACGTAGTAGGTACCTTAGGAACCGGTCACGTAGTAGGTACCTTAGGAACCGGTCACGTGATAGGTACCTTAGGAACCGGTCACGTAGTAGGTACCTTAGGAACCGGTCACGTGGTAGGTACCTTAGGAACCGGTCACGTGATAGGTACCTTAGGAACCGGTCACGTAGTAGGTACCTTAGGAACCGGTCACGTAGTAGGTACCTTAGGAACCGGTCACGTGATAGGTTCCTTAGGAACCGGTCACGTAGTAGGTACCTTAGGAACCGGTCACGTAGTAGGTACCTTAGGAACCGGTCACGTAGTAGGTACCTTAGGAACCGGTCACGTGATAGGTACCTTAGGAACCGGTCACGTGATAGGTACCTTAGGAACCGGTCACGTGATAGGTACCTTAGGAACCGGTCACGTGATAGGTACCTTAGGAACCGGTCACGTAGTAGGTACCTTAGGAACCGGTCACGTGATAGGTACCTTAGGAACCGGTCACGTAGTAGGTTCCTTAGGAACCGGTCACGTAGTAGGTACCTTAGGAACCGGTCACGTGATAGGTTCCTTAGGAACCGGTCACGTAGTAGGTACCTTAGGAACCGGTCACGTAGTAGGTACCTTACGAACCGGTCACGTAGTAGGTACCTTAGGAACCGGTCACGTGATAGGTACCTTAGGAACCGGTCACGTGATAGGTACCTTAGGAACCGGTCACGTAGTAGGTACCTTAGGAACCGGTCACGTAGCAGGTACCTTAGGAACCGGTCACGTAGTAGGTACCTTAGGAACCGGTCACGTGATAGGTTCCTTAGGAACCGGTCACGTGATAGGTACCTTAGGAACCGGTCACGTAGTAGGTACCTTAGGAACCGGTCACGTGGTAGGTACCTTAGGAACCGGTCACGTAGTAGGTACCTTAGGAACCGGTCACGTGATAGGTACCTTAGGAACCGGTCACGTAGTAGGTACCTTAGGAACCGGTCACGTGGTAGGTACCTTAGGAACCGGTCACGTAGTATGTACCTTAGGAACCGGTCACGTGATAGGTTCCTTAGGAACCGGTCACGTAGTAGGTACCTTAGGAACCGGTCACGTGATAGGTACCTTAGGAACCGGTCACGTAGTAGGAACCTTAGGAACCGGTCACGTGATAGGTTCCTTAGGAACCGGTCTCGTAGTAGGTACCTTAGGAACCGGTCACGTGGTAGGTACCTTAGGAACCGGTCACGTAGTATGTACCTTAGGAACCGGTCACGTAGTAGGTACCTATAGAACCGGTCACTTAGTAGGTACCTTAGGAACCGGTCACGTAGTAGGTACCTTAGGAACCGGTCACGTAGTAGGTACCTTAGGAACCGGTCACGTAGTAGGTACCTTAGGAACCGGTCACGTAGTAGGTACCTTAGGAACCGGTCACGTGATAGGTTCCTTAGGAACCGGCCACGTAGTAGGTACCTTAGGAACCGGTCACGTAGTAGGTACCATTGATATCATGACATAATGTTGAATTGGTTGTCCTGAATGTCCACTTCTCCATAAGAACCTTTGAGAATGTTGATCCTTTTGACGTATTTTAACTTGAGAAAACATTTCTTTAATGTCAGTAGCCACAGCAATTTTCCGTACCTGTTGAGGACCTCGAACCAATGTTGAATTCAAGGAGACCTCACCAACTTTTGCGGCCCCGTCAAATACAACACGCACTTTTCTGGTTTACCTTAGGAACCGGTCACGTAGTAGGTACCTATGGAACCGGTCACGTAGTAGGTACCTTAGGAACCGGTCACGTAGTAGGTACCCTAGGAACCGGTCACGTAGTAGGTACCATTGATATCATGACATAATGTTGAATTGGTTGTCCTGAATGTCCACTTCTCCATAAGAACCTTTGAGAATGTTGATCCTTTTGACGTATTTTAACTTGAGAAAACATTTCTTTAATGTCAGTAGCCACAGCAATTTTCCGTACCTGTTGAGGACCTCGAACCAATGTTGAATTCAAGGAGACCTCACCAACTTTTGCGGCCCCGTCAAATACAACACGCACTTTTCTGGTTTATGTGGAGATAGCACTCCGAAATGAGGCAAATACCAGATTGGATATTTCGTACCTACTACGGTCACGTAGTAGGTACTTCACTTGTTGATTCTATAAAACAAAATGATCAAATACTCTCTTTGTTACATGTAACATTCACAATCAACGTTGCCAGATGTGACGATTTATAGTTATTTCTTTTAAAATTAAAAAACCTTAAAATATATTATTTTATTATATAAAACAGGTTCTTAGTCACGTCTATAATAATTCTTAAAGTACATTTTAAAAAACATCGTATCTTAAGACTTTCCAAATATTCTTTTCTATAGGATGTTATGGATGCTTTTCTAATATATGAACCTTTAAAAAATGTTAATAAATATATTTTTGTAACATTTTTGTATATTTGTTTCCAATTTTGATTAATCGTATTAGATTACTCGAATTATTCGTTTTTCCAAATTTGGGCATTTTAAATTAATTTGCCAATAATTGTTCGAACAATCGAATAACGAATCAACCGATTACCGGTACCTTAGGAACCGGTCACGTAGTAGGTACCTTAGGAACCGGTCACGTGATAGGTACCTTAGGAACCGGTCACGTAGTAGGTACCTTAGGAACCGGTCACGTGATAGGTACCTTAGGAACCGGTCACGTAGTAGGTACCTTAGGAACCGGTCACGTGATAGGTTCCTTAGGAACCGGTCTCGTAGTAGGTACCTTAGGAACCGGTCACGTAGTAGGTACCTATGGAACCGGTCACGTAGTAGGTACCTTAGGAACCGGTCACGTGATAGGTTCCTTAGGAACCGGTCACGTAGTAGGTGATAGGTTCCTTAGGAACCGGTCACGTGATAGGTACCTTAGGAACCGGTCACGTAGTAGGTACCTTAGGAACCGGTCACGTAGTAGGTACCTTAGGAACCGGTCACGTGATAGGTTCCTTAGGAACCGGTCACGTAGTAGGTACCTTAGTACCTACTAGGTTCCTTAGGAACCGGTCACGTAGTAGGTACCTTAGGAACCGGTCACGTGATAGGTTCCTTAGGAACCGGTCACGTAGTAGGTACCTTAGGAACCGGTCACGTAGTAGGTACCTTCGGAACCGGTCACGTAGTAGGTACCTTAGGAACCGGTCACGTAGTAGGTACCTTAGGAACCGGTCACGTGATAGGTTCCTTAGGAACCGGTCACGTGATAGGTACCTTAGGAACCGGTCACGTAGTAGGTACCTTAGGAACCGGTCACGTGGTAGGTACCTTAGGAACCGGTCACGTAGTAGGTACCTTAGGAACCGGTCACGTGATAGGTACCTTAGGAACCGGTCACGTAGTAGGTACCTTAGGAACCGGTCACGTGGTAGGTACCTTAGGAACCGGTCACGTAGTATGTACCTTAGGAACCGGTCACGTGATAGGTTCCTTAGGAACCGGTCACGTAGTGGGTACCTTAGGAACCGGTCACGTGATAGGTACCTTAGGAACCGGTCACGTAGTAGGAACCTTAGGAACCGGTCACGTGATAGGTTCCTTAGGAACCGGTCTCGTAGTAGGTACCTTAGGAACCGGTCACGTGGTAGGTACCTTAGGAACCGGTCACGTAGTATGTACCTTAGGAACCGGTCACGTAGTAGGTACCTATGGAACCGGTCACGTAGTAGGTACCTTAGGAACCGGTCACATAGTAGGTACCTTAGGAACCGGTCACGTAGTAGGTACCTTAGGAAACGGTCAAGTGATAGGTTCCTTAGGAACCGGCCACGTAGTAGGTACCTTAGGAACCGGTCACGTAGTAGGTACCATTGATATCATGACATAATGTTGAATTGGTTGTCCTGAATGTCCACTTCTCCATAAGAACCTTTGAGAATGTTGATCCTTTTGACGTATTTTAACTTGAGAAAACATTTCTTTAATGTCAGTAGCCACAGCAATTTTCCGTACCTGTTGAGGACCTCGAACCAATGTTGAATTCAAGGAGACCTCACCAACTTTTGCGGCCCCGTCAAATACAACACGCACTTTTCTGGTTTATGTGGAGATAGCACTCCGAAATGAGGCAAATACCAGATTGGATATTTCGTACCTACTACGGTCACGTAGTAGGTACTTCACTTGTTGATTCTATAAAACAAAATGATCAAATACTCTCTTTGTTACATGTAACATTCACAATCAACGTTGCCAGATGTGACGATTTATAGTTATTTATTTTAAAATTAAAAAACCTTAAAATATATTATTTTATTATATAAAACAGGTTCTTAGTCACGTCTATAATAATTCTTAAAGTACATTTTAAAAAACATCGTATCTTAAGACTTTCCAAATATTCTTTTCTATAGGATGTTATGGATGCTTTTCTAATATATGAACCTTTAAAAAATGTTAATAAATATATTTTTGTAACATTTTTGTATATTTGTTTCCAATTTTGATTAATCGTATTAGATTACTCGAATTATTCGTTTTTCCAAATTTGGGCATTTTAAATTAATTTGCCAATAATTGTTCGAACAATCGAATAACGAATCAACCGATTACCGGTACCTTAGGAACCGGTCACGTAGTAGGTACCTTAGGAACCGGTCACGTGATAGGTACCTTAGGAACCGGTCACGTAGTAGGTACCTTAGGAACCGGTCACGTGATAGGTACCTTAGGAACCGGTCACGTAGTAGGTACCTTAGGAACCGGTCACGTGATAGGTTCCTTAGGAACCGGTCTCGTAGTAGGTACCTTAGGAACCGGTCACGTAGTAGGTACCTATGGAACCGGTCACGTAGTAGGTACCTTAGGAACCGGTCACGTGATAGGTTCCTTAGGAACCGGTCACGTAGTAGGTACCTTAGGAACCGGTCACGTGATAGGTACCTTAGGAACCGGTCACGTAGTAGGTACCTTAGGAACCAGTCACGTGGTAGGTACCTTAGGAACCGGTCACGTAGTAGGTACCTATGGAACCGGTCACGTAGTAGGTACCTTAGGAACCAGTCACGTGGTAGGTACCTTAGGAACCGGTCACGTAGTAGGTACCTATGGTACCTTAGGAACGGGTCACGTAGTAGGTACCTTAGGAACCGGTCACGTGGTAGGTTCCTTAGGAACCGGTCACGTAGTAGGTACCTTAGGAACCGGTCACGTAGTAGGTACCTTAGGAACCGGTCACGTGATAGGTACCTATGGAACCGGTCACGTAGTAGGTACCTTAGGAACCGGTCACGTAGTAGGTACCTTAGGAACCGGTCACGTGATAGGTACCTTAGGAACCGGTCACGTAGTAGGTACCTTAGGAACCGGTCACGTAGTAGGTACCTTAGGAACCGGTCACGTGATAGGTACCTTAGGAACCGGTCACGTAGTAGGTACCTTAGGAACCGGTCACGTAGTAGGTACCTTAGGAACCGGTCACGTAGTAGGTACCTTAGGAACCGGTCACGTGATAGGTACCTTAGGAACCGGTCACGTGATAGGTACCTTAGGAACCGGTCACGTAGTAGGTACCTTAGGAACCGGTCACGTGGTAGGTACCTTAGGAACCGGTCTCGTAGTAGGTACCTTAGGAACCGGTCACGTGGTAGGTACCTTAGGAACCGGTCACGTAGTATGTACCTTAGGAACCGGTCACGTAGTAGGTACCTATGGAACCGGTCACGTAGTAGGTACCTTAGGAACCGGTCACGTAGTAGGTACCTTAGGAACCGGTCACGTAGTAGGTACCTTAGGAACCGGTCACGTAGTAGGTACCTTAGGAACCGGTCACGTGATAGGTACCTTAGGAACCGGTCACGTAGTAGGTACCTTAGGAACCGGTCACGTAGTAGGTACCTTAGGAACCGGTCACGTGATAGGTACCTTAGGAACCGGTCACGTGGTAGGTACCTTAGGAACCGGTCACGTAGTATGTACCTTAGGAACCGGTCACGTGATAGGTTCCTTAGGAACCGGTCACGTAGTAGGTACCTTAGGAACCGGTCACGTGATAGGTACCTTAGGAACCGGTCACGTAGTAGGAACCTTAGGAACCGGTCACGTGATAGGTTCCTTAGGAACCGGTCTCGTAGTAGGTACCTTAGGAACCGGTCACGTGGTAGGTACCTTAGGAACCGGTCACGTAGTATGTACCTTAGGAACCGGTCACGTAGTAGGTACCTATGGAACCGGTCACGTAGTAGGTACCTTAGGAACCGGTCACGTAGTAGGTACCTTAGGAACCGGTCACGTAGTAGGTACCTTAGGAACCGGTCACGTAGTAGGTACCTTAGGAACCGGTCACGTGATAGGTTCCTTAGGAACCGGCCACGTAGTAGGTACCTTAGGAACCGGTCACGTAGTAGGTACCATTGATATCATGACATAATGTTGAATTGGTTGTCCTGAATGTCCACTTCTCCATAAGAACCTTTGAGAATGTTGATCCTTTTGACGTATTTTAACTTGAGAAAACATTTCTTTAATGTCAGTAGCCACAGCAATTTTCCGTACCTGTTGAGGACCTCGAACCAATGTTGAATTCAAGGAGACCTCACCAACTTTTGCGGCCCCGTCAAATACAACACGCACTTTTCTGGTTTACCTTAGGAACCGGTCACGTAGTAGGTACCTATGGAACCGGTCACGTAGTAGGTACCTTAGGAACCGGTCACGTGATAGGTACCTTAGGAACCGGTCACGTGATAGGTACCTTAGGAACCGGTCACGTAGTAGGTACCTTAGGAACCGGTCACGTAGCAGGTACCTTAGGAACCGGTCACGTAGTAGGTACCTTAGGAACCGGTCACGTGATAGGTTCCTTAGGAACCGGTCACGTGATAGGTACCTTAGGAACCGGTCACGTAGTAGGTACCTTAGGAACCGGTCACGTGGTAGGTACCTTAGGAACCGGTCACGTAGTAGGTACCTTAGGAACCGGTCACGTGATAGGTACCTTAGGAACCGGTCACGTAGTAGGTACCTTAGGAACCGGTCACGTGGTAGGTACCTTAGGAACCGGTCACGTAGTATGTACCTTAGGAACCGGTCACGTGATAGGTTCCTTAGGAACCGGTCACGTAGTAGGTACCTTAGGAACCGGTCACGTGATAGGTACCTTAGGAACCGGTCACGTAGTAGGAACCTTAGGAACCGGTCACGTGATAGGTTCCTTAGGAACCGGTCTCGTAGTAGGTACCTTAGGAACCGGTCACGTGGTAGGTACCTTAGGAACCGGTCACGTAGTATGTACCTTAGGAACCGGTCACGTAGTAGGTACCTATAGAACCGGTCACTTAGTAGGTACCTTAGGAACCGGTCACGTAGTAGGTACCTTAGGAACCGGTCACGTAGTAGGTACCTTAGGAACCGGTCACGTAGTAGGTACCTTAGGAACCGGTCACGTAGTAGGTACCTTAGGAACCGGTCACGTGATAGGTTCCTTAGGAACCGGCCACGTAGTAGGTACCTTAGGAACCGGTCACGTAGTAGGTACCATTGATATCATGACATAATGTTGAATTGGTTGTCCTGAATGTCCACTTCTCCATAAGAACCTTTGAGAATGTTGATCCTTTTGACGTATTTTAACTTGAGAAAACATTTCTTTAATGTCAGTAGCCACAGCAATTTTCCGTACCTGTTGAGGACCTCGAACCAATGTTGAATTCAAGGAGACCTCACCAACTTTTGCGGCCCCGTCAAATACAACACGCACTTTTCTGGTTTACCTTAGGAACCGGTCACGTAGTAGGTACCTATGGAACCGGTCACGTAGTAGGTACCTTAGGAACCGGTCACGTAGTAGGTACCCTAGGAACCAGTCACGTAGTAGGTACCATTGATATCATGACATAATGTTGAATTGGTTGTCCTGAATGTCCACTTCTCCATAAGAACCTTTGAGAATGTTGATCCTTTTGACGTATTTTAGCTTGAGAAAACATTTCTTTAATGTCAGTAGCCACAGCAATTTTCCGTACCTGTTGAGGACCTCGAACCAATGTTGAATTCAAGGAGACCTCACCAACTTTTGCGGCCCCGTCAAATACAACACGCACTTTTCTGGTTTATGTGGAGATAGCACTCCGAAATGAGGCAAATACCAGATTGGATATTTCGTACCTACTACGGTCACGTAGTAGGTACTTCACTTGTTGATTCTATAAAACAAAATGATCAAATACTCTCTTTGTTACATGTAACATTCACAATCAACGTTGCCAGATGTGACGATTTATAGTTATTTCTTTTAAAAGTAAAAAACCTTAAAATATATTATTTTATTATATAAAACAGGTTCTTAGTCACGTCTATAATAATTCTTAAAGTACATTTTAAAAAACATCGTATCTTAAGACTTTCCAAATATTCTTTTCTATAGGATGTTATGAATGCTTTTCTAATATATGAACCTTTAAAAAATGTTAATAAATATATTTTTGTAACATTTTTGTATATTTGTTTCCAATTTTGATTAATCGTATTCGATTACTCGAATTATTCGTTTTTCCAAATTTGGGCATTTTAAATTAATTTGCCAATAATTGTTCGAACAATCGAATAACGAATCAACCGATTACCGGTACCTTAGGAACCGGTCACGTAGTAGGTTCCTTAGGAACCGGTCACGTAGTCGGTACCTTAGGAACCGGTCACGTGATAGGTACCTTAGGAACCAGTCACGTAGTAGGTACCTTAGGAACCGGTCACGTGATAGGTACCTTAGGAACCGGTCACGTAGTAGGTACCTTAGGAACCGGTCACGTGATAGGTTCCTTAGGAACCGGTCTCGTAGTAGGTACCTTAGGAACCGGTCACGTAGTAGGTACCTATGGAACCGGTCACGTAGTAGGTACCTATGGAACCGGTCACGTAGTAGGTACCTTGGGAACCGGTCACGTAGTAGGTACCTTAGGAACCGGTCACGTAGTAGGTACCTTAGGAACCGGTCACGTGATAGGTACCTTAGGAACCGGTCACGTGATAGGTACCTTAGGAACCGGTCACGTAGTAGGTACCTTAGGAACCGGTCACGTGATAGGTTCCTTAGGAACCGGTCTCGTAGTAGGTACCTTAGGAACCGGTCTTGTAGTAGGTACCTTAGGAACCGGTCACGTAGTAGTTACCTTAGGAACCGGTCCTTAGGAACCGGTCACGTAGTAGGTACCTTATGAACCGGTCACGTAGTAGGTACCTTAGGAACCGGTCACGTAGTAGGTACCTTAGGAACCGGTCACGTAGTAGGTACCTTAGGAACCGGTCACGTGATAGGTACCTTAGGAACCGGTCACGTGATAGGTACCTTAGGAACCGGTCACGTAGTAGGTACCTTAGGAACCGGTCACGTGATAGGTTCCTTAGGAACCGGTCTCGTAGTAGGTACCTTAGGAACCGGTCACGTGATAGGTACCTTAGGAACCGGTCACGTAGTAGGTACCTTAGGAACCGGTCACGTGGTAGGTACCTTAGGAACCGGTCACGTAGTAGGTACCTATGGAACCGGTCACGTAGTAGGTACCTTAAGAACCGGTCACGTAGTAGGTACCTTAGGAACCGGTCACGTAGTAGGTACCTTAGGAACCGGTCACGTAGTAGGTACCTTAGGAACCGGTCACGTGATAGGTTCCTTAGGAACCGGTCTCGTAGTAGGTACCTTAGGAACCGGTCACGTGATAGGTACCTTAGGAACCGGTCACGTAGTAGGTACCTTAGGAACCGGTCACGTGGTAGGTACCTTAGGAACCGGTCACGTAGTAGGTACCTATGGAACCGGTGACGTAGTAGGTACCTTAGGAACCGGTCACGTAGTAGGTACCTTAGGAACCGGTCACGTAGTAGGTACCTTAGGAACCGGTCACGTAGTAGGTACCTTAGGAACCGGTCACGTGATAGGTTCCTTAGGAACCGGTCTCGTGGTAGGTACCTTAGGAACCGGTCTTGTAGTAGGTACCTTAGGAACCGGTCACGTAGTAGTTACCTTAGGAACCGGTCCTTAGGAACCGGTCACGTAGTAGGTACCTTATGAACCGGTCACGTAGTAGGTACCTTAGGAACCGGTCACGTAGTAGGTACCTTAGGAACCGGTCACGTAGTAGGTACCTTAGGAACCGGTCACGTGATAGGTACCTTAGGAACCGGTCACGTGATAGGTACCTTAGGAACCGGTCACGTAGTAGGTACCTTAGGAACCGGTCACGTGATAGGTTCCTTAGGAACCGGTCTCGTAGTAGGTACCTTAGGAACCGGTCACGTGATAGGTACCTTAGGAACCGGTCACGTAGTAGGTACCTTAGGAACCGGTCACGTGGTAGGTACCTTAGGAACCGGTCACGTAGTAGGTACCTATGGAACCGGTCACGTAGTAGGTACCTTAAGAACCGGTCACGTAGTAGGTACCTTAGGAACCGGTCACGTGATAGGTACCTTAGGAACCGGTCACGTGATAGGTACCTTAGGAACCGGTCACGTGATAGGTACCTTAGGAACCGGTCACGTAGTAGGTACCTTAGGAACCGGTCACGTGATAGGTACCTTAGGAACCGGTCACGTAGTAGGTTCCTTAGGAACCGGTCACGTAGTAGGTACCTTAGGAACCGGTCACGTGATAGGTTCCTTAGGAACCGGTCACGTAGTAGGTACCTTAGGAACCGGTCACGTAGTAGGTACCTTAGGAACCGGTTACGTAGTAGGTACCTTAGGAACCGGTCACGTGATAGGTACCTTAGGAACCGGTCACGTGATAGGTACCTTAGGAACCGGTCACGTAGTAGGTACCTTAGGAACCGGTCACGTAGTAGGTACCTTAGGAACCGGTCACGTAGTAGGTACCTTAGGAACCGGTCACGTGGTAGGTACCTTAGGAACCGGTCACGTAGTAGGTACCTTAGGAACCGGTCACGTGATAGGTACCTTAGGAACCGGTCACGTAGTAGGTACCTTAGGAACCGGTCACGTGATAGGTTCCTTAGGAACCGGTCTCGTAGTAGGTACCTTAGGAACCGGTCTCGTAGTAGGTACCTTAGGAACCGGTCACGTAGTAGTTACCTTAGGAACCGGTCCTTAGGAACCGGTCACGTGATAGGTTCCTTAGGAACCGGTCACGTGATAGGTACCTTAGGAACCGGTCACGTAGTAGGTACCTTAGGAACCGGTCACGTGGTAGGTACCTTAGGAACCGGTCACGTAGTAGGTACCTTAGGAACCGGTCACGTGATAGGTACCTTAGGAACCGGTCACGTAGTAGGTACCTTAGGAACCGGTCACGTGGTAGGTACCTTAGGAACCGGTCACGTAGTATGTACCTTAGGAACCGGTCACGTGATAGGTTCCTTAGGAACCGGTCACGTAGTAGGTACCTTAGGAACCGGTCACGTTATAGGTACCTTAGGAACCGGTCACGTAGTAGGAACCTTAGGAACCGGTCACGTGATAGGTTCCTTAGGAACCGGTCTCGTAGTAGGTACCTTAGGAACCGGTCACGTGGTAGGTACCTTAGGAACCGGTCACGTAGTATGTACCTTAGGAACCGGTCACGTAGTAGGTACCTATAGAACCGGTCACTTAGTAGGTACCTTAGGAACCGGTCACGTAGTAGGTACCTTAGGAACCGGTCACGTAGTAGGTACCTTAGGAACCGGTCACGTAGTAGGTACCTTAGGAACCGGTCACGTGATAGGTTCCTTAGGAACCGGCCACGTAGTAGGTACCTTAGGAACCGGTCACGTAGTAGGTACCATTGATATCATGACATAATGTTGAATTGGTTGTCCTGAATGTCCACTTCTCCATAAGAACCTTTGAGAATGTTGATCCTTTTGACGTATTTTAACTTGAGAAAACATTTCTTTAATGTCAGTAGCCACAGCAATTTTCCGTACCTGTTGAGGACCTCGAACCAATGTTGAATTCAAGGAGACCTCACCAACTTTTGCGGCCCCGTCAAATACAACACGCACTTTTCTGGTTTATGTGGAGATAGCACTCCGAAATGAGGCAAATACCATATTGGATATTTCGTACCTACTACGTTCACGTAGTAGGTACTTCACTTGTTGATTCTATAAAACAAAATGATCAAATACTCTCTTTGTTACATGTAACATTCACAATCAACGTTGCCAGATGTGACGATTTATAGTTATTTCTTTTAAAATTAAAAAACCTTAAAATATATTATTTTATTATATAAAACAGGTTCTTAGTCACGTCTATAATAATTCTTAAAGTACATTTTAAAAAACATCGTATCTTAAGACTTTCCAAATATTCTTTTCTATAGGATGTTATGGATGCTTTTCTAATATATGAACCTTTAAAAAATGTTAATAAATATATTTTTGTAACATTTTTGTATATTTGTTTCCAATTTTGATTAATCGTATTAGATTACTCGAATTATTCGTTTTTCCAAATTTGGGCATTTTAAATTAATTTGACAATAATTGTTCGAACAATCGAATAACGAATCAACCGATTACCGATACCTTAGGAACCGGTCACGTAGTAGGTTCCTTAGGAACCGGTCACGTAGTAGGTACCTTAGGAACCGGTCACGTGATAGGTACCTTAGGAACCGGTCACGTAGTAGGTACCTTAGGAACCGGTCACGTGATAGGTACCTTAGGAACCGGTCACGTAGTAGGTACCTTAGGAACCGGTCACGTGATAGGTTCCTTAGGAACCGGTCTCGTAGTAGGTACCTTAGGAACCGGTCACGTGATAGGTACCTTAGGAACCGGTCACGTAGTAGGTTCCTTAGGAACCGGTCACGTAGTAGGTACCTTAGGAACCGGTCACGTGATAGGTACCTTAGGAACCGGTCACGTAGTAGGTACCTTAGGAACCGGTCACGTGATAGGTACCTTAGGAACCGGTCACGTAGTAGGTACCTTAGGAACCGGTCACGTGATAGGTACCTTAGGAACCGGTCACGTAGTAGGTACCTTAGGAACCGGTCACGTGATAGGTACCTTAGGAACCGGTCACGTAGTAGGTTCCTTAGGAACCGGTCACGTAGTAGGTACCTTAGGAACCGGTCACGTGATAGGTTCCTTAGGAACCGGTCACGTAGTAGGTACCTTAGGAACCGGTCACGTAGTAGGTACCTTACGAACCGGTCACGTAGTAGGTACCTTAGGAACCGGTCACGTGATAGGTACCTTAGGAACCGGTCACGTGATAGGTACCTTAGGAACCGGTCACGTAGTAGGTACCTTAGGAACCGGTCACGTAGTAGGTACCTTAGGAACCGGTCACGTAGTAGGTACCTTAGGAACCGGTCACGTTATAGGTACCTTAGGAACCGGTCACGTAGTAGGAACCTTAGGAACCGGTCACGTGATAGGTTCCTTAGGAACCGGTCTCGTAGTAGGTACCTTAGGAACCGGTCACGTGGTAGGTACCTTAGGAACCGGTCACGTGGTAGGTACCTTAGGAACCGGTCACGTAGTAGGTACCTATGGAACCGGTCACGTAGTAGGTACCTTAAGAACCGGTCACGTAGTAGGTACCTTAGGAACCGGTCACGTAGTAGGTACCTTAGGAACCGGTCACGTAGTAGGTACCTTAGGAACCGGTCACGTGATAGGTTCCTTAGGAACCGGTCTCGTAGTAGGTACCTTAGGAACCGGTCACGTGATAGGTACCTTAGGAACCGGTCACGTAGTAGGTCCCTTAGGAACCGGTCACGTGATAGGTTCCTTAGGAACCGGTCTCGTAGTAGGTACCTTAGGAACCGGTCACGTAGTAGGTACCTATGGAACCGGTCACGTAGTAGGTACCTTAGGAACCGGTCACGTGATAGGTTCCTTAGGAACCGGTCACGTAGTAGGTACCTTAGGAACCGGTCACGTGATAGGTACCTTAGGAACCGGTCACGTAGTAGGTACCTTAGGAACCAGTCACGTGGTAGGTACCTTAGGAACCGGTCACGTAGTAGGTACCTATGGAACCGGTCACGTAGTAGGTACCTTAGGAACCAGTCACGTGGTAGGTACCTTAGGAACCGGTCACGTAGTAGGTACCTATGGTACCTTAGGAACGGGTCACGTAGTAGGTACCTTAGGAACCGGTCTCGTAGTAGGTACCTTAGGAACCGGTCACGTGGTAGGTACCTTAGGAACCGGTCACGTAGTATGTACCTTAGGAACCGGTCACGTAGTAGGTACCTTAGGAACCGGTCACGTGATAGGTTCCTTAGGAACCGGTCACGTAGTAGGTACCTTAGGAACCGGTCACGTAGTAGGTACCTTAGGAACCGGTCACGTAGTAGGTACCTTAGGAACCGGTCACGTGATAGGTACCTTAGGAACCGGTCACGTGATAGGTACCTTAGGAACCGGTCACGTGATAGGTACCTTAGGAACCGGTCACGTGATAGGTACCTTAGGAACCGGTCACGTAGTAGGTACCTTAGGAACCGGTCACGTGATAGGTACCTTAGGAACCGGTCACGTAGTAGGTTCCTTAGGAACCGGTCACGTAGTAGGTACCTTAGGAACCGGTCACGTGATAGGTTCCTTAGGAACCGGTCACGTAGTAGGTACCTTAGGAACCGGTCACGTAGTAGGTACCTTACGAACCGGTCACGTAGTAGGTACCTTAGGAACCGGTCACGTGATAGGTACCTTAGGAACCGGTCACGTGATAGGTACCTTAGGAACCGGTCACGTAGTAGGTACCTTAGGAACCGGTCACGTAGCAGGTACCTTAGGAACCGGTCACGTAGTAGGTACCTTAGGAACCGGTCACGTGATAGGTTCCTTAGGAACCGGTCACGTGATAGGTACCTTAGGAACCGGTCACGTAGTAGGTACCTTAGGAACCGGTCACGTGGTAGGTACCTTAGGAACCGTTCACGTAGTAGGTACCTTAGGAACCGGTCACGTGATAGGTACCTTAGGAACCGGTCACGTAGTAGGTACCTTAGGAACCGGTCACGTGGTAGGTACCTTAGGAACCGGTCACGTAGTATGTACCTTAGGAACCGGTCACGTGATAGGTTCCTTAGGAACCGGTCACGTAGTAGGTACCTTAGGAACCGGTCACGTGATAGGTACCTTAGGAACCGGTCACGTAGTAGGAACCTTAGGAACCGGTCACGTGATAGGTTCCTTAGGAACCGGTCTCGTAGTAGGTACCTTAGGAACCGGTCACGTGGTAGGTACCTTAGGAACCGGTCACGTAGTATGTACCTTAGGAACCGGTCACGTAGTAGGTACCTATAGAACCGGTCACTTAGTAGGTACCTTAGGAACCGGTCACGTAGTAGGTACCTTAGGAACCGGTCACGTAGTAGGTACCTTAGGAACCGGTCACGTAGTAGGTACCTTAGGAACCGGTCACGTAGTAGGTACCTTAGGAACCGGTCACGTGATAGGTTCCTTAGGAACCGGCCACGTAGTAGGTACCTTAGGAACCGGTCACGTAGTAGGTACCATTGATATCATGACATAATGTTGAATTGGTTGTCCTGAATGTCCACTTCTCCATAAGAACCTTTGAGAATGTTGATCCTTTTGACGTATTTTAACTTGAGAAAACATTTCTTTAATGTCAGTAGCCACAGCAATTTTCCGTACCTGTTGAGGACCTCGAACCAATGTTGAATTCAAGGAGACCTCACCAACTTTTGCGGCCCCGTCAAATACAACACGCACTTTTCTGGTTTACCTTAGGAACCGGTCACGTAGTAGGTACCTATGGAACCGGTCACGTAGTAGGTACCTTAGGAACCGGTCACGTAGTAGGTACCCTAGGAACCAGTCACGTAGTAGGTACCATTGATATCATGACATAATGTTGAATTGGTTGTCCTGAATGTCCACTTCTCCATAAGAACCTTTGAGAATGTTGATCCTTTTGACGTATTTTAGCTTGAGAAAACATTTCTTTAATGTCAGTAGCCACAGCAATTTTCCGTACCTGTTGAGGACCTCGAACCAATGTTGAATTCAAGGAGACCTCACCAACTTTTGCGGCCCCGTCAAATACAACACGCACTTTTCTGGTTTATGTGGAGATAGCACTCCGAAATGAGGCAAATACCAGATTGGATATTTCGTACCTACTACGGTCACGTAGTAGGTACTTCACTTGTTGATTCTATAAAACAAAATGATCAAATACTCTCTTTGTTACATGTAACATTCACAATCAACGTTGCCAGATGTGACGATTTATAGTTATTTCTTTTAAAAGTAAAAAACCTTAAAATATATTATTTTATTATATAAAACAGGTTCTTAGTCACGTCTATAATAATTCTTAAAGTACATTTTAAAAAACATCGTATCTTAAGACTTTCCAAATATTCTTTTCTATAGGATGTTATGAATGCTTTTCTAATATATGAACCTTTAAAAAATGTTAATAAATATATTTTTGTAACATTTTTGTATATTTGTTTCCAATTTTGATTAATCGTATTCGATTACTCGAATTATTCGTTTTTCCAAATTTGGGCATTTTAAATTAATTTGCCAATAATTGTTCGAACAATCGAATAACGAATCAACCGATTACCGGTACCTTAGGAACCGGTCACGTAGTAGGTTCCTTAGGAACCGGTCACGTAGTCGGTACCTTAGGAACCGGTCACGTGATAGGTACCTTAGGAACCAGTCACGTAGTAGGTACCTTAGGAACCGGTCACGTGATAGGTACCTTAGGAACCGGTCACGTAGTAGGTACCTTAGGAACCGGTCACGTGATAGGTTCCTTAGGAACCGGTCTCGTAGTAGGTACCTTAGGAACCGGTCACGTAGTAGGTACCTATGGAACCGGTCACGTAGTAGGTACCTATGGAACCGGTCACGTAGTAGGTACCTTGGGAACCGGTCACGTAGTAGGTACCTTAGGAACCGGTCACGTAGTAGGTACCTTAGGAACCGGTCACGTGATAGGTACCTTAGGAACCGGTCACGTGATAGGTACCTTAGGAACCGGTCACGTAGTAGGTACCTTAGGAACCGGTCACGTGATAGGTTCCTTAGGAACCGGTCTCGTAGTAGGTACCTTAGGAACCGGTCTTGTAGTAGGTACCTTAGGAACCGGTCACGTAGTAGTTACCTTAGGAACCGGTCCTTAGGAACCGGTCACGTAGTAGGTACCTTATGAACCGGTCACGTAGTAGGTACCTTAGGAACCGGTCACGTAGTAGGTACCTTAGGAACCGGTCACGTAGTAGGTACCTTAGGAACCGGTCACGTGATAGGTACCTTAGGAACCGGTCACGTGATAGGTACCTTAGGAACCGGTCACGTAGTAGGTACCTTAGGAACCGGTCACGTGATAGGTTCCTTAGGAACCGGTCTCGTAGTAGGTACCTTAGGAACCGGTCACGTGATAGGTACCTTAGGAACCGGTCACGTAGTAGGTACCTTAGGAACCGGTCACGTGGTAGGTACCTTAGGAACCGGTCACGTAGTAGGTACCTATGGAACCGGTCACGTAGTAGGTACCTTAAGAACCGGTCACGTAGTAGGTACCTTAGGAACCGGTCACGTAGTAGGTACCTTAGGAACCGGTCACGTAGTAGGTACCTTAGGAACCGGTCACGTGATAGGTTCCTTAGGAACCGGTCTCGTAGTAGGTACCTTAGGAACCGGTCACGTGATAGGTACCTTAGGAACCGGTCACGTAGTAGGTACCTTAGGAACCGGTCACGTGGTAGGTACCTTAGGAACCGGTCACGTAGTAGGTACCTATGGAACCGGTGACGTAGTAGGTACCTTAGGAACCGGTCACGTAGTAGGTACCTTAGGAACCGGTCACGTAGTAGGTACCTTAGGAACCGGTCACGTAGTAGGTACCTTAGGAACCGGTCACGTGATAGGTTCCTTAGGAACCGGTCTCGTGGTAGGTACCTTAGGAACCGGTCTTGTAGTAGGTACCTTAGGAACCGGTCACGTAGTAGTTACCTTAGGAACCGGTCCTTAGGAACCGGTCACGTAGTAGGTACCTTATGAACCGGTCACGTAGTAGGTACCTTAGGAACCGGTCACGTAGTAGGTACCTTAGGAACCGGTCACGTAGTAGGTACCTTAGGAACCGGTCACGTGATAGGTACCTTAGGAACCGGTCACGTGATAGGTACCTTAGGAACCGGTCACGTAGTAGGTACCTTAGGAACCGGTCACGTGATAGGTTCCTTAGGAACCGGTCTCGTAGTAGGTACCTTAGGAACCGGTCACGTGATAGGTACCTTAGGAACCGGTCACGTAGTAGGTACCTTAGGAACCGGTCACGTGGTAGGTACCTTAGGAACCGGTCACGTAGTAGGTACCTATGGAACCGGTCACGTAGTAGGTACCTTAAGAACCGGTCACGTAGTAGGTACCTTAGGAACCGGTCACGTGATAGGTACCTTAGGAACCGGTCACGTGATAGGTACCTTAGGAACCGGTCACGTGATAGGTACCTTAGGAACCGGTCACGTAGTAGGTACCTTAGGAACCGGTCACGTGATAGGTACCTTAGGAACCGGTCACGTAGTAGGTTCCTTAGGAACCGGTCACGTAGTAGGTACCTTAGGAACCGGTCACGTGATAGGTTCCTTAGGAACCGGTCACGTAGTAGGTACCTTAGGAACCGGTCACGTAGTAGGTACCTTAGGAACCGGTTACGTAGTAGGTACCTTAGGAACCGGTCACGTGATAGGTACCTTAGGAACCGGTCACGTGATAGGTACCTTAGGAACCGGTCACGTAGTAGGTACCTTAGGAACCGGTCACGTAGTAGGTACCTTAGGAACCGGTCACGTAGTAGGTACCTTAGGAACCGGTCACGTGGTAGGTACCTTAGGAACCGGTCACGTAGTAGGTACCTTAGGAACCGGTCACGTGATAGGTACCTTAGGAACCGGTCACGTAGTAGGTACCTTAGGAACCGGTCACGTGATAGGTTCCTTAGGAACCGGTCTCGTAGTAGGTACCTTAGGAACCGGTCTCGTAGTAGGTACCTTAGGAACCGGTCACGTAGTAGTTACCTTAGGAACCGGTCCTTAGGAACCGGTCACGTGATAGGTTCCTTAGGAACCGGTCACGTGATAGGTACCTTAGGAACCGGTCACGTAGTAGGTACCTTAGGAACCGGTCACGTGGTAGGTACCTTAGGAACCGGTCACGTAGTAGGTACCTTAGGAACCGGTCACGTGATAGGTACCTTAGGAACCGGTCACGTAGTAGGTACCTTAGGAACCGGTCACGTGGTAGGTACCTTAGGAACCGGTCACGTAGTATGTACCTTAGGAACCGGTCACGTGATAGGTTCCTTAGGAACCGGTCACGTAGTAGGTACCTTAGGAACCGGTCACGTTATAGGTACCTTAGGAACCGGTCACGTAGTAGGAACCTTAGGAACCGGTCACGTGATAGGTTCCTTAGGAACCGGTCTCGTAGTAGGTACCTTAGGAACCGGTCACGTGGTAGGTACCTTAGGAACCGGTCACGTAGTATGTACCTTAGGAACCGGTCACGTAGTAGGTACCTATAGAACCGGTCACTTAGTAGGTACCTTAGGAACCGGTCACGTAGTAGGTACCTTAGGAACCGGTCACGTAGTAGGTACCTTAGGAACCGGTCACGTAGTAGGTACCTTAGGAACCGGTCACGTGATAGGTTCCTTAGGAACCGGCCACGTAGTAGGTACCTTAGGAACCGGTCACGTAGTAGGTACCATTGATATCATGACATAATGTTGAATTGGTTGTCCTGAATGTCCACTTCTCCATAAGAACCTTTGAGAATGTTGATCCTTTTGACGTATTTTAACTTGAGAAAACATTTCTTTAATGTCAGTAGCCACAGCAATTTTCCGTACCTGTTGAGGACCTCGAACCAATGTTGAATTCAAGGAGACCTCACCAACTTTTGCGGCCCCGTCAAATACAACACGCACTTTTCTGGTTTATGTGGAGATAGCACTCCGAAATGAGGCAAATACCATATTGGATATTTCGTACCTACTACGTTCACGTAGTAGGTACTTCACTTGTTGATTCTATAAAACAAAATGATCAAATACTCTCTTTGTTACATGTAACATTCACAATCAACGTTGCCAGATGTGACGATTTATAGTTATTTCTTTTAAAATTAAAAAACCTTAAAATATATTATTTTATTATATAAAACAGGTTCTTAGTCACGTCTATAATAATTCTTAAAGTACATTTTAAAAAACATCGTATCTTAAGACTTTCCAAATATTCTTTTCTATAGGATGTTATGGATGCTTTTCTAATATATGAACCTTTAAAAAATGTTAATAAATATATTTTTGTAACATTTTTGTATATTTGTTTCCAATTTTGATTAATCGTATTAGATTACTCGAATTATTCGTTTTTCCAAATTTGGGCATTTTAAATTAATTTGCCAATAATTGTTCGAACAATCGAATAACGAATCAACCGATTACCGGTACCTTAGGAACCGGTCACGTAGTAGGTTCCTTAGGAACCGGTCACGTAGTAGGTACCTTAGGAACCGGTCACGTGATAGGTACCTTAGGAACCGGTCACGTAGTAGGTACCTTAGGAACCGGTCACGTGATAGGTACCTTAGGAACCGGTCACGTAGTAGGTACCTTAGGAACCGGTCACGTGATAGGTTCCTTAGGAACCGGTCTCGTAGTAGGTACCTTAGGAACCGGTCACGTGATAGGTACCTTAGGAACCGGTCACGTAGTAGGTTCCTTAGGAACCGGTCACGTAGTAGGTACCTTAGGAACCGGTCACGTGATAGGTACCTTAGGAACCGGTCACGTAGTAGGTACCTTAGGAACCGGTCACGTGATAGGTACCTTAGGAACCGGTCACGTAGTAGGTACCTTAGGAACCGGTCACGTGATAGGTACCTTAGGAACCGGTCACGTAGTAGGTACCTTAGGAACCGGTCACGTGATAGGTACCTTAGGAACCGGTCACGTAGTAGGTTCCTTAGGAACCGGTCACGTAGTAGGTACCTTAGGAACCGGTCACGTGATAGGTTCCTTAGGAACCGGTCACGTAGTAGGTACTTTAGGAACCGGTCACGTAGTAGGTACCTTACGAACCGGTCACGTAGTAGGTACCTTAGGAACCGGTCACGTGATAGGTACCTTAGGAACCGGTCACGTGATAGGTACCTTAGGAACCGGTCACGTAGTAGGTACCTTAGGAACCGGTCACGTAGTAGGTACCTTAGGAACCGGTCACGTAGTAGGTACCTTAGGAACCGGTCACGTGATAGGTTCCTTAGGAACCGGTCACGTGATAGGTACCTTAGGAACCGGTCACGTAGTAGGTACCTTAGGAACCGGTCACGTGGTAGGTACCTTAGGAACCGGTCACGTAGTAGGTACCTTAGGAACCGGTCACGTGATAGGTACCTTAGGAACCGGTCACGTAGTAGGTACCTTAGGAACCGGTCACGTGGTAGGTACCTTAGGAACCGGTCACGTAGTATGTACCTTAGGAACCGGTCACGTGATAGGTTCCTTAGGAACCGGTCACGTAGTAGGTACCTTAGGAACCGGTCACGTGATAGGTACCTTAGGAACCGGTCACGTAGTAGGAACCTTAGGAACCGGTCACGTGATAGGTTCCTTAGGAACCGGTCTCGTAGTAGGTACCTTAGGAACCGGTCACGTGGTAGGTACCTTAGGAACCGGTCACGTAGTATGTACCTTAGGAACCGGTCACGTAGTAGGTACCTATAGAACCGGTCACTTAGTAGGTACCTTAGGAACCGGTCACGTAGTAGGTACCTTAGGAACCGGTCACGTAGTAGGTACCTTAGGAACCGGTCACGTAGTAGGTACCTTAGGAACCGGTCACGTAGTAGGTGCCTTAGGAACCGGTCACGTGATAGGTTCCTTAGGAACCGGCCACGTAGTAGGTACCTTAGGAACCGGTCACGTAGTAGGTACCATTGATATCATGACATAATGTTGAATTGGTTGTCCTGAATGTCCACTTCTCCATAAGAACCTTTGAGAATGTTGATCCTTTTGACGTATTTTAACTTGAGAAAACATTTCTTTAATGTCAGTAGCCACAGCAATTTTCCGTACCTGTTGAGGACCTCGAACCAATGTTGAATTCAAGGAGACCTCACCAACTTTTGCGGCCCCGTCAAATACAACACGCACTTTTCTGGTTTACCTTAGGAACCGGTCACGTAGTAGGTACCTATGGAACCGGTCACGTAGTAGGTACCTTAGGAACCGGTCACGTAGTAGGTACCCTAGGAACCGGTCACGTAGTAGGTACCATTGATATCATGACATAATGTTGAATTGGTTGTCCTGAATGTCCACTTCTCCATAAGAACCTTTGAGAATGTTGATCCTTTTGACGTATTTTAGCTTGAGAAAACATTTCTTTAATGTCAGTAGCCACAGCAATTTTCCGTACCTGTTGAGGACCTCGAACCAATGTTGAATTCAAGGAGACCTCACCAACTTTTGCGGCCCCGTCAAATACAACACGCACTTTTCTGGTTTATGTGGAGATAGCACTCCGAAATGAGGCAAATACCAGATTGGATATTTCGTACCTACTACGGTCACGTAGTAGGTACTTCACTTGTTGATTCTATAAAACAAAATGATCAAATACTCTCTTTGTTACATGTAACATTCACAATCAACGTTGCCAGATGTGACGATTTATAGTTATTTCTTTTAAAATTAAAAAACCTTAAAATATATTATTTTATTATATAAAACAGGTTCTTAGTCACGTCTATAATAATTCTTAAAGTACATTTTAAAAAACATCGTATCTTAAGGCTTTCCAAATATTCTTTTCTATAGGATGTTATGAATGCTTTTCTAATATATGAACCTTTAAAAAATGTTAATAAATATATTTTTGTAACATTTTTGTATATTTGTTTCCAATTTTGATTAATCGTATTAGATTACTCGAATTATTCGTTTTTCCAAATTTGGGCATTTTAAATTAATTTGCCAATAATTGTTCGAACAATCGAATAACGAATCAACCGATTACCGGTACCTTAGGAACCGGTCACGTAGTAGGTTCCTTAGGAACCGGTCACGTAGTAGGTACCTTAGGAAGCGGTCACGTGATAGGTACCTTAGGAACCAGTCACGTAGTAGGTACCTTAGGAACCGGTCACGTGATAGGTACCTTAGGAACCGGTCACGTAGTAGGTACCTTAGGAACCGGTCACGTGATAGGTTCCTTAGGAACCGGTCTCGTAGTAGGTACCTTAGGAACCGGTCACGTAGTAGGTACCTATGGAACCGGTCACGTAGTAGGTACCTATGGAACCGGTCACGTAGTAGGTACCTTAGGAACCGGTCACGTAGTAGGTACCTTAGGAACCGGTCACGTAGTAGGTACCTTAGGAACCGGTCACGTGATAGGTACCTTAGGAACCGGTCACGTGATAGGTACCTTAGGAACCGGTCACGTAGTAGGTACCTTAGGAACCGGTCACGTGATAGGTTCCTTAGGAACCGGTCTCGTAGTAGGTACCTTAGGAACCGGTCTTGTAGTAGGTACCTTAGGAACCGGTCACGTAGTAGTTACCTTAGGAACCGGTCCTTAGGAACCGGTCACGTAGTATGTACCTTAGGAACCGGTCACGTAGTAGGTACCTTAGGAACCGGTCACGTAGTAGGTACCTTAGGAACCGGTCACGTAGTAGGTACCTTAGGAACCGGTCACGTGATAGGTACCTTAGGAACCGGTCACGTGATAGGTACCTTAGGAACCGGTCACGTAGTAGGTACCTTAGGAACCGGTCACGTGATAGGTTCCTTAGGAACCGGTCTCGTAGTAGGTACCTTAGGAACCGGTCACGTGATAGGTACCTTAGGAACCGGTCACGTAGTAGGTACCTTAGGAACCGGTCACGTGGTAGGTACCTTAGGAACCGGTCGCGTAGTAGGTACCTATGGAACCGGTCACGTAGTAGGTACCTTAAGAACCGGTCACGTAGTAGGTACCTTAGGAACCGGTCACGTGATAGGTACCTTAGGAACCGGTCACGTGATAGGTACCTAAGGAACCGGTCACGTAGTAGGTACCTTAGGAACCGGTCACGTGATAGGTACCTTAGGAACCGGTCACGTAGTAGGTTCCTTAGGAACCGGTCACGTAGTAGGTACCTTAGGAACCGGTCACGTGATAGGTTCCTTAGGAACCGGTCACGTAGTAGGTACCTTAGGAACCGGTCACGTAGTAGGTACCTTAGGAACCGGTCACGTAGTAGGTACCTTAGGAACCGGTCACGTGATAGGTACCTTAGGAACCGGTCACGTGATAGGTACCTTAGGAACCGGTCACGTAGTAGGTACCTTAGGAACCGGTCACGTAGTAGGTACCTTAGGAACCGGTCACGTAGTAGGTACCTTAGGAACCGGTCACGTGGTAGGTACCTTAGGAACCGGTCACGTAGTAGGTACCTTAGGAACCGGTCACGTGATAGGTACCTTAGGAACCGGTCACGTAGTAGGTACCTTAGGAACCGGTCACGTGATAGGTTCCTTAGGAACCGGTCTCGTAGTAGGTACCTTAGGAACCGGTCTCGTAGTAGGTACCTTAGGAACCGGTCACGTAGTAGTTACCTTAGGAACCGGTCCTTAGGAACCGGTCACGTGATAGGTTCCTTAGGAACCGGTCACGTGATAGGTACCTTAGGAACCGGTCACGTAGTAGGTACCTTAGGAACCGGTCACGTGGTAGGTACCTTAGGAACCGGTCACGTAGTAGGTACCTTAGGAACCGGTCACGTGATAGGTACCTTAGGAACCGGTCACGTAGTAGGTACCTTAGGAACCGGTCACGTGGTAGGTACCTTAGGAACCGGTCACGTAGTATGTACCTTAGGAACCGGTCACGTGATAGGTTCCTTAGGAACCGGTCACGTAGTAGGTACCTTAGGAACCGGTCACGTGATAGGTACCTTAGGAACCGGTCACGTAGTAGGAACCTTAGGAACCGGTCACGTGATAGGTTCCTTAGGAACCGGTCTCGTAGTAGGTACCTTAGGAACCGGTCACGTGGTAGGTACCTTAGGAACCGGTCACGTAGTATGTACCTTAGGAACCGGTCACGTAGTAGGTACCTATAGAACCGGTCACTTAGTAGGTACCTTAGGAACCGGTCACGTAGTAGGTACCTTAGGAACCGGTCACGTAGTAGGTACCTTAGGAACCGGTCACGTAGTAGGTACCTTAGGAACCGGTCACGTAGTAGGTACCTTAGGAACCGGTCACGTGATAGGTTCCTTAGGAACCGGCCACGTAGTAGGTACCTTAGGAACCGGTCACGTAGTAGGTACCATTGATATCATGACATAATGTTGAATTGGTTGTCCTGAATGTCCACTTCTCCATAAGAACCTTTGAGAATGTTGATCCTTTTGACGTATTTTAACTTGAGAAAACATTTCTTTAATGTCAGTAGCCACAGCAATTTTCCGTACCTGTTGAGGACCTCGAACCAATGTTGAATTCAAGGAGACCTCACCAACTTTTGCGGCCCCGTCAAATACAACACGCACTTTTCTGGTTTACCTTAGGAACCGGTCACGTAGTAGGTACCTATGGAACCGGTCACGTAGTAGGTACCTTAGGAACCGGTCACGTAGTAGGTACCTTAGGAACCGGTCACGTAGTAGGTACCATTGATATCATGACATAATGTTGAATTGGTTGTCCTGAATGTCCACTTCTCCATAAGAACCTTTGAGAATGTTGATCCTTTTGACGTATTTTAACTTGAGAAAACATTTCTTTAATGTCAGTAGCCACAGCAATTTTCCGTACCTGTTGAGGACCTCGAACCAATGTTGAATTCAAGGAGACCTCACCAACTTTTGCGGCCCCGTCAAATACAACACGCACTTTTCTGGTTTATGTGGAGATAGCACTCCGAAATGAGGCAAATACCAGATTGGATATTTCGTACCTACTACGGTCACGTAGTAGGTACTTCACTTGTTGATTCTATAAAACAAAATGATCAAATACTCTCTTTGTTACATGTAACATTCACAATCAACGTTGCCAGATGTGACGATTTATAGTTATTTCTTTTAAAAGTAAAAAACCTTAAAATATATTATTTTATTATATAAAACAGGTTCTTAGTCACGTCTATAATAATTCTTAAAGTACATTTTAAAAAACATCGTATCTTAAGGGTTTCCAAATATTCTTTTCTATAGGATGTTATGAATGCTTTTCTAATATATGAACCTTTAAAAAATGTTAATAAATATATTTTTGTAACATTTTTGTATATTTGTTTCCAATTTTGATTAATCGTATTAGATTACTCGAATTATTCGTTTTTCCAAATTTGGGCATTTTAAATTAATTTGCCAATAATTGTTCGAACAATCGAATAACGAATCAACCGATTACCGGTACCTTAGGAACCGGTCACGTAGTAGGTTCCTTAGGAACCGGTCACGTAGTAGGTACCTTAGGAACCGGTCACGTGATAGGTACCTTAGGAACCAGTCACGTAGTAGGTACCTTAGGAACCGGTCACGTGATAGGTACCTTAGGAACCGGTCACGTAGTAGGTACCTTAGGCACCGGTCACGTGATAGGTTCCTTAGGAACCGGTCTCGTAGTAGGTACCTTAGGAACCGGTCACGTAGTAGGTACCTATGGAACCGGTCACGTAGTAGGTACCTATGGAACCGGTCACGTAGTAGGTACCTTAGGAACCGGTCACGTAGTAGGTACCTTAGGAACCGGTCACGTAGTAGGTACCTTAGGAACCGGTCACGTGATAGGTACCTTAGGAACCGGTCACGTGATAGGTACCTTAGGAACCGGTCACGTAGTAGGTACCTTAGGAACCGGTCACGTGATAGGTTCCTTAGGAACAGGTCTCGTAGTAGGTACCTTAGGAACCGGTCTTGTAGTAGGTACCTTAGGAACCGGTCACGTAGTAGTTACCTTAGGAACCGGTCCTTAGGAACCGGTCACGTAGTAGGTACCTTAGGAACCGGTCACGTAGTAGGTACCTTAGGAACCGGTCACGTAGTAGGTACCTTAGGAACCGGTCACGTAGTAGGTACCTTAGGAACCGGTCACGTGATAGGTACCTTAGGAACCGGTCACGTGATAGGTACCTTAGGAACCGGTCACGTAGTAGGTACCTTAGGAACCGGTCACGTGATAGGTTCCTTAGGAACCGGTCTCGTAGTAGGTACCTTAGGAACCGGTCACGTGATAGGTACCTTAGGAACCGGTCACGTAGTAGGTACCTTAGGAACCGGTCACGTGGTAGGTACCTTAGGAACCGGTCACGTGATAGGTACCTTAGGAACCGGTCACGTAGTAGGTACCTTAGGAACCGGTCACGTGATAGGTACCTTAGGAACCGGTCACGTAGTAGGTTCCTTAGGAACCGGTCACGTAGTAGGTACCTTAGGAACCGGTCACGTGATAGGTTCCTTAGGAACCGGTCACGTAGTAGGTACCTTAGGAACCGGTCACGTAGTAGGTACCTTAGGAACCGGTCACGTAGTAGGTACCTTAGGAACCGGTCACGTGATAGGTACCTTAGGAACCGGTCACGTGATAGGTACCTTAGGAACCGGTCACGTAGTAGGTACCTTAGGAACCGGTCACGTAGTAGGTACCTTAGGAACCGGTCACGTAGTAGGTACCTTAGGAACCGGTCACGTGGTAGGTACCTTAGGAACCGGTCACGTGATAGGTACCTTAGGAACCGGTCACGTAGTAGGTACCTTAGGAACCGGTCACGTGATAGGTTCCTTAGGAACCGGTCTCGTAGTAGGTACCTTACGAACCGGTCTCGTAGTAGGTACCTTAGGAACCGGTCACGTAGTAGTTACCTTAGGAACCGGTCCTTAGGAACCGGTCACGTGATAGGTTCCTTAGGAACCGGTCACGTGATAGGTACCTTAGGAACCGGTCACGTAGTAGGTACCTTAGGAACCGGTCACGTGGTAGGTACCTTAGGAACCGGTCACGTAGTAGGTACCTTAGGAACCGGTCACGTGATAGGTACCTTAGGAACCGGTCACGTAGTAGGTACCTTAGGAACCGGTCACGTGGTAGGTACCTTAGGAACCGGTCACGTAGTATGTACCTTAGGAACCGGTCACGTGATAGGTTCCTTAGGAACCGGTCACGTAGTAGGTACCTTAGGAACCGGTCACGTGATAGGTACCTTAGGAACCGGTCACGTAGTAGGAACCTTAGGAACCGGTCACGTGATAGGTTCCTTAGGAACCGGTCTCGTAGTAGGTACCTTAGGAACCGGTCACGTGGTAGGTACCTTAGGAACCGGTCACGTAGTATGTACCTTAGGAACCGGTCACGTAGTAGGTACCTATAGAACCGGTCACTTAGTAGGTACCTTAGGAACCGGTCACGTAGTAGGTACCTTAGGAACCGGTCACGTAGTAGGTACCTTAGGAACCGGTCACGTAGTAGGTACCTTAGGAACCGGTCACGTGATAGGTTCCTTAGGAACCGGCCACGTAGTAGGTACCTTAGGAACCGGTCACGTAGTAGGTACCATTGATATCATGACATAATGTTGAATTGGTTGTCCTGAATGTCCACTTCTCCATAAGAACCTTTGAGAATGTTGATCCTTTTGACGTATTTTAACTTGAGAAAACATTTCTTTAATGTCAGTAGCCACAGCAATTTTCCGTACCTGTTGAGGACCTCGAACCAATGTTGAATTCAAGGAGACCTCACCAACTTTTGCGGCCCCGTCAAATACAACACGCACTTTTCTGGTTTATGTGGAGATAGCACTCCGAAATGAGGCAAATACCATATTGGATATTTCGTACCTACTACGTTCACGTAGTAGGTACTTCACTTGTTGATTCTATAAAACAAAATGATCAAATACTCTCTTTGTTACATGTAACATTCACAATCAACGTTGCCAGATGTGACGATTTATAGTTATTTCTTTTAAAATTAAAAAACCTTAAAATATATTATTTTATTATATAAAACAGGTTCTTAGTCACGTCTATAATAATTCTTAAAGTACATTTTAAAAAACATCGTATCTTAAGACTTTCCAAATATTCTTTTCTATAGGATGTTATGGATGCTTTTCTAATATATGAACCTTTAAAAAATGTTAATAAATATATTTTTGTAACATTTTTGTATATTTGTTTCCAATTTTGATTAATCGTATTAGATTACTCGAATTATTCGTTTTTCCAAATTTGGGCATTTTAAATTAATTTGCCAATAATTGTTCGAACAATCGAATAACGAATCAACCGATTACCGGTACCTTAGGAACCGGTCACGTAGTAGGTTCCTTAGGAACCGGTCACGTAGTAGGTTCCTTAGGAACCGGTCACGTAGTAGGTACCTTAGGAACCGGTCACGTGATAGGTACCTTAGGAACCGGTCACGTAGTAGGTACCTTAGGAACCGGTCACGTGATAGGTACCTTAGGAACCGGTCACGTAGTAGGTACCTTAGGAACCGGTCACGTGATAGGTTCCTTAGGAACCGGTCTCGTAGTAGGTACCTTAGGAACCGGTCACGTAGTAGGTACCTATGGAACCGGTCACGTAGTAGGTACCTTAGGAACCGGTCACGTGATAGGTTCCTTAGGAACCGGTCACGTAGTAGGTACCTTAGGAACCTGTCACGTGATAGGTACCTTAGGAACCGGTCACGTAGTAGGTACCTTAGGAACCGGTCACGTAGTAGGTACCTTAGGAACCGGTCACGTGGTAGGTACCTTAGGAACCGGTCACGTAGTAAGTACCTATGGAACCGGTCACGTAGTAGGTACCTTAGGAACCGGTCACGTAGTAGGTACCTTAGGAACCGGTCACGTGATAGGTACCTTAGGAACCGGTCACGTGATAGGTACCTTAGGAACCGGTCACGTGATAGGTACCTTAGGAACCGGTCACGTAGTAGGTACTTTAGGAACCGGTCACGTAGTAGGTACCTTAGGAACCGGTCACGTGATAGGTTCCTTAGGAACCGGTCACGTGATAGGTACCTTAGGAACCGGTCACGTAGTAGGTACCTTAGGAACCGGTCACGTGGTAGGTACCTTAGGAACCGGTCACGTAGTAGGTACCTTAGGAACCGGTCACGTGATAGGTACCTTAGGAACCGGTCACGTAGTAGGTACCTTAGGAACCGGTCACGTAGTAGGTACCTTAGGAACCGGTCACGTGATAGGTACCTTAGGAACCGGTCACGTAGTAGGTACCTTAGGAACCGGTCACGTGGTAGGTACCTTAGGAACCGGTCACGTGATAGGTACCTTAGGAACCGGTCACGTGATAGGTACCTTAGGAACCGGTCACGTAGTAGGTACCTTAGGAACCGGTCACGTGATAGGTTCCTTAGGAACCGGTCACGTGATAGGTACCTTAGGAACCGGTCACGTAGTAGGTACCTTAGGAACCGGTCACGTGGTAGGTACCTTAGGAACCGGTCACGTAGTAGGTACCTTAGGAACCGGTCACGTAGTAGGTACCTTAGGAACCGGTCACGTAGTAGGTACCTTAGGAACCGGTCACGTGATAGGTACCTTAGGAACCGGTCACGTGATAGGTACCTTAGGAACCGGTCACGTGATAGGTACCTTAGGAACCGGTCACGTAGTAGGTACCTTAGGAACCGGTCACGTGATAGGTACCTTAGGAACCGGTCACGTAGTAGGTACCTTAGGAACCGGTCACGTAGTAGGTACCTTAGGAACCGGTCACGTAGTAGGTACCTTAGGAACCGGTCACGTGATAGGTTCCTTAGGAACCGGTCACGTGATAGGTACCTTAGGAACCGGTCACGTGATAGGTTCCTTAGGAACCGGTCACGTAGTAGGTACCTTAGGAACCGGTCACGTAGTAGGTACCTTACGAACCGGTCACGTAGTAGGTACCTTAGGAACCGGTCACGTGATAGGTACCTTAGGAACCGGTCACGTGATAGGTACCTTAGGAACCGGTCACGTAGTAGGTACCTTAGGAACCGGTCACGTAGTAGGTACCTTAGGAACCGGTCACGTAGTAGGTACCTTAGGAACCGGTCACGTGATAGGTTCCTTAGGAACCGGTCACGTGATAGGTACCTTAGGAACCGGTCACGTAGTAGGTACCTTAGGAACCGGTCACGTGGTAGGTACCTTAGGAACCGGTCACGTAGTAGGTACCTTAGGAACCGGTCACGTGATAGGTACCTTAGGAACCGGTCACGTAGTAGGTACCTTAGGAACCGGTCACGTGGTAGGTACCTTAGGAACCGGTCACGTAGTATGTACCTTAGGAACCGGTCACGTGATAGGTTCCTTAGGAACCGGTCACGTAGTAGGTACCTTAGGAACCGGTCACGTGATAGGTACCTTAGGAACCGGTCACGTAGTAGGAACCTTAGGAACCGGTCACGTGATAGGTTCCTTAGGAACCGGTCTCGTAGTAGGTACCTTAGGAACCGGTCACGTGGTAGGTACCTAGGAACCGGTCACGTAGTATGTACCTTAGGAACCGGTCACGTAGTAGGTACCTATAGAACCGGTCACTTAGTAGGTACCTTAGGAACCGGTCACGTAGTAGGTACCTTAGGAACCGGTCACGTAGTAGGTACCTTAGGAACCGGTCACGTAGTAGGTACCTTAGGAACCGGTCACGTAGTAGGTACCTTAGGAACCGGTCACGTGATAGGTTCCTTAGGAACCGGCCACGTAGTAGGTACCTTAGGAACCGGTCACGTAGTAGGTACCATTGATATCATGACATAATGTTGAATTGGTTGTCCTGAATGTCCACTTCTCCATAAGAACCTTTGAGAATGTTGATCCTTTTGACGTATTTTAACTTGAGAAAACATTTCTTTAATGTCAGTAGCCACAGCAATTTTCCGTACCTGTTGAGGACCTCGAACCAATGTTGAATTCAAGGAGACCTCACCAACTTTTGCGGCCCCGTCAAATACAACACGCACTTTTCTGGTTTACCTTAGGAACCGGTCACGTAGTAGGTACCTATGGAACCGGTCACGTAGTAGGTACCTTAGGAACCGGTCACGTAGTAGGTACCTTAGGAACCGGTCACGTAGTAGGTACCATTGATATCATGACATAATGTTGAATTGGTTGTCCTGAATGTCCACTTCTCCATAAGAACCTTTGAGAATGTTGATCCTTTTGACGTATTTTAACTTGAGAAAACATTTCTTTAATGTCAGTAGCCACAGCAATTTTCCGTACCTGTTGAGGACCTCGAACCAATGTTGAATTCAAGGAGACCTCACCAACTTTTGCGGCCCCGTCAAATACAACACGCACTTTTCTGGTTTATGTGGAGAGAGCACTCCGAAATGAGGCAAATACCAGATTGGATATTTCGTACCTACTACGGTCACGTAGTAGGTACTTCACTTGTTGATTCTATAAAACAAAATGATCAAATACTCTCTTTGTTACATGTAACATTCACAATCAACGTTGCCAGATGTGACGATTTATAGTTATTTCTTTTAAAAGTAAAAAACCTTAAAATATATTATTTTATTATATAAAACAGGTTCTTAGTCACGTCTATAATAATTCTTAAAGTACATTTTAAAAAACATCGTATCTTAAGGCTTTCCAAATATTCTTTTCTATAGGATGTTATGAATGCTTTTCTAATATATGAACCTTTAAAAAATGTTAATAAATATATTTTTGTAACATTTTTGTATATTTGTTTCCAATTTTGATTAATCGTATTAGATTACTCGAATTATTCGTTTTTCCAAATTTGGGCATTTTAAATTAATTTGCCAATAATTGTTCGAACGACGAATAACGAATCAACCGATTACCGGTACCTTAGGAACCGGTCACGTAGTAGGTTCCTTAGGAACCGGTCACGTAGTAGGTACCTTAGGAACCGGTCACGTGATAGGTACCTTAGGAACCAGTCACGTAGTAGGTACCTTAGGAACCGGTCACGTGATAGGTACCTTAGGAACCGGTCACGTAGTAGGTACCTTAGGAACCGGTCACGTGATAGGTTCCTTAGGAACCGGTCTCGTAGTAGGTACCTTAGGAACCGGTCACGTAGTAGGTACCTTAGGAACCGGTCACGTAGTAGGTACCTTAGGAACCGGTCACGTAGTAGGTACCTTAGGAACCGGTCACGTGATAGGTACCTTAGGAACCGGTCACGTGATAGGTACCTTAGGAACCGGTCACGTAGTAGGTACCTTAGGAACCGGTCACGTGATAGGTTCCTTAGGAACCGGTCTCGTAGTAGGTACCTTAGGAACCGGTCTTGTAGTAGGTACCTTAGGAACCGGTCACGTAGTAGTTACCTTAGGAACCGGTCCTTAGGAACCGGTCACGTAGTAGGTACCTTAGGAACCGGTCACGTAGTAGGTACCTTAGGAACCGGTCACGTAGTAGGTACCTTAGGAACCGGTCACGTAGTAGGTACCTTAGGAACCGGTCACGTAGTAGGTACCTTAGGAACCGGTCACGTGATAGGTACCTTAGGAACCGGTCACGTGATAGGTACCTTAGGAACCGGTCACGTAGTAGGTACCTTAGGAACCGGTCACGTGATAGGTTCCTTAGGAACCGGTCTCGTAGTAGGTACCTTAGGAACCGGTCACGTGATAGGTACCTTAGGAACCGGTCACGTAGTAGGTACCTTAGGAACCGGTCACGTGGTAGGTACCTTAGGAACCGGTCACGTAGTAGGTACCTATGGAACCGGTCACGTAGTAGGTACCTTAAGAACCGGTCACGTAGTAGGTACCTTAGGAACCGGTCACGTGATAGGTACCTTAGGAACCGGTCACGTGATAGGTACCTTAGGAACCGGTCACGTGATAGGTACCTTAGGAACCGGTCACGTAGTAGGTACCTTAGGAACCGGTCACGTGATAGGTACCTTAGGAACCGGTCACGTAGTAGGTTCCTTAGGAACCGGTCACGTAGTAGGTACCTTAGGAACCGGTCACGTGATAGGTTCCTTAGGAACCGGTCACGTAGTAGGTACCTTAGGAACCGGTCACGTAGTAGGTACCTTAGGAACCGGTCACGTAGTAGGTACCTTAGGAACCGGTCACGTGATAGGTACCTTAGGAACCGGTCACGTGATAGGTACCTTAGGAACCGGTCACGTAGTAGGTACCTTAGGAACCGGTCACGTAGTAGGTACCTTAGGAACCGGTCACGTAGTAGGTACCTTAGGAACCGGTCACGTGGTAGGTACCTTAGGAACCGGTCACGTAGTAGGTACCTTAGGAACCGGTCACGTGATAGGTACCTTAGGAACCGGTCACGTAGTAGGTACCTTAGGAACCGGTCACGTGATAGGTTCCTTAGGAACCGGTCTCGTAGTAGGTACCTTACGAACCGGTCTCGTAGTAGGTACCTTAGGAACCGGTCACGTAGTAGTTACCTTAGGAACCGGTCCTTAGGAACCGGTCACGTGATAGGTTCCTTAGGAACCGGTCACGTGATAGGTACCTTAGGAACCGGTCACGTAGTAGGTACCTTAGGAACCGGTCACGTGGTAGGTACCTTAGGAACCGGTCACGTAGTAGGTACCTTAGGAACCGGTCACGTGATAGGTACCTTAGGAACCGGTCACGTAGTAGGTACCTTAGGAACCGGTCACGTGGTAGGTACCTTAGGAACCGGTCACGTAGTATGTACCTTAGGAACCGGTCACGTGATAGGTTCCTTAGGAACCGGTCACGTAGTAGGTACCTTAGGAACCGGTCACGTGATAGGTACCTTAGGAACCGGTCACGTAGTAGGAACCTTAGGAACCGGTCACGTGGTAGGTTCCTTAGGAACCGGTCTCGTAGTAGGTACCTTAGGAACCGGTCACGTGGTAGGTACCTTAGGAACCGGTCACGTAGTATGTACCTTAGGAACCGGTCACGTAGTAGGTACCTATAGAACCGGTCACTTAGTAGGTACCTTAGGAACCGGTCACGTAGTAGGTACCTTAGGAACCGGTCACGTAGTAGGTACCTTAGGAACCGGTCACGTAGTAGGTACCTTAGGAACCGGTCACGTGATAGGTTCCTTAGGAACCGGCCACGTAGTAGGTACCTTAGGAACCGGTCACGTAGTAGGTACCATTGATATCATGACATAATGTTGAATTGGTTGTCCTGAATGTCCACTTCTCCATAAGAACCTTTGAGAATGTTGATCCTTTTGACGTATTTTAACTTGAGAAAACATTTCTTTAATGTCAGTAGCCACAGCAATTTTCCGTACCTGTTGAGGACCTCGAACCAATGTTGAATTCAAGGAGACCTCACCAACTTTTGCGGCCCCGTCAAATACAACACGCACTTTTCTGGTTTATGTGGAGATAGCACTCCGAAATGAGGCAAATACCATATTGGATATTTCGTACCTACTACGTTCACGTAGTAGGTACTTCACTTGTTGATTCTATAAAACAAAATGATCAAATACTCTCTTTGTTACATGTAACATTCACAATCAACGTTGCCAGATGTGACGATTTATAGTTATTTCTTTTAAAATTAAAAAACCTTAAAATATATTATTTTATTATATAAAACAGGTTCTTAGTCACGTCTATAATAATTCTTAAAGTACATTTTAAAAAACATCGTATCTTAAGACTTTCCAAATATTCTTTTCTATAGGATGTTATGGATGCTTTTCTAATATATGAACCTTTAAAAAATGTTAATAAATATATTTTTGTAACATTTTTGTATATTTGTTTCCAATTTTGATTAATCGTATTAGATTACTCGAATTATTCGTTTTTCCAAATTTGGGCATTTTAAATTAATTTGCCAATAATTGTTCGAACAATCGAATAACGAATCAACCGATTACCGGTACCTTAGGAACCGGTCACGTAGTAGGTTCCTTAGGAACCGGTCACGTAGTAGGTTCCTTAGGAACCGGTCACGTAGTAGGTACCTTAGGAACCGGTCACGTGATAGGTACCTTAGGAACCGGTCACGTAGTAGGTACCTTAGGAACCGGTCACGTGATAGGTACCTTAGGAACCGGTCACGTAGTAGGTACCTTAGGAACCGGTCACGTGATAGGTTCCTTAGGAACCGGTCTCGTAGTAGGTACCTTAGGAACCGGTCACGTAGTAGGTACCTATGGAACCGGTCACGTAGTAGGTACCTTAGGAACCGGTCACGTGATAGGTTCCTTAGGAACCGGTCACGTAGTAGGTACCTTAGGAACCGGTCACGTGATAGGTACCTTAGGAACCGGTCACGTAGTAGGTACCTTAGGAACCGGTCACGTAGTAGGTACCTTAGGAACCGGTCACGTGGTAGGTACCTTAGGAACCGGTCACGTAGTAAGTACCTATGGAACCGGTCACGTAGTAGGTACCTTAGGAACCGGTCACGTAGTAGGTACCTTAGGAACCGGTCACGTGATAGGTACCTTAGGAACCGGTCACGTGATAGGTACCTTAGGAACCGGTCACGTGATAGGTACCTTAGGAACCGGTCACGTAGTAGGTACTTTAGGAACCGGTCACGTAGTAGGTACCTTAGGAACCGGTCACGTAGTAGGTACCTTAGGAACCGGTCACGTGATAGGTACCTTAGGAACCGGTCACGTAGTAGGTACCTTAGGAACCGGTCACGTAGTAGGTACCTTAGGAACCGGTCACGTGATAGGTACCTTAGGAACCGGTCACGTAGTAGGTACCTTAGGAACCGGTCACGTGGTAGGTACCTTAGGAACCGGTCACGTAGTAGGTACCTTAGGAACCGGTCACGTGATAGGTACCTTAGGAACCGGTCACGTAGTAGGTACCTTAGGAACCGGTCACGTAGTAGGTACCTTAGGAACCGGTCACGTGATAGGTACCTTAGGAACCGGTCACGTAGTAGGTACCTTAGGAACCGGTCACGTGGTAGGTACCTTAGGAACCGGTCACGTGATAGGTACCTTAGGAACCGGTCACGTGATAGGTACCTTAGGAACCGGTCACGTAGTAGGTACCTTAGGAACCGGTCACGTGATAGGTTCCTTAGGAACCGGTCACGTGATAGGTACCTTAGGAACCGGTCACGTAGTAGGTACCTTAGGAACCGGTCACGTGGTAGGTACCTTAGGAACCGGTCACGTAGTAGGTACCTTAGGAACCGGTCACGTAGTAGGTACCTTAGGAACCGGTCACGTAGTAGGTACCTTAGGAACCGGTCACGTGATAGGTACCTTAGGAACCGGTCACGTGATAGGTACCTTAGGAACCGGTCACGTGATAGGTACCTTAGGAACCGGTCACGTAGTAGGTACCTTAGGAACCGGTCACGTGATAGGTACCTTAGGAACCGGTCACGTAGTAGGTACCTTAGGAACCGGTCACGTAGTAGGTACCTTAGGAACCGGTCACGTAGTAGGTACCTTAGGAACCGGTCACGTGATAGGTTCCTTAGGAACCGGTCACGTGATAGGTACCTTAGGAACCGGTCACGTGATAGGTTCCTTAGGAACCGGTCACGTAGTAGGTACCTTAGGAACCGGTCACGTAGTAGGTACCTTACGAACCGGTCACGTAGTAGGTACCTTAGGAACCGGTCACGTGATAGGTACCTTAGGAACCGGTCACGTGATAGGTACCTTAGGAACCGGTCACGTAGTAGGTACCTTAGGAACCGGTCACGTAGTAGGTACCTTAGGAACCGGTCACGTAGTAGGTACCTTAGGAACCGGTCACGTGATAGGTTCCTTAGGAACCGGTCACGTGATAGGTACCTTAGGAACCGGTCACGTAGTAGGTACCTTAGGAACCGGTCACGTGGTAGGTACCTTAGGAACCGGTCACGTAGTAGGTACCTTAGGAACCGGTCACGTGATAGGTACCTTAGGAACCGGTCACGTAGTAGGTACCTTAGGAACCGGTCACGTGGTAGGTACCTTAGGAACCGGTCACGTAGTATGTACCTTAGGAACCGGTCACGTGATAGGTTCCTTAGGAACCGGTCACGTAGTAGGTACCTTAGGAACCGGTCACGTGATAGGTACCTTAGGAACCGGTCACGTAGTAGGAACCTTAGGAACCGGTCACGTGATAGGTTCCTTAGGAACCGGTCTCGTAGTAGGTACCTTAGGAACCGGTCACGTGGTAGGTACCTAGGAACCGGTCACGTAGTATGTACCTTAGGAACCGGTCACGTAGTAGGTACCTATAGAACCGGTCACTTAGTAGGTACCTTAGGAACCGGTCACGTAGTAGGTACCTTAGGAACCGGTCACGTAGTAGGTACCTTAGGAACCGGTCACGTAGTAGGTACCTTAGGAACCGGTCACGTAGTAGGTACCTTAGGAACCGGTCACGTGATAGGTTCCTTAGGAACCGGCCACGTAGTAGGTACCTTAGGAACCGGTCACGTAGTAGGTACCATTGATATCATGACATAATGTTGAATTGGTTGTCCTGAATGTCCACTTCTCCATAAGAACCTTTGAGAATGTTGATCCTTTTGACGTATTTTAACTTGAGAAAACATTTCTTTAATGTCAGTAGCCACAGCAATTTTCCGTACCTGTTGAGGACCTCGAACCAATGTTGAATTCAAGGAGACCTCACCAACTTTTGCGGCCCCGTCAAATACAACACGCACTTTTCTGGTTTACCTTAGGAACCGGTCACGTAGTAGGTACCTATGGAACCGGTCACGTAGTAGGTACCTTAGGAACCGGTCACGTAGTAGGTACCTTAGGAACCGGTCACGTAGTAGGTACCATTGATATCATGACATAATGTTGAATTGGTTGTCCTGAATGTCCACTTCTCCATAAGAACCTTTGAGAATGTTGATCCTTTTGACGTATTTTAACTTGAGAAAACATTTCTTTAATGTCAGTAGCCACAGCAATTTTCCGTACCTGTTGAGGACCTCGAACCAATGTTGAATTCAAGGAGACCTCACCAACTTTTGCGGCCCCGTCAAATACAACACGCACTTTTCTGGTTTATGTGGAGAGAGCACTCCGAAATGAGGCAAATACCAGATTGGATATTTCGTACCTACTACGGTCACGTAGTAGGTACTTCACTTGTTGATTCTATAAAACAAAATGATCAAATACTCTCTTTGTTACATGTAACATTCACAATCAACGTTGCCAGATGTGACGATTTATAGTTATTTCTTTTAAAAGTAAAAAACCTTAAAATATATTATTTTATTATATAAAACAGGTTCTTAGTCACGTCTATAATAATTCTTAAAGTACATTTTAAAAAACATCGTATCTTAAGGCTTTCCAAATATTCTTTTCTATAGGATGTTATGAATGCTTTTCTAATATATGAACCTTTAAAAAATGTTAATAAATATATTTTTGTAACATTTTTGTATATTTGTTTCCAATTTTGATTAATCGTATTAGATTACTCGAATTATTCGTTTTTCCAAATTTGGGCATTTTAAATTAATTTGCCAATAATTGTTCGAACGACGAATAACGAATCAACCGATTACCGGTACCTTAGGAACCGGTCACGTAGTAGGTTCCTTAGGAACCGGTCACGTAGTAGGTACCTTAGGAACCGGTCACGTGATAGGTACCTTAGGAACCAGTCACGTAGTAGGTACCTTAGGAACCGGTCACGTGATAGGTACCTTAGGAACCGGTCACGTAGTAGGTACCTTAGGAACCGGTCACGTGATAGGTTCCTTAGGAACCGGTCTCGTAGTAGGTACCTTAGGAACCGGTCACGTAGTAGGTACCTTAGGAACCGGTCACGTAGTAGGTACCTTAGGAACCGGTCACGTAGTAGGTACCTTAGGAACCGGTCACGTGATAGGTACCTTAGGAACCGGTCACGTGATAGGTACCTTAGGAACCGGTCACGTAGTAGGTACCTTAGGAACCGGTCACGTGATAGGTTCCTTAGGAACCGGTCTCGTAGTAGGTACCTTAGGAACCGGTCTTGTAGTAGGTACCTTAGGAACCGGTCACGTAGTAGTTACCTTAGGAACCGGTCCTTAGGAACCGGTCACGTAGTAGGTACCTTAGGAACCGGTCACGTAGTAGGTACCTTAGGAACCGGTCACGTAGTAGGTACCTTAGGAACCGGTCACGTAGTAGGTACCTTAGGAACCGGTCACGTAGTAGGTACCTTAGGAACCGGTCACGTGATAGGTACCTTAGGAACCGGTCACGTGATAGGTACCTTAGGAACCGGTCACGTAGTAGGTACCTTAGGAACCGGTCACGTGATAGGTTCCTTAGGAACCGGTCTCGTAGTAGGTACCTTAGGAACCGGTCACGTGATAGGTACCTTAGGAACCGGTCACGTAGTAGGTACCTTAGGAACCGGTCACGTGGTAGGTACCTTAGGAACCGGTCACGTAGTAGGTACCTATGGAACCGGTCACGTAGTAGGTACCTTAAGAACCGGTCACGTAGTAGGTATCTTAGGAACCGGTCACGTGATAGGTACCTTAGGAACCGGTCACGTGATAGGTACCTTAGGAACCGGTCACGTGATAGGTACCTTAGGAACCGGTCACGTAGTAGGTACCTTAGGAACCGGTCACGTGATAGGTACCTTAGGAACCGGTCACGTAGTAGGTTCCTTAGGAACCGGTCACGTAGTAGGTACCTTAGGAACCGGTCACGTGATAGGTTCCTTAGGAACCGGTCACGTAGTAGGTACCTTAGGAACCGGTCACGTAGTAGGTACCTTAGGAACCGGTCACGTAGTAGGTACCTTAGGAACCGGTCACGTGATAGGTACCTTAGGAACCGGTCACGTGATAGGTACCTTAGGAACCGGTCACGTAGTAGGTACCTTAGGAACCGGTCACGTAGTAGGTACCTTAGGAACCGGTCACGTAGTAGGTACCTTAGGAACCGGTCACGTGGTAGGTACCTTAGGAACCGGTCACGTAGTAGGTACCTTAGGAACCGGTCACGTGATAGGTACCTTAGGAACCGGTCACGTAGTAGGTACCTTAGGAACCGGTCACGTGATAGGTTCCTTAGGAACCGGTCTCGTAGTAGGTACCTTACGAACCGGTCTCGTAGTAGGTACCTTAGGAACCGGTCACGTAGTAGTTACCTTAGGAACCGGTCCTTAGGAACCGGTCACGTGATAGGTTCCTTAGGAACCGGTCACGTGATAGGTACCTTAGGAACCGGTCACGTAGTAGGTACCTTAGGAACCGGTCACGTGGTAGGTACCTTAGGAACCGGTCACGTAGTAGGTACCTTAGGAACCGGTCACGTGATAGGTACCTTAGGAACCGGTCACGTAGTAGGTACCTTAGGAACCGGTCACGTGGTAGGTACCTTAGGAACCGGTCACGTAGTATGTACCTTAGGAACCGGTCACGTGATAGGTTCCTTAGGAACCGGTCACGTAGTAGGTACCTTAGGAACCGGTCACGTGATAGGTACCTTAGGAACCGGTCACGTAGTAGGAACCTTAGGAACCGGTCACGTGGTAGGTTCCTTAGGAACCGGTCTCGTAGTAGGTACCTTAGGAACCGGTCACGTGGTAGGTACCTTAGGAACCGGTCACGTAGTATGTACCTTAGGAACCGGTCACGTAGTAGGTACCTATAGAACCGGTCACTTAGTAGGTACCTTAGGAACCGGTCACGTAGTAGGTACCTTAGGAACCGGTCACGTAGTAGGTACCTTAGGAACCGGTCACGTAGTAGGTACCTTAGGAACCGGTCACGTGCTAGGTTCCTTAGGAACCGGCCACGTAGTAGGTACCTTAGGAACCGGTCACGTAGTAGGTACCATTGATATCATGACATAATGTTGAATTGGTTGTCCTGAATGTCCACTTCTCCATAAGAACCTTTGAGAATGTTGATCCTTTTGACGTATTTTAACTTGAGAAAACATTTCTTTAATGTCAGTAGCCACAGCAATTTTCCGTACCTGTTGAGGACCTCGAACCAATGTTGAATTCAAGGAGACCTCACCAACTTTTGCGGCCCCGTCAAATACAACACGCACTTTTCTGGTTTATGTGGAGATAGCACTCCGAAATGAGGCAAATACCATATTGGATATTTCGTACCTACTACGTTCACGTAGTAGGTACTTCACTTGTTGATTCTATAAAACAAAATGATCAAATACTCTCTTTGTTACATGTAACATTCACAATCAACGTTGCCAGATGTGACGATTTATAGTTATTTCTTTTAAAATTAAAAAACCTTAAAATATATTATTTTATTATATAAAACAGGTTCTTAGTCACGTCTATAATAATTCTTAAAGTACATTTTAAAAAACATCGTATCTTAAGACTTTCCAAATATTCTTTTCTATAGGATGTTATGGATGCTTTTCTAATATATGAACCTTTAAAAAATGTTAATAAATATATTTTTGTAACATTTTTGTATATTTGTTTCCAATTTTGATTAATCGTATTAGATTACTCGAATTATTCGTTTTTCCAAATTTGGGCATTTTAAATTAATTTGCCAATAATTGTTCGAACAATCGAATAACGAATCAACCGATTACCGGTACCTTAGGAACCGGTCACGTAGTAGGTTCCTTAGGAACCGGTCACGTAGTAGGTTCCTTAGGAACCGGTCACGTAGTAGGTACCTTAGGAAGCGGTCACGTGATAGGTACCTTAGGAACCGGTCACGTAGTAGGTACCTTAGGAACCGGTCACGTGATAGGTACCTTAGGAACCGGTCACGTAGTAGGTACCTTAGGAACCGGTCACGTGATAGGTTCCTTAGGAACCGGTCTCGTAGTAGGTACCTTAGGAACCGGTCACGTAGTAGGTACCTATGGAACCGGTCACGTAGTAGGTACCTTAGGAACCGGTCACGTGATAGGTTCCTTAGGAACCGGTCACGTAGTAGGTACCTTAGGAACCGGTCACGTGATAGGTACCTTAGGAACCGGTCACGTAGTAGGTACCTTAGGAACCGGTCACGTAGTAGGTACCTTAGGAACCGGTCACGTGGTAGGTACCTTAGGAACCGGTCACGTAGTAAGTACCTATGGAACCGGTCACGTAGTAGGTACCTTAGGAACCGGTCACGTAGTAGGTACCTTAGGAACCGGTCACGTGATAGGTACCTTAGGAACCGGTCACGTGATAGGTACCTTAGGAACCGGTCACGTGATAGGTACCTTAGGAACCGGTCACGTAGTAGGTACTTTAGGAACCGGTCACGTAGTAGGTACCTTAGGAACCGGTCACGTGATAGGTTCCTTAGGAACCGGTCACGTGATAGGTACCTTAGGAACCGGTCACGTAGTAGGTACCTTAGGAACCGGTCATGTGGTAGGTACCTTAGGAACCGGTCACGTAGTAGGTACCTTAGGAACCGGTCACGTGATAGGTACCTTAGGAACCGGTCACGTAGTAGGTACCTTAGGAACCGGTCACGTAGTAGGTACCTTAGGAACCGGTCACGTGATAGGTACCTTAGGAACCGGTCACGTAGTAGGTACCTTAGGAACCGGTCACGTGGTAGGTACCTTAGGAACCGGTCACGTAGTAGGTACCTTAGGAACCGGTCACGTGATAGGTACCTTAGGAACCGGTCACGTAGTAGGTACCTTAGGAACCGGTCACGTAGTAGGTACCTTAGGAACCGGTCACGTGATAGGTACCTTAGGAACCGGTCACGTAGTAGGTACCTTAGGAACCGGTCACGTGGTAGGTACCTTAGGAACCGGTCACGTGATAGGTACCTTAGGAACCGGTCACGTGATAGGTACCTTAGGAACCGGTCACGTAGTAGGTACCTTAGGAACCGGTCACGTGATAGGTTCCTTAGGAACCGGTCACGTGATAGGTACCTTAGGAACCGGTCACGTAGTAGGTACCTTAGGAACCGGTCACGTGGTAGGTACCTTAGGAACCGGTCACGTAGTAGGTACCTTAGGAACCGGTCACGTAGTAGGTACCTTAGGAACCGGTCACGTAGTAGGTACCTTAGGAACCGGTCACGTGATAGGTACCTTAGGAACCGGTCACGTGATAGGTACCTTAGGAACCGGTCACGTAGTAGGTACCTTAGGAACCGGTCACGTGATAGGTACCTTAGGAACCGGTCACGTAGTAGGTACCTTAGGAACCGGTCACGTGATAGGTACCTTAGGAACCGGTCACGTAGTAGGTACCTTAGGAACCGGTCACGTAGTAGGTACCTTAGGAACCGGTCACGTAGTAGGTACCTTAGGAACCGGTCACGTGATAGGTTCCTTAGGAACCGGTCACGTGATAGGTACCTTAGGAACCGGTCACGTGATAGGTTCCTTAGGAACCGGTCACGTAGTAGGTACCTTAGGAACCGGTCACGTAGTAGGTACCTTACGAACCGGTCACGTAGTAGGTACCTTAGGAACCGGTCACGTGATAGGTACCTTAGGAACCGGTCACGTGATAGGTACCTTAGGAACCGGTCACGTAGTAGGTACCTTAGGAACCGGTCACGTAGTAGGTACCTTAGGAACCGGTCACGTAGTAGGTACCTTAGGAACCGGTCACGTGATAGGTTCCTTAGGAACCGGTCACGTGATAGGTACCTTAGGAACCGGTCACGTAGTAGGTACCTTAGGAACCGGTCACGTGGTAGGTACCTTAGGAACCGGTCACGTAGTAGGTACCTTAGGAACCGGTCACGTGATAGGTACCTTAGGAACCGGTCACGTAGTAGGTACCTTAGGAACCGGTCACGTGGTAGGTACCTTAGGAACCGGTCACGTAGTATGTACCTTAGGAACCGGTCACGTGATAGGTTCCTTAGGAACCGGTCACGTAGTAGGTACCTTAGGAACCGGTCACGTGATAGGTACCTTAGGAACCGGTCACGTAGTAGGAACCTTAGGAACCGGTCACGTGATAGGTTCCTTAGGAACCGGTCTCGTAGTAGGTACCTTAGGAACCGGTCACGTGGTAGGTACCTTAGGAACCGGTCACGTAGTATGTACCTTAGGAACCGGTCACGTAGTAGGTACCTATAGAACCGGTCACTTAGTAGGTACCTTAGGAACCGGTCACGTAGTAGGTACCTTAGGAACCGGTCACGTAGTAGGTACCTTAGGAACCGGTCACGTAGTAGGTACCTTAGGAACCGGTCACGTAGTAGGTACCTTAGGAACCGGTCACGTGATAGGTTCCTTAGGAACCGGCCACGTAGTAGGTACCTTAGGAACCGGTCACGTAGTAGGTACCATTGATATCATGACATAATGTTGAATTGGTTGTCCTGAATGTCCACTTCTCCATAAGAACCTTTGAGAATGTTGATCCTTTTGACGTATTTTAACTTGAGAAAACATTTCTTTAATGTCAGTAGCCACAGCAATTTTCCGTACCTGTTGAGGACCTCGAACCAATGTTGAATTCAAGGAGACCTCACCAACTTTTGCGGCCCCGTCAAATACAACACGCACTTTTCTGGTTTACCTTAGGAACCGGTCACGTAGTAGGTACCTATGGAACCGGTCACGTAGTAGGTACCTTAGGAACCGGTCACGTAGTAGGTACCTTAGGAACCGGTCACGTAGTAGGTACCATTGATATCATGACATAATGTTGAATTGGTTGTCCTGAATGTCCACTTCTCCATAAGAACCTTTGAGAATGTTGATCCTTTTGACGTATTTTAACTTGAGAAAACATTTCTTTAATGTCAGTAGCCACAGCAATTTTCCGTACCTGTTGAGGACCTCGAACCAATGTTGAATTCAAGGAGACCTCACCAACTTTTGCGGCCCCGTCAAATACAACACGCACTTTTCTGGTTTATGTGGAGATAGCACTCCGAAATGAGGCAAATACCAGATTGGATATTTCGTACCTACTACGGTCACGTAGTAGGTACTTCACTTGTTGATTCTATAAAACAAAATGATCAAATACTCTCTTTGTTACATGTAACATTCACAATCAACGTTGCCAGATGTGACGATTTATAGTTATTTCTTTTAAAAGTAAAAAACCTTAAAATATATTATTTTATTATATAAAACAGGTTCTTAGTCACGTCTATAATAATTCTTAAAGTACATTTTAAAAAACATCGTATCTTAAGGCTTTCCAAATATTCTTTTCTATAGGATGTTATGAATGCTTTTCTAATATATGAACCTTTAAAAAATGTTAATAAATATATTTTTGTAACATTTTTGTATATTTGTTTCCAATTTTGATTAATCGTATTAGATTACTCGAATTATTCGTTTTTCCAAATTTGGGCATTTTAAATTAATTTGCCAATAATTGTTCGAACGACGAATAACGAATCAACCGATTACCGGTACCTTAGGAACCGGTCACGTAGTAGGTTCCTTAGGAACCGGTCACGTAGTAGGTACCTTAGGAACCGGTCACGTGATAGGTACCTTAGGAACCAGTCACGTAGTAGGTACCTTAGGAACCGGTCACGTGATAGGTACCTTAGGAACCGGTCACGTAGTAGGTACCTTAGGAACCGGTCACGTGATAGGTTCCTTAGGAACCGGTCTCGTAGTAGGTACCTTAGGAACCGGTCACGTAGTAGGTACCTATGGAACCGGTCACGTAGTAGGTACCTATGGAACCGGTCACGTAGTAGGTACCTTAGGAACCGGTCACGTAGTAGGTACCTTAGGAACCGGTCACGTAGTAGGTACCTTAGGAACCGGTCACGTGATAGGTACCTTAGGAACCGGTCACGTGATAGGTACCTTAGGAACCGGTCACGTAGTAGGTACCTTAGGAACCGGTCACGTGATAGGTTCCTTAGGAACCGGTCTCGTAGTAGGTACCTTAGGAACCGGTCTTGTAGTAGGTACCTTAGGAACCGGTCACGTAGTAGTTACCTTAGGAACCGGTCCTTAGGAACCGGTCACGTAGTAGGTACCTTAGGAACCGGTCACGTAGTAGGTACCTTAGGAACCGGTCACGTAGTAGGTACCTTAGGAACCGGTCACGTAGTAGGTACCTTAGGAACCGGTCACGTGATAGGTACCTTAGGAACCGGTCACGTGATAGGTACCTTAGGAACCGGTCACGTAGTAGGTACCTTAGGAACCGGTCACGTGATAGGTTCCTTAGGAACCGGTCTCGTAGTAGGTACCTTAGGAACCGGTCACGTGATAGGTACCTTAGGAACCGGTCACGTAGTAGGTACCTTAGGAACCGGTCACGTGGTAGGTACCTTAGGAACCGGTCACGTAGTAGGTACCTATGGAACCGGTCACGTAGTAGGTACCTTAAGAACCGGTCACGTAGTAGGTACCTTAGGAACCGGTCACGTGATAGGTACCTTAGGAACCGGTCACGTGATAGGTACCTTAGGAACCGGTCACGTGATAGGTACCTTAGGAACCGGTCACGTAGTAGGTACCTTAGGAACCGGTCACGTGATAGGTACCTTAGGAACCGGTCACGTAGTAGGTTCCTTAGGAACCGGTCACGTAGTAGGTACCTTAGGAACCGGTCACGTGATAGGTTCCTTAGGAACCGGTCACGTAGTAGGTACCTTAGGAACCGGTCACGTAGTAGGTACCTTAGGAACCGGTCACGTAGTAGGTACCTTAGGAACCGGTCACGTGATAGGTACCTTAGGAACCGGTCACGTGATAGGTACCTTAGGAACCGGTCACGTAGTAGGTACCTTAGGAACCGGTCACGTAGTAGGTACCTTAGGAACCGGTCACGTAGTAGGTACCTTAGGAACCGGTCACGTGGTAGGTACCTTAGGAACCGGTCACGTAGTAGGTACCTTAGGAACCGGTCACGTGATAGGTACCTTAGGAACCGGTCACGTAGTAGGTACCTTAGGAACCGGTCACGTGATAGGTTCCTTAGGAACCGGTCTCGTAGTAGGTACCTTACGAACCGGTCTCGTAGTAGGTACCTTAGGAACCGGTCACGTAGTAGTTACCTTAGGAACCGGTCCTTAGGAACCGGTCACGTGATAGGTTCCTTAGGAACCGGTCACGTGATAGGTACCTTAGGAACCGGTCACGTAGTAGGTACCTTAGGAACCGGTCACGTGGTAGGTACCTTAGGAACCGGTCACGTAGTAGGTACCTTAGGAACCGGTCACGTGATAGGTACCTTAGGAACCGGTCACGTAGTAGGTACCTTAGGAACCGGTCACGTGGTAGGTACCTTAGGAACCGGTCACGTAGTATGTACCTTAGGAACCGGTCACGTGATAGGTTCCTTAGGAACCGGTCACGTAGTAGGTACCTTAGGAACCGGTCACGTGATAGGTACCTTAGGAACCGGTCACGTAGTAGGAACCTTAGGAACCGGTCACGTGGTAGGTTCCTTAGGAACCGGTCTCGTAGTAGGTACCTTAGGAACCGGTCACGTGGTAGGTACCTTAGGAACCGGTCACGTAGTATGTACCTTAGGAACCGGTCACGTAGTAGGTACCTATAGAACCGGTCACTTAGTAGGTACCTTAGGAACCGGTCACGTAGTAGGTACCTTAGGAACCGGTCACGTAGTAGGTACCTTAGGAACCGGTCACGTAGTAGGTACCTTAGGAACCGGTCACGTGCTAGGTTCCTTAGGAACCGGCCACGTAGTAGGTACCTTAGGAACCGGTCACGTAGTAGGTACCATTGATATCATGACATAATGTTGAATTGGTTGTCCTGAATGTCCACTTCTCCATAAGAACCTTTGAGAATGTTGATCCTTTTGACGTATTTTAACTTGAGAAAACATTTCTTTAATGTCAGTAGCCACAGCAATTTTCCGTACCTGTTGAGGACCTCGAACCAATGTTGAATTCAAGGAGACCTCACCAACTTTTGCGGCCCCGTCAAATACAACACGCACTTTTCTGGTTTATGTGGAGATAGCACTCCGAAATGAGGCAAATACCATATTGGATATTTCGTACCTACTACGTTCACGTAGTAGGTACTTCACTTGTTGATTCTATAAAACAAAATGATCAAATACTCTCTTTGTTACATGTAACATTCACAATCAACGTTGCCAGATGTGACGATTTATAGTTATTTCTTTTAAAATTAAAAAACCTTAAAATATATTATTTTATTATATAAAACAGGTTCTTAGTCACGTCTATAATAATTCTTAAAGTACATTTTAAAAAACATCGTATCTTAAGACTTTCCAAATATTCTTTTCTATAGGATGTTATGGATGCTTTTCTAATATATGAACCTTTAAAAAATGTTAATAAATATATTTTTGTAACATTTTTGTATATTTGTTTCCAATTTTGATTAATCGTATTAGATTACTCGAATTATTCGTTTTTCCAAATTTGGGCATTTTAAATTAATTTGCCAATAATTGTTCGAACAATCGAATAACGAATCAACCGATTACCGGTACCTTAGGAACCGGTCACGTAGTAGGTTCCTTAGGAACCGGTCACGTAGTAGGTTCCTTAGGAACCGGTCACGTAGTAGGTACCTTAGGAACCGGTCACGTGATAGGTACCTTAGGAACCGGTCACGTAGTAGGTACCTTAGGAACCGGTCACGTGATAGGTACCTTAGGAACCGGTCACGTAGTAGGTACCTTAGGAACCGGTCACGTGATAGGTTCCTTAGGAACCGGTCTCGTAGTAGGTACCTTAGGAACCGGTCACGTAGTAGGTACCTATGGAACCGGTCACGTAGTAGGTACCTTAGGAACCGGTCACGTGATAGGTTCCTTAGGAACCGGTCACGTAGTAGGTACCTTAGGAACCGGTCACGTGATAGGTACCTTAGGAACCGGTCACGTAGTAGGTACCTTAGGAACCGGTCACGTAGTAGGTACCTTAGGAACCGGTCACGTGGTAGGTACCTTAGGAACCGGTCACGTAGTAAGTACCTATGGAACCGGTCACGTAGTAGGTACCTTAGGAACCGGTCACGTAGTAGGTACCTTAGGAACCGGTCACGTGATAGGTACCTTAGGAACCGGTCACGTGATAGGTACCTTAGGAACCGGTCACGTGATAGGTACCTTAGGAACCGGTCACGTAGTAGGTACTTTAGGAACCGGTCACGTAGTAGGTACCTTAGGAACCGGTCACGTGATAGGTTCCTTAGGAACCGGTCACGTGATAGGTACCTTAGGAACCGGTCACGTAGTAGGTACCTTAGGAACCGGTCATGTGGTAGGTACCTTAGGAACCGGTCACGTAGTAGGTACCTTAGGAACCGGTCACGTGATAGGTACCTTAGGAACCGGTCACGTAGTAGGTACCTTAGGAACCGGTCACGTAGTAGGTACCTTAGGAACCGGTCACGTGATAGGTACCTTAGGAACCGGTCACGTAGTAGGTACCTTAGGAACCGGTCACGTGGTAGGTACCTTAGGAACCGGTCACGTAGTAGGTACCTTAGGAACCGGTCACGTGATAGGTACCTTAGGAACCGGTCACGTAGTAGGTACCTTAGGAACCGGTCACGTAGTAGGTACCTTAGGAACCGGTCACGTGATAGGTACCTTAGGAACCGGTCACGTAGTAGGTACCTTAGGAACCGGTCACGTGGTAGGTACCTTAGGAACCGGTCACGTGATAGGTACCTTAGGAACCGGTCACGTGATAGGTACCTTAGGAACCGGTCACGTAGTAGGTACCTTAGGAACCGGTCACGTGATAGGTTCCTTAGGAACCGGTCACGTGATAGGTACCTTAGGAACCGGTCACGTAGTAGGTACCTTAGGAACCGGTCACGTGGTAGGTACCTTAGGAACCGGTCACGTAGTAGGTACCTTAGGAACCGGTCACGTAGTAGGTACCTTAGGAACCGGTCACGTAGTAGGTACCTTAGGAACCGGTCACGTGATAGGTACCTTAGGAACCGGTCACGTGATAGGTACCTTAGGAACCGGTCACGTAGTAGGTACCTTAGGAACCGGTCACGTGATAGGTACCTTAGGAACCGGTCACGTAGTAGGTACCTTAGGAACCGGTCACGTGATAGGTACCTTAGGAACCGGTCACGTAGTAGGTACCTTAGGAACCGGTCACGTAGTAGGTACCTTAGGAACCGGTCACGTAGTAGGTACCTTAGGAACCGGTCACGTGATAGGTTCCTTAGGAACCGGTCACGTGATAGGTACCTTAGGAACCGGTCACGTGATAGGTTCCTTAGGAACCGGTCACGTAGTAGGTACCTTAGGAACCGGTCACGTAGTAGGTACCTTACGAACCGGTCACGTAGTAGGTACCTTAGGAACCGGTCACGTGATAGGTACCTTAGGAACCGGTCACGTGATAGGTACCTTAGGAACCGGTCACGTAGTAGGTACCTTAGGAACCGGTCACGTAGTAGGTACCTTAGGAACCGGTCACGTAGTAGGTACCTTAGGAACCGGTCACGTGATAGGTTCCTTAGGAACCGGTCACGTGATAGGTACCTTAGGAACCGGTCACGTAGTAGGTACCTTAGGAACCGGTCACGTGGTAGGTACCTTAGGAACCGGTCACGTAGTAGGTACCTTAGGAACCGGTCACGTGATAGGTACCTTAGGAACCGGTCACGTAGTAGGTACCTTAGGAACCGGTCACGTGGTAGGTACCTTAGGAACCGGTCACGTAGTATGTACCTTAGGAACCGGTCACGTGATAGGTTCCTTAGGAACCGGTCACGTAGTAGGTACCTTAGGAACCGGTCACGTGATAGGTACCTTAGGAACCGGTCACGTAGTAGGAACCTTAGGAACCGGTCACGTGATAGGTTCCTTAGGAACCGGTCTCGTAGTAGGTACCTTAGGAACCGGTCACGTGGTAGGTACCTTAGGAACCGGTCACGTAGTATGTACCTTAGGAACCGGTCACGTAGTAGGTACCTATAGAACCGGTCACTTAGTAGGTACCTTAGGAACCGGTCACGTAGTAGGTACCTTAGGAACCGGTCACGTAGTAGGTACCTTAGGAACCGGTCACGTAGTAGGTACCTTAGGAACCGGTCACGTAGTAGGTACCTTAGGAACCGGTCACGTGATAGGTTCCTTAGGAACCGGCCACGTAGTAGGTACCTTAGGAACCGGTCACGTAGTAGGTACCATTGATATCATGACATAATGTTGAATTGGTTGTCCTGAATGTCCACTTCTCCATAAGAACCTTTGAGAATGTTGATCCTTTTGACGTATTTTAACTTGAGAAAACATTTCTTTAATGTCAGTAGCCACAGCAATTTTCCGTACCTGTTGAGGACCTCGAACCAATGTTGAATTCAAGGAGACCTCACCAACTTTTGCGGCCCCGTCAAATACAACACGCACTTTTCTGGTTTACCTTAGGAACCGGTCACGTAGTAGGTACCTATGGAACCGGTCACGTAGTAGGTACCTTAGGAACCGGTCACGTAGTAGGTACCTTAGGAACCGGTCACGTAGTAGGTACCATTGATATCATGACATAATGTTGAATTGGTTGTCCTGAATGTCCACTTCTCCATAAGAACCTTTGAGAATGTTGATCCTTTTGACGTATTTTAACTTGAGAAAACATTTCTTTAATGTCAGTAGCCACAGCAATTTTCCGTACCTGTTGAGGACCTCGAACCAATGTTGAATTCAAGGAGACCTCACCAACTTTTGCGGCCCCGTCAAATACAACACGCACTTTTCTGGTTTATGTGGAGATAGCACTCCGAAATGAGGCAAATACCAGATTGGATATTTCGTACCTACTACGGTCACGTAGTAGGTACTTCACTTGTTGATTCTATAAAACAAAATGATCAAATACTCTCTTTGTTACATGTAACATTCACAATCAACGTTGCCAGATGTGACGATTTATAGTTATTTCTTTTAAAAGTAAAAAACCTTAAAATATATTATTTTATTATATAAAACAGGTTCTTAGTCACGTCTATAATAATTCTTAAAGTACATTTTAAAAAACATCGTATCTTAAGGCTTTCCAAATATTCTTTTCTATAGGATGTTATGAATGCTTTTCTAATATATGAACCTTTAAAAAATGTTAATAAATATATTTTTGTAACATTTTTGTATATTTGTTTCCAATTTTGATTAATCGTATTAGATTACTCGAATTATTCGTTTTTCCAAATTTGGGCATTTTAAATTAATTTGCCAATAATTGTTCGAACGACGAATAACGAATCAACCGATTACCGGTACCTTAGGAACCGGTCACGTAGTAGGTTCCTTAGGAACCGGTCACGTAGTAGGTACCTTAGGAACCGGTCACGTGATAGGTACCTTAGGAACCAGTCACGTAGTAGGTACCTTAGGAACCGGTCACGTGATAGGTACCTTAGGAACCGGTCACGTAGTAGGTACCTTAGGAACCGGTCACGTGATAGGTTCCTTAGGAACCGGTCTCGTAGTAGGTACCTTAGGAACCGGTCACGTAGTAGGTACCTATGGAACCGGTCACGTAGTAGGTACCTATGGAACCGGTCACGTAGTAGGTACCTTAGGAACCGGTCACGTAGTAGGTACCTTAGGAACCGGTCACGTAGTAGGTACCTTAGGAACCGGTCACGTGATAGGTACCTTAGGAACCGGTCACGTGATAGGTACCTTAGGAACCGGTCACGTAGTAGGTACCTTAGGAACCGGTCACGTGATAGGTTCCTTAGGAACCGGTCTCGTAGTAGGTACCTTAGGAACCGGTCTTGTAGTAGGTACCTTAGGAACCGGTCACGTAGTAGTTACCTTAGGAACCGGTCCTTAGGAACCGGTCACGTAGTAGGTACCTTAGGAACCGGTCACGTAGTAGGTACCTTAGGAACCGGTCACGTAGTAGGTACCTTAGGAACCGGTCACGTAGTAGGTACCTTAGGAACCGGTCACGTAGTAGGTACCTTAGGAACCGGTCACGTGATAGGTACCTTAGGAACCGGTCACGTGATAGGTACCTTAGGAACCGGTCACGTAGTAGGTACCTTAGGAACCGGTCACGTGATAGGTTCCTTAGGAACCGGTCTCGTAGTAGGTACCTTAGGAACCGGTCACGTGATAGGTACCTTAGGAACCGGTCACGTAGTAGGTACCTTAGGAACCGGTCACGTGGTAGGTACCTTAGGAACCGGTCACGTAGTAGGTACCTATGGAACCGGTCACGTAGTAGGTACCTTAAGAACCGGTCACGTAGTAGGTACCTTAGGAACCGGTCACGTGATAGGTACCTTAGGAACCGGTCACGTGATAGGTACCTTAGGAACCGGTCACGTGATAGGTACCTTAGGAACCGGTCACGTAGTAGGTACCTTAGGAACCGGTCACGTGATAGGTACCTTAGGAACCGGTCACGTAGTAGGTTCCTTAGGAACCGGTCACGTAGTAGGTACCTTAGGAACCGGTCACGTGATAGGTTCCTTAGGAACCGGTCACGTAGTAGGTACCTTAGGAACCGGTCACGTAGTAGGTACCTTAGGAACCGGTCACGTAGTAGGTACCTTAGGAACCGGTCACGTGATAGGTACCTTAGGAACCGGTCACGTGATAGGTACCTTAGGAACCGGTCACGTAGTAGGTACCTTAGGAACCGGTCACGTAGTAGGTACCTTAGGAACCGGTCACGTAGTAGGTACCTTAGGAACCGGTCACGTGGTAGGTACCTTAGGAACCGGTCACGTAGTAGGTACCTTAGGAACCGGTCACGTGATAGGTACCTTAGGAACCGGTCACGTAGTAGGTACCTTAGGAACCGGTCACGTGATAGGTTCCTTAGGAACCGGTCTCGTAGTAGGTACCTTACGAACCGGTCTCGTAGTAGGTACCTTAGGAACCGGTCACGTAGTAGTTACCTTAGGAACCGGTCCTTAGGAACCGGTCACGTGATAGGTTCCTTAGGAACCGGTCACGTGATAGGTACCTTAGGAACCGGTCACGTAGTAGGTACCTTAGGAACCGGTCACGTGGTAGGTACCTTAGGAACCGGTCACGTAGTAGGTACCTTAGGAACCGGTCACGTGATAGGTACCTTAGGAACCGGTCACGTAGTAGGTACCTTAGGAACCGGTCACGTGGTAGGTACCTTAGGAACCGGTCACGTAGTATGTACCTTAGGAACCGGTCACGTGATAGGTTCCTTAGGAACCGGTCACGTAGTAGGTACCTTAGGAACCGGTCACGTGATAGGTACCTTAGGAACCGGTCACGTAGTAGGAACCTTAGGAACCGGTCACGTGGTAGGTTCCTTAGGAACCGGTCTCGTAGTAGGTACCTTAGGAACCGGTCACGTGGTAGGTACCTTAGGAACCGGTCACGTAGTATGTACCTTAGGAACCGGTCACGTAGTAGGTACCTATAGAACCGGTCACTTAGTAGGTACCTTAGGAACCGGTCACGTAGTAGGTACCTTAGGAACCGGTCACGTAGTAGGTACCTTAGGAACCGGTCACGTAGTAGGTACCTTAGGAACCGGTCACGTGATAGGTTCCTTAGGAACCGGCCACGTAGTAGGTACCTTAGGAACCGGTCACGTAGTAGGTACCATTGATATCATGACATAATGTTGAATTGGTTGTCCTGAATGTCCACTTCTCCATAAGAACCTTTGAGAATGTTGATCCTTTTGACGTATTTTAACTTGAGAAAACATTTCTTTAATGTCAGTAGCCACAGCAATTTTCCGTACCTGTTGAGGACCTCGAACCAATGTTGAATTCAAGGAGACCTCACCAACTTTTGCGGCCCCGTCAAATACAACACGCACTTTTCTGGTTTATGTGGAGATAGCACTCCGAAATGAGGCAAATACCATATTGGATATTTCGTACCTACTACGTTCACGTAGTAGGTACTTCACTTGTTGATTCTATAAAACAAAATGATCAAATACTCTCTTTGTTACATGTAACATTCACAATCAACGTTGCCAGATGTGACGATTTATAGTTATTTCTTTTAAAATTAAAAAACCTTAAAATATATTATTTTATTATATAAAACAGGTTCTTAGTCACGTCTATAATAATTCTTAAAGTACATTTTAAAAAACATCGTATCTTAAGACTTTCCAAATATTCTTTTCTATAGGATGTTATGGATGCTTTTCTAATATATGAACCTTTAAAAAATGTTAATAAATATATTTTTGTAACATTTTTGTATATTTGTTTCCAATTTTGATTAATCGTATTAGATTACTCGAATTATTCGTTTTTCCAAATTTGGGCATTTTAAATTAATTTGCCAATAATTGTTCGAACAATCGAATAACGAATCAACCGATTACCGGTACCTTAGGAACCGGTCACGTAGTAGGTTCCTTAGGAACCGGTCATGTAGTAGGTTCCTTAGGAACCGGTCACGTAGTAGGTACCTTAGGAACCGGTCACGTGATAGGTACCTTAGGAACCGGTCACGTAGTAGGTACCTTAGGAACCGGTCACGTGATAGGTACCTTAGGAACCGGTCACGTAGTAGGTACCTTAGGAACCGGTCACGTGATAGGTTCCTTAGGAACCGGTCTCGTAGTAGGTACCTTAGGAACCGGTCACGTAGTAGGTACCTATGGAACCGGTCACGTAGTAGGTACCTTAGGAACCGGTCACGTGATAGGTTCCTTAGGAACCGGTCACGTAGTAGGTACCTTAGGAACCGGTCACGTGATAGGTACCTTAGGAACCGGTCACGTAGTAGGTACCTTAGGAACCGGTCACGTAGTAGGTACCTTAGGAACCGGTCACGTGGTAGGTACCTTAGGAACCGGTCACGTAGTAAGTACCTATGGAACCGGTCACGTAGTAGGTACCTTAGGAACCGGTCACGTAGTAGGTACCTTAGGAACCGGTCACGTGATAGGTACCTTAGGAACCGGTCACGTGATAGGTACCTTAGGAACCGGTCACGTGATAGGTACCTTAGGAACCGGTCACGTAGTAGGTACTTTAGGAACCGGTCACGTAGTAGGTACCTTAGGAACCGGTCACGTGATAGGTTCCTTAGGAACCGGTCACGTGATAGGTACCTTAGGAACCGGTCACGTAGTAGGTACCTTAGGAACCGGTCACGTGGTAGGTACCTTAGGAACCGGTCACGTAGTAGGTACCTTAGGAACCGGTCACGTGATAGGTACCTTAGGAACCGGTCACGTAGTAGGTACCTTAGGAACCGGTCACGTAGTAGGTACCTTAGGAACCGGTCACGTGATAGGTACCTTAGGAACCGGTCACGTAGTAGGTACCTTAGGAACCGGTCACGTGGTAGGTACCTTAGGAACCGGTCACGTAGTAGGTACCTTAGGAACCGGTCACGTGATAGGTTCCTTAGGAACCGGTCACGTGATAGGTACCTTAGGAACCGGTCACGTAGTAGGTACCTTAGGAACCGGTCACGTGGTAGGTACCTTAGGAACCGGTCACGTAGTAGGTACCTTAGGAACCGGTCACGTGATAGGTACCTTAGGAACCGGTCACGTGATAGGTACCTTAGGAACCGGTCACGTGATAGGTTCCTTAGGAACCGGTCACGTAGTAGGTACCTTAGGAACCGGTCACGTAGTAGGTACCTTAGGAACCGGTCACGTGATAGGTACCTTAGGAACCGGTCACGTGATAGGTACCTTAGGAACCGGTCACGTAGTAGGTACCTTAGGAACCGGTCACGTGATAGGTACCTTAGGAACCGGTCACGTGATAGGTACCTTAGGAACCGGTCACGTGATAGGTTCCTTAGGAACCGGTCACGTAGAAGGTACCTTAGGAACCGGTCACGTGATAGGTACCTTAGGAACCGGTCACGTGATAGGTACCTTAGGAACCGGTCACGTGATAGGTTCCTTAGGAACCGGTCACGTAGTAGGTACCTTAGGAACCGGTCACGTAGTAGGTACCTTAGGAACCGGTCACGTGATAGGTACCTTAGGAACCGGTCACGTGATAGGTACCTTAGGAACCGGTCACGTGATAGGTACCTTAGGAACCGGTCACGTAGTAGGTACCTTAGGAACCGGTCACGTGATAGGTACCTTAGGAACCGGTCACGTGATAGGTTCCTTAGGAACCGGTCACGTAGTAGGTACCTTAGGAACCGGTCACGTAGTAGGTACCTTAGGAACCGGTCACGTGATAGGTTCCTTAGGAACCGGTCACGTGATAGGTACCTTAGGAACCGGTCACGTAGTAGGTACCTTAGGAACCGGTCACGTGGTAGGTACCTTAGGAACCGGTCACGTAGTAGGTACCTTAGGAACCGGTCACGTGATAGGTACCTTAGGAACCGGTCACGTAGTAGGTACCTTAGGAACCGGTCACGTGGTAGGTACCTTAGGAACCGGTCACGTAGTATGTACCTTAGGAACCGGTCACGTGATAGGTTCCTTAGGAACCGGTCACGTAGTAGGTACCTTAGGAACCGGTCACGTGATAGGTACCTTAGGAACCGGTCACGTAGTAGGAACCTTAGGAACCGGTCACGTGATAGGTTCCTTAGGAACCGGTCTCGTAGTAGGTACCTTAGGAACCGGTCACGTGGTAGGTACCTTAGGAACCGGTCACGTAGTATGTACCTTAGGAACCGGTCACGAAGTAGGTACCTATAGAACCGGTCACTTAGTAGGTACCTTAGGAACCGGTCACGTAGTAGGTACCTTAGGAACCGGTCACGTAGTAGGTACCTTAGGAACCGGTCACGTAGTAGGTACCTTAGGAACCGGTCACGTAGTAAGTACCTTAGGAACCGGTCACGTGATAGGTTCCTTAGGAACCGGCCACGTAGTAGGTACCTTAGGAACCGGTCACGTAGTAGGTACCATTGATATCATGACATAATGTTGAATTGGTTGTCCTGAATGTCCACTTCTCCATAAGAACCTTTGAGAATGTTGATCCTTTTGACGTATTTTAACTTGAGAAAACATTTCTTTAATGTCAGTAGCCACAGCAATTTTCCGTACCTGTTGAGGACCTCGAACCAATGTTGAATTCAAGGAGACCTCACCAACTTTTGCGGCCCCGTCAAATACAACACGCACTTTTCTGGTTTACCTTAGGAACCGGTCACATAGTAGGTACCTATGGAACCGGTCACGTAGTAGGTACCTTAGGAACCGGTCACGTAGTAGGTACCTTAGGAACCGGTCACGTAGTAGGTACCATTGATATCATGACATAATGTTGAATTGGTTGTCCTGAATGTCCACTTCTCCATAAGAACCTTTGAGAATGTTGATCCTTTTGACGTATTTTAACTTGAGAAAACATTTCTTTAATGTCAGTAGCCACAGCAATTTTCCGTACCTGTTGAGGACCTCGAACCAATGTTGAATTCAAGGAGACCTCACCAACTTTTGCGGCCCCGTCAAATACAACACGCACTTTTCTGGTTTATGTGGAGATAGCACTCCGAAATGAGGCAAATACCAGATTGGATATTTCGTACCTACTACGGTCACGTAGTAGGTACTTCACTTGTTGATTCTATAAAACAAAATGATCAAATACTCTCTTTGTTACATGTAACATTCACAATCAACGTTGCCAGATGTGACGATTTATAGTTATTTCTTTTAAAAGTAAAAAACCTTAAAATATATTATTTTATTATATAAAACAGGTTCTTAGTCACGTCTATAATAATTCTTAAAGTACATTTTAAAAAACATCGTATCTTAAGGCTTTCCAAATATTCTTTTCTATAGGATGTTATGAATGCTTTTCTAATATATGAACCTTTAAAAAATGTTAATAAATATATTTTTGTAACATTTTTGTATATTTGTTTCCAATTTTGATTAATCGTATTAGATTACTCGAATTATTAGTTTTCCAAATTTGGGCATTTTAAATTAATTTGCCAATAATTGTTCGAACAATCGAATAACGAATCAACCGATTACCGGTACCTTAGGAACCGGTCACGTAGTAGGTTCCTTAGGAACCGGTCACGTAGTAGGTACCTTAGGAACCGGTCACGTGATAGGTACCTTAGGAACCAGTCACGTAGTAGGTACCTTAGGAACCGGTCACGTGATAGGTACCTTAGGAACCGGTCACGTAGTAGGTACCTTAGGAACCGGTCACGTGATAGGTTCCTTAGGAACCGGTCTCGTAGTAGGTACCTTAGGAACCGGTCACGTAGTAGGTACCTATGGAACCGGTCACGTAGTAGGTACCTATGGAACCGGTCACGTAGTAGGTACCTTAGGAACCGGTCACGTAGTAGGTACCTTAGGAACCGGTCACGTAGTAGGTACCTTAGGAACCGGTCACGTGATAGGTACCTTAGGAACCGGTCACGTGATAGGTACCTTAGGAACCGGTCACGTAGTAGGTACCTTAGGAACCGGTCACGTGATAGGTTCCCTAGGAACCGGTCTCGTAGTAGGTACCTTAGGAACCGGTCTTGTAGTAGGTACCTTAGGAACCGGTCACGTAGTAGTTACCTTAGGAACCGGTCCTTAGGAACCGGTCACGTAGTAGGTACCTTAGGAACCGGTCACGTAGTAGGTACCTTAGGAACCGGTCACGTAGTAGGTACCTTAGGAACCGGTCACGTAGTAGGTACCTTAGGAACCGGTCACGTGATAGGTACCTTAGGAACCGGTCACGTGATAGGTACCTTAGGAACCGGTCACGTAGTAGGTACCTTAGGAACCGGTCACGTGATAGGTTCCTTAGGAACCGGTCTCGTAGTAGGTACCTTAGGAACCGGTCACGTGATAGGTACCTTAGGAACCGGTCACGTAGTAGGTACCTTAGGAACCGGTCACGTGGTAGGTACCTTAGGAACCGGTCACGTAGTAGGTACCTATGGAACCGGTCACGTAGTAGGTACCTTAAGAACCGGTCACGTAGTAGGTACCTTAGGAACCGGTCACGTGATAGGTACCTTAGGAACCGGTCACGTGATAGGTACCTTAGGAACCGGTCACGTGATAGGTACCTTAGGAACCGGTCACGTAGTAGGTACCTTAGGAACCGGTCACGTGATAGGTACCTTAGGAACCGGTCACGTAGTAGGTTCCTTAGGAACCGGTCACGTAGTAGGTACCTTAGGAACCGGTCACGTGATAGGTTCCTTAGGAACCGGTCACGTAGTAGGTACCTTAGGAACCGGTCACGTAGTAGGTACCTTAGGAACCGGTCACGTAGTAGGTACCTTAGGAACCGGTCACGTGATAGGTACCTTAGGAACCGGTCACGTGATAGGTACCTTAGGAACCGGTCACGTAGTAGGTACCTTAGGAACCGGTCACGTAGTAGGTACCTTAGGAACCGGTCACGTAGTAGGTACCTTAGGAACCGGTCACGTGGTAGGTACCTTAGGAACCGGTCACGTAGTAGGTACCTTAGGAACCGGTCACGTGATAGGTACCTTAGGAACCGGTCACGTAGTAGGTACCTTAGGAACCGGTCACGTGATAGGTTCCTTAGGAACCGGTCTCGTAGTAGGTACCTTACGAACCGGTCTCGTAGTAGGTACCTTAGGAACCGGTCACGTAGTAGTTACCTTAGGAACCGGTCCTTAGGAACCGGTCACGTGATAGGTTCCTTAGGAACCGGTCACGTGATAGGTACCTTAGGAACCGGTCACGTAGTAGGTACCTTAGGAACCGGTCACGTGGTAGGTACCTTAGGAACCGGTCACGTAGTAGGTACCTTAGGAACCGGTCACGTGATAGGTACCTTAGGAACCGGTCACGTAGTAGGTACCTTAGGAACCGGTCACGTGGTAGGTACCTTAGGAACCGGTCACGTAGTATGTACCTTAGGAACCGGTCACGTGATAGGTTCCTTAGGAACCGGTCACGTAGTAGGTACCTTAGGAACCGGTCACGTGATAGGTACCTTAGGAACCGGTCACGTAGTAGGAACCTTAGGAACCGGTCACGTGATAGGTTCCTTAGGAACCGGTCTCGTAGTAGGTACCTTAGGAACCGGTCACGTGGTAGGTACCTTAGGAACCGGTCACGTAGTATGTACCTTAGGAACCGGTCACGTAGTAGGTACCTATAGAACCGGTCACTTAGTAGGTACCTTAGGAACCGGTCACGTAGTAGGTACCTTAGGAACCGGTCACGTAGTAGGTACCTTAGGAACCGGTCACGTAGTAGGTACCTTAGGAACCGGTCACGTGATAGGTTCCTTAGGAACCGGCCACGTAGTAGGTACCTTAGGAACCGGTCACGTAGTAGGTACCATTGATATCATGACATAATGTTGAATTGGTTGTCCTGAATGTCCACTTCTCCATAAGAACCTTTGAGAATGTTGATCCTTTTGACGTATTTTAACTTGAGAAAACATTTCTTTAATGTCAGTAGCCACAGCAATTTTCCGTTCCTGTTGAGGACCTCGAACCAATGTTGAATTCAAGGAGACCTCACCAACTTTTGCGGCCCCGTCAAATACAACACGCACTTTTCTGGTTTATGTGGAGATAGCACTCCGAAATGAGGCAAATACCATATTGGATATTTCGTACCTACTACGTTCACGTAGTAGGTACTTCACTTGTTGATTCTATAAAACAAAATGATCAAATACTCTCTTTGTTACATGTAACATTCACAATCAACGTTGCCAGATGTGACGATTTATAGTTATTTCTTTTAAAAGTAAAAAACCTTAAAATATATTATTTTATTATATAAAACAGGTTCTTAGTCACGTCTATAATAATTCTTAAAGTACATTTTAAAAAACATCGTATCTTAAGGCTTTCCAAATATTCTTTTCTATAGGATGTTATGAATGCTTTTCTAATATATGAACCTTTAAAAAATGTTAATAAATATATTTTTGTAACATTTTTGTATATTTGTTTCCAATTTTGATTAATCGTATTAGATTACTCGAATTATTCGTTTTTCCAAATTTGGGCATTTTAAATTAATTTGCCAATAATTGTTCGAACAATCGAATAACGAATCAACCGATTACCGGTACCTTAGGAACCGGTCACGTAGTAGGTTCCTTAGGAACCGGTCACGTAGTAGGTACCTTAGGAACCGGTCACGTGATAGGTACCTTAGGAACCAGTCACGTAGTAGGTACCTTAGGAACCGGTCACGTGATAGGTACCTTAGGAACCGGTCACGTAGTAGGTACCTATGGAACCGGTCACGTAGTAGGTACCTATGGAACCGGTCACGTAGTAGGTACCTTAGGAACCGGTCACGTAGTAGGTACCTTAGGAACCGGTCACGTAGTAGGTACCTTAGGAACCGGTCACGTGATAGGTACCTTAGGAACCGGTCACGTGATAGGTACCTTAGGAACCGGTCACGTAGTAGGTACCTTAGGAACCGGTCACGTGATAGGTTCCTTAGGAACCGGTCTCGTAGTAGGTACCTTAGGAACCGGTCTTGTAGTAGGTACCTTAGGAACCGGTCACGTAGTAGTTACCTTAGGAACCGGTCCTTAGGAACCGGTCACGTAGTAGGTACCTTAGGAACCGGTCACGTAGTAGGTACCTTAGGAACCGGTCACGTAGTAGGTACCTTAGGAACCGGTCACGTAGTAGGTACCTTAGGAACCGGTCACGTGATAGGTACCTTAGGAACCGGTCACGTGATAGGTACCTTAGGAACCGGTCACGTAGTAGGTACCTTAGGAACCGGTCACGTGATAGGTTCCTTAGGAACCGGTCTCGTAGGAGGTACCTTAGGAACCGGTCACGTGATAGGTACCTTAGGAACCGGTCACGTAGTAGGTACCTTAGGAACCGGTCACGTGGTAGGTACCTTAGGAACCGGTCACGTAGTAGGTACCTATGGAACCGGTCACGTAGTAGGTACCTTAAGAACCGGTCACGTAGTAGGTACCTTAGGAACCGGTCACGTGATAGGTACCTTAGGAACCGGTCACGTGATAGGTACCTTAGGAACCGGTCACGTGATAGGTACCTTAGGAACCGGTCACGTAGTAGGTACCTTAGGAACCGGTCACGTGATAGGTACCTTAGGAACCGGTCACGTAGTAGGTTCCTTAGGAACCGGTCACGTAGTAGGTACCTTAGGAACCGGTCACGTGATAGGTTCCTTAGGAACCGGTCACGTAGTAGGTACCTTAGGAACCGGTCACGTAGTAGGTACCTTAGGAACCGGTCACGTAGTAGGTACCTTAGGAACCGGTCACGTGATAGGTACCTTAGGAACCGGTCACGTGATAGGTACCTTAGGAACCGGTCACGTAGTAGGTACCTTAGGAACCGGTCACGTAGTAGGTACCTTAGGAACCGGTCACGTAGTAGGTACCTTAGGAACCGGTCACGTGGTAGGTACCTTAGGAACCGGTCACGTAGTAGGTACCTTAGGAACCGGTCACGTGATAGGTACCTTAGGAACCGGTCACGTAGTAGGTACCTTAGGAACCGGTCACGTGATAGGTTCCTTAGGAACCGGTCTCGTAGTAGGTACCTTACGAACCGGTCTCGTAGTAGGTACCTTAGGAACCGGTCACGTAGTAGTTACCTTAGGAACCGGTCCTTAGGAACCGGTCACGTGATAGGTTCCTTAGGAACCGGTCACGTGATAGGTACCTTAGGAACCGGTCACGTAGTAGGTACCTTAGGAACCGGTCACGTGGTAGGTACCTTAGGAACCGGTCACGTAGTAGGTACCTTAGGAACCGGTCACGTGATAGGTACCTTAGGAACCGGTCACGTAGTAGGTACCTTAGGAACCGGTCACGTGGTAGGTACCTTAGGAACCGGTCACGTAGTATGTACCTTAGGAACCGGTCACGTGATAGGTTCCTTAGGAACCGGTCACGTAGTAGGTACCTTAGGAACCGGTCACGTGATAGGTACCTTAGGAACCGGTCACGTAGTAGGAACCTTAGGAACCGGTCACGTGATAGGTTCCTTAGGAACCGGTCTCGTAGTAGGTACCTTAGGAACCGGTCACGTGGTAGGTACCTTAGGAACCGGTCACGTAGTATGTACCTTAGGAACCGGTCACGTAGTAGGTACCTATAGAACCGGTCACTTAGTAGGTACCTTAGGAACCGGTCACGTAGTAGGTACCTTAGGAACCGGTCACGTAGTAGGTACCTTAGGAACCGGTCACGTAGTAGGTACCTTAGGAACCGGTCACGTGATAGGTTCCTTAGGAACCGGCCACGTAGTAGGTACCTTAGGAACCGGTCACGTAGTAGGTACCATTGATATCATGACATAATGTTGAATTGGTTGTCCTGAATGTCCACTTCTCCATAAGAACCTTTGAGAATGTTGATCCTTTTGACGTATTTTAACTTGAGAAAACATTTCTTTAATGTCAGTAGCCACAGCAATTTTCCGTACCTGTTGAGGACCTCGAACCAATGTTGAATTCAAGGAGACCTCACCAACTTTTGCGGCCCCGTCAAATACAACACGCACTTTTCTGGTTTATGTGGAGATAGCACTCCGAAATGAGGCAAATACCATATTGGATATTTCGTACCTACTACGTTCACGTAGTAGGTACTTCACTTGTTGATTCTATAAAACAAAATGATCAAATACTCTCTTTGTTACATGTAACATTCACAATCAACGTTGCCAGATGTGACGATTTATAGTTATTTCTTTTAAAATTAAAAAACCTTAAAATATATTATTTTATTATATAAAACAGGTTCTTAGTCACGTCTATAATAATTCTTAAAGTACATTTTAAAAAACATCGTATCTTAAGACTTTCCAAATATTCTTTTCTATAGGATGTTATGGATGCTTTTCTAATATATGAACCTTTAAAAAATGTTAATAAATATATTTTTGTAACATTTTTGTATATTTGTTTCCAATTTTGATTAATCGTATTAGATTACTCGAATTATTCGTTTTTCCAAATTTGGGCATTTTAAATTAATTTGCCAATAATTGTTCGAACAATCGAATAACGAATCAACCGATTACCGGTACCTTAGGAACCGGTCACGTAGTAGGTTCCTTAGGAACCGGTCACGTAGTAGGTTCCTTAGGAACCGGTCACGTAGTAGGTACCTTAGGAACCGGTCACGTGATAGGTACCTTAGGAACCGGTCACGTAGTAGGTACCTTAGGAACCGGTCACGTGATAGGTACCTTAGGAACCGGTCACGTAGTAGGTACCTTAGGAACCGGTCACGTGATAGGTTCCTTAGGAACCGGTCTCGTAGTAGGTACCTTAGGAACCGGTCACGTAGTAGGTACCTATGGAACCGGTCACGTAGTAGGTACCTTAGGAACCGGTCACGTGATAGGTTCCTTAGGAACCGGTCACGTAGTAGGTACCTTAGGAACCGGTCACGTGATAGGTACCTTAGGAACCGGTCACGTAGTAGGTACCTTAGGAACCGGTCACGTAGTAGGTACCTTAGGAACCGGTCACGTGGTAGGTACCTTAGGAACCGGTCACGTAGTAAGTACCTATGGAACCGGTCACGTAGTAGGTACCTTAGGAACCGGTCACGTAGTAGGTACCTTAGGAACCGGTCACGTGATAGGTACCTTAGGAACCGGTCACGTAGTAGGTACCTTAGGAACCGGTCACGTGATAGGTACCTTAGGAACCGGTCACGTGATAGGTACCTTAGGAACCGGTCACGTGATAGGTACCTTAGGAACCGGTCACGTGATAGGTACCTTAGGAACCGGTCACGTGATAGGTACCTTAGGAACCGGTCACGTAGTAGGTACCTTAGGAACCGGTCACGTGATAGGTACCTTAGGAACCGGTCACGTAGTAGGTACCTTAGGAACCGGTCACGTGATAGGTACCTTAGGAACCGGTCACGTGATAGGTGCCTTAGGAACCGGTCACGTAGTAGGTACCTTAGGAACCGGTCACGTAGTAGGTACCTTAGGAACCGGTCACGTAGTAGGTACCTTAGGAACCGGTCACGTGATAGGTTCCTTAGGAACCGGTCACGTGATAGGTACCTTAGGAACCGGTCACGTGATAGGTTCCTTAGGAACCGGTCACGTAGTAGGTACCTTAGGAACCGGTCACGTAGTAGGTACCTTACGAACCGGTCACGTAGTAGGTACCTTAGGAACCGGTCACGTGATAGGTACCTTAGGAACCGGTCACGTGATAGGTACCTTAGGAACCGGTCACGTAGTAGGTACCTTAGGAACCGGTCACGTAGTAGGTACCTTAGGAACCGGTCACGTAGTAGGTACCTTAGGAACCGGTCACGTGATAGGTTCCTTAGGAACCGGTCACGTGATAGGTACCTTAGGAACCGGTCACGTAGTAGGTACCTTAGGAACCGGTCACGTGGTAGGTACCTTAGGAACCGGTCACGTAGTAGGTACCTTAGGAACCGGTCACGTGATAGGTACCTTAGGAACCGGTCACGTAGTAGGTACCTTAGGAACCGGTCACGTGGTAGGTACCTTAGGAACCGGTCACGTAGTATGTACCTTAGGAACCGGTCACGTGATAGGTTCCTTAGGAACCGGTCACGTAGTAGGTACCTTAGGAACCGGTCACGTGATAGGTACCTTAGGAACCGGTCACGTAGTAGGAACCTTAGGAACCGGCACGTGATAGGTTCCTTAGGAACCGGTCTCGTAGTAGGTACCTTAGGAACCGGTCACGTGGTAGGTACCTTAGGAACCGGTCACGTAGTATGTACCTTAGGAACCGGTCACGTAGTAGGTACCTATAGAACCGGTCACTTAGTAGGTACCTTAGGAACCGGTCACGTAGTAGGTACCTTAGGAACCGGTCACGTAGTAGGTACCTTAGGAACCGGTCACGTAGTAGGTACCTTAGGAACCGGTCACGTAGTAGGTACCTTAGGAACCGGTCACGTGATAGGTTCCTTAGGAACCGGCCACGTAGTAGGTACCTTAGGAACCGGTCACGTAGTAGGTACCATTGATATCATGACATAATGTTGAATTGGTTGTCCTGAATGTCCACTTCTCCATAAGAACCTTTGAGAATGTTGATCCTTTTGACGTATTTTAACTTGAGAAAACATTTCTTTAATGTCAGTAGCCACAGCAATTTTCCGTACCTGTTGAGGACCTCGAACCAATGTTGAATTCAAGGAGACCTCACCAACTTTTGCGGCCCCGTCAAATACAACACGCACTTTTCTGGTTTACCTTAGGAACCGGTCACGTAGTAGGTACCTATGGAACCGGTCACGTAGTAGGTACCTTAGGAACCGGTCACGTAGTAGGTACCTTAGGAACCGGTCACGTAGTAGGCACCATTGATATCATGACATAATGTTGAATTGGTTGTCCTGAATGTCCACTTCTCCATAAGAACCTTTGAGAATGTTGATCCTTTTGACGTATTTTAACTTGAGAAAACATTTCTTTAATGTCAGTAGCCACAGCAATTTTCCGTACCTGTTGAGGACCTCGAACCAATGTTGAATTCAAGGAGACCTCACCAACTTTTGCGGCCCCGTCAAATACAACACGCACTTTTCTGGTTTATGTGGAGATAGCACTCCGAAATGAGGCAAATACCAGATTGGATATTTCGTACCTACTACGGTCACGTAGTAGGTACTTCACTTGTTGATTCTATAAAACAAAATGATCAAATACTCTCTTTGTTACATGTAACATTCACAATCAACGTTGCCAGATGTGACGATTTATAGTTATTTCTTTTAAAAGTAAAAAACCTTAAAATATATTATTTTATTATATAAAACAGGTTCTTAGTCACGTCTATAATAATTCTTAAAGTACATTTTAAAAAACATCGTATCTTAAGGCTTTCCAAATATTCTTTTCTATAGGATGTTATGAATGCTTTTCTAATATATGAACCTTTAAAAAATGTTAATAAATATATTTTTGTAACATTTTTGTATATTTGTTTCCAATTTTGATTAATCGTATTAGATTACTCGAATTATTCGTTTTTCCAAATTTGGGCATTTTAAATTAATTTGCCAATAATTGTTCGAACAATCGAATAACGAATCAACCGATTACCGGTACCTTAGGAACCGGTCACGTAGTAGGTTCCTTAGGAACCGGTCACGTAGTAGGTACCTTAGGAACCGGTCACGTGATAGGTACCTTAGGAACCAGTCACGTAGTAGGTACCTTAGGAACCGGTCACGTGATAGGTACCTTAGGAACCGGTCACGTAGTAGGTACCTTAGGAACCGGTCACGTGATAGGTTCCTTAGGAACCGGTCTCGTAGTAGGTACCTTAGGAACCGGTCACGTAGTAGGTACCTATGGAACCGGTCACGTAGTAGGTACCTATGGAACCGGTCACGTAGTAGGTACCTTAGGAACCGGTCACGTAGTAGGTACCTTAGGAACCGGTCACGTAGTAGGTACCTTAGGAACCGGTCACGTGATAGGTACCTTAGGAACCGGTCACGTGATAGGTACCTTAGGAACCGGTCACGTAGTAGGTACCTTAGGAACCGGTCACGTGATAGGTTCCTTAGGAACCGGTCTCGTAGTAGGTACCTTAGGAACCGGTCTTGTAGTAGGTACCTTAGGAACCGGTCACGTAGTAGTTACCTTAGGAACCGGTCCTTAGGAACCGGTCACGTAGTAGGTACCTTAGGAACCGGTCACGTAGTAGGTACCTTAGGAACCGGTCACGTAGTAGGTACCTTAGGAACCGGTCACGTAGTAGGTACCTTAGGAACCGGTCACGTAGTAGGTACCTTAGGAACCGGTCACGTGATAGGTACCTTAGGAACCGGTCACGTGATAGGTACCTTAGGAACCGGTCACGTAGTAGGTACCTTAGGAACCGGTCACGTGATAGGTTCCTTAGGAACCGGTCTCGTAGTAGGTACCTTAGGAACCGGTCACGTGATAGGTACCTTAGGAACCGGTCACGTAGTAGGTACCTTAGGAACCGGTCACGTGGTAGGTACCTTAGGAACCGGTCACGTAGTAGGTACCTATGGAACCGGTCACGTAGTAGGTACCTTAAGAACCGGTCACGTAGTAGGTACCTTAGGAACCGGTCACGTGATAGGTACCTTAGGAACCGGTCACGTGATAGGTAACTTAGGAACCGGTCACGTGATAGGTACCTTAGGAACCGGTCACGTAGTAGGTACCTTAGGAACCGGTCACGTGATAGGTACCTTAGGAACCGGTCACGTAGTAGGTTCCTTAGGAACCGGTCACGTAGTAGGTACCTTAGGAACCGGTCACGTGATAGGTTCCTTAGGAACCGGTCACGTAGTAGGTACCTTAGGAACCGGTCACGTAGTAGGTACCTTAGGAACCGGTCACGTAGTAGGTACCTTAGGAACCGGTCACGTGATAGGTACCTTAGGAACCGGTCACGTGATAGGTACCTTAGGAACCGGTCACGTAGTAGGTACCTTAGGAACCGGTCACGTAGTAGGTACCTTAGGAACCGGTCACGTAGAAGGTACCTTAGGAACCGGTCACGTGGTAGGTACCTTAGGAACCGGTCACGTAGTAGGTACCTTAGGAACCGGTCACGTGATAGGTACCTTAGGAACCGGTCACGTAGTAGGTACCTTAGGAACCGGTCACGTGATAGGTTCCTTAGGAACCGGTCTCGTAGTAGGTACCTTACGAACCGGTCTCGTAGTAGGTACCTTAGGAACCGGTCACGTAGTAGTTACCTTAGGAACCGGTCCTTAGGAACCGGTCACGTGATAGGTTCCTTAGGAACCGGTCACGTGATAGGTACCTTAGGAACCGGTCACGTAGTAGGTACCTTAGGAACCGGTCACGTGGTAGGTACCTTAGGAACCGGTCACGTAGTAGGTACCTTAGGAACCGGTCACGTGATAGGTACCTTAGGAACCGGTCACGTAGTAGGTACCTTAGGAACCGGTCACGTGGTAGGTACCTTAGGAACCGGTCACGTGATAGGTACCTTAGGAACCGGTCACGTGATAGGTTCCTTAGGAACCGGTCACGTAGTAGGTACCTTAGGAACCGGTCACGTAGTAGGTACCTTACGAACCGGTCACGTAGTAGGTACCTTAGGAACCGGTCACGTGGTAGGTACCTTAGGAACCGGTCACGTAGTAGGTACCTATGGAACCGGTCACGTAGTAGGTACCTTAAGAACCGGTCACGTAGTAGGTACCTTAGGAACCGGTCACGTGATAGGTACCTTAGGAACCGGTCACGTAGTAGGTACCTTAGGAACCGGTCACGTGATAGGTTCCTTAGGAACCGGTCTCGTAGTAGGTACCTTAGGAACCGGTCACGTGATAGGTACCTTAGGAACCGGTCACGTAGTAGGTACCTTAGGAACCGGTCACGTGGTAGGTACCTTAGGAACCGGTCACGTAGTAGGTACCTATGGAACCGGTCACGTAGTAGGTACCTTAAGAACCGGTCACGTGATAGGTTCCTTAGGAACCGGTCACGTAGTAGGTACCTTAGGAACCGGTCACGTAGTAGGTACCTTAGGAACCGGTCACGTAGTAGGTACCTTAGGAACCGGTCACGTGATAGGTACCTTAGGAACCGGTCACGTGATAGGTACCTTAGGAACCGGTCACGTAGTAGGTACCTTAGGAACCGGTCACGTAGTAGGTACCTTAGGAACCGGTCACGTAGTAGGTACCTTAGGAACCGGTCACGTGGTAGGTACCTTAGGAACCGGTCACGTAGTAGGTACCTTAGGAACCGGTCACGTGATAGGTACCTTAGGAACCGGTCACGTAGTAGGTACCTTAGGAACCGGTCACGTGATAGGTTCCTTAGGAACCGGTCTCGTAGTAGGTACCTTACGAACCGGTCTCGTAGTAGGTACCTTAGGAACCGGTCACGTAGTATGTACCTTAGGAACCGGTCACGTAGTAGGTACCTATAGAACCGGTCACTTAGTAGGTACCTTAGGAACCGGTCACGTAGTAGGTACCTTAGGAACCGGTCACGTAGTAGGTACCTTAGGAACCGGTCACGTGGTAGGTACCTTAGGAACCGGTCACGTGATAGGTTCCTTAGGAACCGGCCACGTAGTAGGTACCTTAGGAACCGGTCACGTAGTAGGTACCTTAGGAACCGGTCACGTGATAGGTACCTTAGGAACCGGTCACGTAGTAGGTACCTTAGGAACCGGTCACGTGATAGGTTCCTTAGGAACCGGTCTCGTAGTAGGTACCTTACGAACCGGTCTCGTAGTAGGTACCTTAGGAACCGGTCACGTAGTAGTTACCTTAGGAACCGGTCCTTAGGAACCGGTCACGTGATAGGTTCCTTAGGAACCGGTCACGTGATAGGTACCTTAGGAACCGGTCACGTAGTAGGTACCTTAGGAACCGGTCACGTAGTAGGTACCTTAGGAACCGGTCACGTAGTAGGTACCTTAGGAACCGGTCACGTGATAGGTTCCTTAGGAACCGGTCACGTGATAGGTACCTTAGGAACCGGTCACGTAGTAGGTACCTTAGGAACCGGTCACGTGGTAGGTACCTTAGGAACCGGTCACGTAGTAGGTACCTTAGGAACCGGTCACGTGATAGGTACCTTAGGAACCGGTCACGTGATAGGTACCTTAGGAACCGGTCACGTGATAGGTTCCTTAGGAACCGGTCACGTAGTAGGTACCTTAGGAACCGGTCACGTAGTAGGTACCTTAGGAACCGGTCACGTAGTAGGTACCTTAGGAACCGGTCACGTAGTAGGTACCTTAGGAACCGGTCACGTGATAGGTACCTTAGGAACCGGTCACGTGATAGGTTCCTTAGGAACCGGTCACGTAGTAGGTACCTTAGGAACCGGTCACATGATAGGTACCTTAGGAACCGGTCACGTGATAGGTACCTTAGGAACCGGTCACGTGATAGGTACCTTAGGAACCGGTCACGTAGTAGGTAACTTAGGAACCGGTCACGTGATAGGTACCTTAGGAACCGGTCACGTAGTAGGTACCTTAGGAACCGGTCACGTGATAGGTACCTTAGGAACCGGTCACGTGATAGGTACCTTAGGAACCGGTCACGTAGTAGGTACCTTAGGAACCGGTCACGTAGTAGGTACCTTAGGAACCGGTCACGTAGTAGGTACCTTAGGAACCGGTCACGTGATAGGTTCCTTAGGAACCGGTCACGTGATAGGTACCTTAGGAACCGGTCACGTGATAGGTTCCTTAGGAACCGGTCACGTAGTAGGTACCTTAGGAACCGGTCACGTAGTAGGTACCTTACGAACCGGTCACGTAGTAGGTACCTTAGGAACCGGTCACGTGATAGGTACCTTAGGAACCGGTCACGTGATAGGTACCTTAGGAACCGGTCACGTAGTAGGTACCTTAGGAACCGGTCACGTAGTAGGTACCTTAGGAACCGGTCACGTAGTAGGTACCTTAGGAACCGGTCACGTGATAGGTTCCTTAGGAACCGGTCACGTGATAGGTACCTTAGGAACCGGTCACGTAGTAGGTACCTTAGGAACCGGTCACGTGGTAGGTACCTTAGGAACCGGTCACGTAGTAGGTACCTTAGGAACCGGTCACGTGATAGGTACCTTAGGAACCGGTCACGTAGTAGGTACCTTAGGAACCGGTCACGTGGTAGGTACCTTAGGAACCGGTCACGTAGTATGTACCTTAGGAACCGGTCACGTGATAGGTTCCTTAGGAACCGGTCACGTAGTAGGTACCTTAGGAACCGGTCACGTGATAGGTACCTTAGGAACCGGTCACGTAGTAGGAACCTTAGGAACCGGTCACGTGATAGGTTCCTTAGGAACCGGTCTCGTAGTAGGTACCTTAGGAACCGGTCACGTGGTAGGTACCTTAGGAACCGGTCACGTAGTATGTACCTTAGGAACCGGTCACGTAGTAGGTACCTATAGAACCGGTCACTTAGTAGGTACCTTAGGAACCGGTCACGTAGTAGGTACCTTAGGAACCGGTCACGTAGTAGGTACCTTAGGAACCGGTCACGTAGTAGGTACCTTAGGAACCGGTCACGTAGTAAGTACCTTAGGAACCGGTCACGTGATAGGTTCCTTAGGAACCGGCCACGTAGTAGGTACCTTAGGAACCGGTCACGTAGTAGGTACCATTGATATCATGACATAATGTTGAATTGGTTGTCCTGAATGTCCACTTCTCCATAAGAACCTTTGAGAATGTTGATCCTTTTGACGTATTTTAACTTGAGAAAACATTTCTTTAATGTCAGTAGCCACAGCAATTTTCCGTACCTGTTGAGGACCTCGAACCAATGTTGAATTCAAGGAGACCTCACCAACTTTTGCGGCCCCGTCAAATACAACACGCACTTTTCTGGTTTACCTTAGGAACCGGTCACATAGTAGGTACCTATGGAACCGGTCACGTAGTAGGTACCTTAGGAACCGGTCACGTAGTAGGTACCTTAGGAACCGGTCACGTAGTAGGTACCATTGATATCATGACATAATGTTGAATTGGTTGTCCTGAATGTCCACTTCTCCATAAGAACCTTTGAGAATGTTGATCCTTTTGACGTATTTTAACTTGAGAAAACATTTCTTTAATGTCAGTAGCCACAGCAATTTTCCGTACCTGTTGAGGACCTCGAACCAATGTTGAATTCAAGGAGACCTCACCAACTTTTGCGGCCCCGTCAAATACAACACGCACTTTTCTGGTTTATGTGGAGATAGCACTCCGAAATGAGGCAAATACCAGATTGGATATTTCGTACCTACTACGGTCACGTAGTAGGTACTTCACTTGTTGATTCTATAAAACAAAATGATCAAATACTCTCTTTGTTACATGTAACATTCACAATCAACGTTGCCAGATGTGACGATTTATAGTTATTTCTTTTAAAAGTAAAAAACCTTAAAATATATTATTTTATTATATAAAACAGGTTCTTAGTCACGTCTATAATAATTCTTAAAGTACATTTTAAAAAACATCGTATCTTAAGGCTTTCCAAATATTCTTTTCTATAGGATGTTATGAATGCTTTTCTAATATATGAACCTTTAAAAAATGTTAATAAATATATTTTTGTAACATTTTTGTATATTTGTTTCCAATTTTGATTAATCGTATTAGATTACTCGAATTATTCGTTTTTCCAAATTTGGGCATTTTAAATTAATTTGCCAATAATTGTTCGAACAATCGAATAACGAATCAACCGATTACCGGTACCTTAGGAACCGGTCACGTAGTAGGTTCCTTAGGAACCGGTCACGTAGTAGGTACCTTAGGAACCGGTCACGTGATAGGTACCTTAGGAACCAGTCACGTAGTAGGTACCTTAGGAACCGGTCACGTGATAGGTACCTTAGGAACCGGTCACGTAGTAGGTACCTTAGGAACCGGTCACGTGATAGGTTCCTTAGGAACCGGTCTCGTAGTAGGTACCTTAGGAACCGGTCACGTAGTAGGTACCTATGGAACCGGTCACGTAGTAGGTACCTATGGAACCGGTCACGTAGTAGGTACCTTAGGAACCGGTCACGTAGTAGGTACCTTAGGAACCGGTCACGTAGTAGGTACCTTAGGAACCGGTCACGTGATAGGTACCTTAGGAACCGGTCACGTGATAGGTACCTTAGGAACCGGTCACGTAGTAGGTACCTTAGGAACCGGTCACGTGATAGGTTCCTTAGGAACCGGTCTCGTAGTAGGTACCTTAGGAACCGGTCTTGTAGTAGGTACCTTAGGAACCGGTCACGTAGTAGTTACCTTAGGAACCGGTCCTTAGGAACCGGTCACGTAGTAGGTACCTTAGGAACCGGTCACGTAGTAGGTACCTTAGGAACCGGTCACGTAGTAGGTACCTTAGGAACCGGTCACGTAGTAGGTACCTTAGGAACCGGTCACGTGATAGGTACCTTAGGAACCGGTCACGTGATAGGTACCTTAGGAACCGGTCACGTAGTAGGTACCTTAGGAACCGGTCACGTGATAGGTTCCTTAGGAACCGGTCTCGTAGTAGGTACCTTAGGAACCGGTCACGTGATAGGTACCTTAGGAACCGGTCACGTAGTAGGTACCTTAGGAACCGGTCACGTGGTAGGTACCTTAGGAACCGGTCACGTAGTAGGTACCTATGGAACCGGTCACGTAGTAGGTACCTTAAGAACCGGTCACGTAGTAGGTACCTTAGGAACCGGTCACGTGATAGGTACCTTAGGAACCGGTCACGTGATAGGTACCTTAGGAACCGGTCACGTAGTAGGTACCTTAGGAACCGGTCACGTGATAGGTACCTTAGGAACCGGTCACGTAGTAGGTTCCTTAGGAACCGGTCACGTAGTAGGTACCTTAGGAACCGGTCACGTGATAGGTTCCTTAGGAACCGGTCACGTAGTAGGTACCTTAGGAACCGGTCACGTAGTAGGTACCTTAGGAACCGGTCACGTAGTAGGTACCTTAGGAACCGGTCACGTGATAGGTACCTTAGGAACCGGTCACGTGATAGGTACCTTAGGAACCGGTCACGTAGTAGGTACCTTAGGAACCGGTCACGTAGTAGGTACCTTAGGAACCGGTCACGTAGTAGGTACCTTAGGAACCGGTCACGTGGTAGGTACCTTAGGAACCGGTCACGTAGTAGGTACCTTAGGAACCGGTCACGTGATAGGTACCTTAGGAACCGGTCACGTAGTAGGTACCTTAGGAACCGGTCACGTGATAGGTTCCTTAGGAACCGGTCTCGTAGTAGGTACCTTACGAACCGGTCTCGTAGTAGGTACCTTAGGAACCGGTCACGTAGTAGTTACCTTAGGAACCGGTCCTTAGGAACCGGTCACGTGATAGGTTCCTTAGGAACCGGTCACGTGATAGGTACCTTAGGAACCGGTCACGTAGTAGGTACCTTAGGAACCGGTCACGTGGTAGGTACCTTAGGAACCGGTCACGTAGTAGGTACCTTAGGAACCGGTCACGTGATAGGTACCTTAGGAACCGGTCACGTAGTAGGTACCTTAGGAACCGGTCACGTGGTAGGTACCTTAGGAACCGGTCACGTAGTATGTACCTTAGGAACCGGTCACGTGATAGGTTCCTTAGGAACCGGTCACGTAGTAGGTACCTTAGGAACCGGTCACGTAGTAGGTACCTTAGGAACCGGTCACGTGATAGGTACCTTAGGAACCGGTCACGTAGTAGGAACCTTAGGAACCGGTCACGTGATAGGTTCCTTAGGAACCGGTCTCGTAGTAGGTACCTTAGGAACCGGTCACGTGGTAGGTACCTTAGGAACCGGTCACGTAGTATGTACCTTAGGAACCGGTCACGTAGTAGGTACCTATAGAACCGGTCACTTAGTAGGTACCTTAGGAACCGGTCACGTAGTAGGTACCTTAGGAACCGGTCACGTAGTAGGTACCTTAGGAACCGGTCACGTAGTAGGTACCTTAGGAACCGGTCACGTGATAGGTTCCTTAGGAACCGGCCACGTAGTAGGTACCTTAGGAACCGGTCACGTAGTAGGTACCATTGATATCATGACATAATGTTGAATTGGTTGTCCTGAATGTCCACTTCTCCATAAGAACCTTTGAGAATGTTGATCCTTTTGACGTATTTTAACTTGAGAAAACATTTCTTTAATGTCAGTAGCCACAGCAATTTTCCGTTCCTGTTGAGGACCTCGAACCAATGTTGAATTCAAGGAGACCTCACCAACTTTTGCGGCCCCGTCAAATACAACACGCACTTTTCTGGTTTATGTGGAGATAGCACTCCGAAATGAGGCAAATACCATATTGGATATTTCGTACCTACTACGTTCACGTAGTAGGTACTTCACTTGTTGATTCTATAAAACAAAATGATCAAATACTCTCTTTGTTACATGTAACATTCACAATCAACGTTGCCAGATGTGACGATTTATAGTTATTTCTTTTAAAATTAAAAAACCTTAAAATATATTATTTTATTATATAAAACAGGTTCTTAGTCACGTCTATAATAATTCTTAAAGTACATTTTAAAAAACATCGTATCTTAAGACTTTCCAAATATTCTTTTCTATAGGATGTTATGGATGCTTTTCTAATATATGAACCTTTAAAAAATGTTAATAAATATATTTTTGTAACATTTTTGTATATTTGTTTCCAATTTTGATTAATCGTATTAGATTACTCGAATTATTCGTTTTTCCAAATTTGGGCATTTTAAATTAATTTGCCAATAATTGTTCGAACAATCGAATAACGAATCAACCGATTACCGGTACCTTAGGAACCGGTCACGTAGTAGGTTCCTTAGGAACCGGTCACGTAGTAGGTTCCTTAGGAACCGGTCACGTAGTAGGTACCTTAGGAACCGGTCACGTGATAGGTACCTTAGGAACCGGTCACGTAGTAGGTACCTTAGGAACCGGTCACGTGATAGGTACCTTAGGAACCGGTGACGTAGTAGGTACCTTAGGAACCGGTCACGTGATAGGTTCCTTAGGAACCGGTCTCGTAGTAGGTACCTTAGGAACCGGTCACGTAGTAGGTACCTATGGAACCGGTCACGTAGTAGGTACCTTAGGAACCGGTCACGTGATAGGTTCCTTAGGAACCGGTCACGTAGTAGGTACCTTAGGAACCGGTCACGTGATAGGTACCTTAGGAACCGGTCACGTGATAGGTTCCTTAGGAACCGGTCACGTGATAGGTACCTTAGGAACCGGTCACGTAGTAGGTACCTTAGGAACCGGTCACGTGGTAGGTACCTTAGGAACCGGTCACGTAGTAGGTACCTTAGGAACCGGTCACGTGATAGGTACCTTAGGAACCGGTCACGTAGTAGGTACCTTAGGAACCGGTCACGTGGTAGGTACCTTAGGAACCGGTCACGTAGTATGTACCTTAGGAACCGGTCACGTGATAGGTTCCTTAGGAACCGGTCACGTAGTAGGTACCTTAGGAACCGGTCACGTGATAGGTACCTTAGGAACCGGTCACGTAGTAGGAACCTTAGGAACCGGTCACGTGATAGGTTCCTTAGGAACCGGTCTCGTAGTAGGTACCTTAGGAACCGGTCACGTGGTAGGTACCTTAGGAACCGGTCACGTAGTATGTACCTTAGGAACCGGTCACGTAGTAGGTACCTATAGAACCGGTCACTTAGTAGGTACCTTAGGAACCGGTCACGTAGTAGGTACCTTAGGAACCGGTCACGTAGTAGGTACCTTAGGAACCGGTCACGTAGTAGGTACCTTAGGAACCGGTCACGTAGTAAGTACCTTAGGAACCGGTCACGTGATAGGTTCCTTAGGAACCGGCCACGTAGTAGGTACCTTAGGAACCGGTCACGTAGTAGGTACCATTGATATCATGACATAATGTTGAATTGGTTGTCCTGAATGTCCACTTCTCCATAAGAACCTTTGAGAATGTTGATCCTTTTGACGTATTTTAACTTGAGAAAACATTTCTTTAATGTCAGTAGCCACAGCAATTTTCCGTACCTGTTGAGGACCTCGAACCAATGTTGAATTCAAGGAGACCTCACCAACTTTTGCGGCCCCGTCAAATACAACACGCACTTTTCTGGTTTACCTTAGGAACCGGTCACATAGTAGGTACCTATGGAACCGGTCACGTAGTAGGTACCTTAGGAACCGGTCACGTAGTAGGTACCTTAGGAACCGGTCACGTAGTAGGTACCATTGATATCATGACATAATGTTGAATTGGTTGTCCTGAATGTCCACTTCTCCATAAGAACCTTTGAGAATGTTGATCCTTTTGACGTATTTTAACTTGAGAAAACATTTCTTTAATGTCAGTAGCCACAGCAATTTTCCGTACCTGTTGAGGACCTCGAACCAATGTTGAATTCAAGGAGACCTCACCAACTTTTGCGGCCCCGTCAAATACAACACGCACTTTTCTGGTTTATGTGGAGATAGCACTCCGAAATGAGGCAAATACCAGATTGGATATTTCGTACCTACTACGGTCACGTAGTAGGTACTTCACTTGTTGATTCTATAAAACAAAATGATCAAATACTCTCTTTGTTACATGTAACATTCACAATCAACGTTGCCAGATGTGACGATTTATAGTTATTTCTTTTAAAAGTAAAAAACCTTAAAATATATTATTTTATTATATAAAACAGGTTCTTAGTCACGTCTATAATAATTCTTAAAGTACATTTTAAAAAACATCGTATCTTAAGGCTTTCCAAATATTCTTTTCTATAGGATGTTATGAATGCTTTTCTAATATATGAACCTTTAAAAAATGTTAATAAATATATTTTTGTAACATTTTTGTATATTTGTTTCCAATTTTGATTAATCGTATTAGATTACTCGAATTATTCGTTTTTCCAAATTTGGGCATTTTAAATTAATTTGCCAATAATTGTTCGAACAATCGAATAACGAATCAACCGATTACCGGTACCTTAGGAACCGGTCACGTAGTAGGTTCCTTAGGAACCGGTCACGTAGTAGGTACCTTAGGAACCGGTCACGTGATAGGTACCTTAGGAACCAGTCACGTAGTAGGTACCTTAGGAACCGGTCACGTGATAGGTACCTTAGGAACCGGTCACGTAGTAGGTACCTTAGGAACCGGTCACGTGATAGGTTCCTTAGGAACCGGTCTCGTAGTAGGTACCTTAGGAACCGGTCACGTAGTAGGTACCTATGGAACCGGTCACGTAGTAGGTACCTATGGAACCGGTCACGTAGTAGGTACCTTAGGAACCGGTCACGTAGTAGGTACCTTAGGAACCGGTCACGTAGTAGGTACCTTAGGAACCGGTCACGTGATAGGTACCTTAGGAACCGGTCACGTGATAGGTACCTTAGGAACCGGTCACGTAGTAGGTACCTTAGGAACCGGTCACGTGATAGGTTCCTTAGGAACCGGTCTCGTAGTAGGTACCTTAGGAACCGGTCTTGTAGTAGGTACCTTAGGAACCGGTCACGTAGTAGTTACCTTAGGAACCGGTCCTTAGGAACCGGTCACGTAGTAGGTACCTTAGGAACCGGTCACGTAGTAGGTACCTTAGGAACCGGTCACGTAGTAGGTACCTTAGGAACCGGTCACGAAGTAGGTACCTTAGGAACCGGTCACGTGATAGGTACCTTAGGAACCGGTCACGTGATAGGTACCTTAGGAACCGGTCACGTAGTAGGTACCTTAGGAACCGGTCACGTGATAGGTTCCTTAGGAACCGGTCTCGTAGTAGGTACCTTAGGAACCGGTCACGTGATAGGTACCTTAGGAACCGGTCACGTAGTAGGTACCTTAGGAACCGGTCACGTGGTAGGTACCTTAGGAACCGGTCACGTAGTAGGTACCTATGGAACCGGTCACGTAGTAGGTACCTTAAGAACCGGTCACGTAGTAGGTACCTTAGGAACCGGTCACGTGATAGGTACCTTAGGAACCGGTCACGTGATAGGTACCTTAGGAACCGGTCACGTGATAGGTACCTTAGGAACCGGTCACGTAGTAGGTACCTTAGGAACCGGTCACGTGATAGGTACCTTAGGAACCGGTCACGTAGTAGGTTCCTTAGGAACCGGTCACGTAGTAGGTACCTTAGGAACCGGTCACGTGATAGGTTCCTTAGGAACCGGTCACGTAGTAGGTACCTTAGGAACCGGTCACGTAGTAGGTACCTTAGGAACCGGTCACGTAGTAGGTACCTTAGGAACCGGTCACGTGATAGGTACCTTAGGAACCGGTCACGTGATAGGTACCTTAGGAACCGGTCACGTAGTAGGTACCTTAGGAACCGGTCACGTAGTAGGTACCTTAGGAACCGGTCACGTAGTAGGTACCTTAGGAACCGGCCACGTGGTAGGTACCTTAGGAACCGGTCACGTAGTAGGTACCTTAGGAACCGGTCACGTGATAGGTACCTTAGGAACCGGTCACGTAGTAGGTACCTTAGGAACCGGTCACGTGATAGGTTCCTTAGGAACCGGTCTCGTAGTAGGTACCTTACGAACCGGTCTCGTAGTAGGTACCTTAGGAACCGGTCACGTAGTAGTTACCTTAGGAACCGGTCCTTAGGAACCGGTCACGTGATAGGTTCCTTAGGAACCGGTCACGTGATAGGTACCTTAGGAACCGGTCACGTAGTAGGTACCTTAGGAACCGGTCACGTGGTAGGTACCTTAGGAACCGGTCACGTAGTAGGTACCTTAGGAACCGGTCACGTGATAGGTACCTTAGGAACCGGTCACGTAGTAGGTACCTTAGGAACCGGTCACGTGGTAGGTACCTTAGGAACCGGTCACGTAGTATGTACCTTAGGAACCGGTCACGTGATAGGTTCCTTAGGAACCGGTCACGTAGTAGGTACCTTAGGAACCGGTCACGTGATAGGTACCTTAGGAACCGGTCACGTAGTAGGAACCTTAGGAACCGGTCACGTGATAGGTTCCTTAGGAACCGGTCTCGTAGTAGGTACCTTAGGAACCGGTCACGTGGTAGGTACCTTAGGAACCGGTCACGTAGTATGTACCTTAGGAACCGGTCACGTAGTAGGTACCTATAGAACCGGTCACTTAGTAGGTACCTTAGGAACCGGTCACGTAGTAGGTACCTTAGGAACCGGTCACGTAGTAGGTACCTTAGGAACCGGTCACGTAGTAGGTACCTTAGGAACCGGTCACGTGATAGGTTCCTTAGGAACCGGCCACGTAGTAGGTACCTTAGGAACCGGTCACGTAGTAGGTACCATTGATATCATGACATAATGTTGAATTGGTTGTCCTGAATGTCCACTTCTCCATAAGAACCTTTGAGAATGTTGATCCTTTTGACGTATTTTAACTTGAGAAAACATTTCTTTAATGTCAGTAGCCACAGCAATTTTCCGTTCCTGTTGAGGACCTCGAACCAATGTTGAATTCAAGGAGACCTCACCAACTTTTGCGGCCCCGTCAAATACAACACGCACTTTTCTGGTTTATGTGGAGATAGCACTCCGAAATGAGGCAAATACCATATTGGATATTTCGTACCTACTACGTTCACGTAGTAGGTACTTCACTTGTTGATTCTATAAAACAAAATGATCAAATACTCTCTTTGTTACATGTAACATTCACAATCAACGTTGCCAGATGTGACGATTTATAGTTATTTCTTTTAAAATTAAAAAACCTTAAAATATATTATTTTATTATATAAAACAGGTTCTTAGTCACGTCTATAATAATTCTTAAAGTACATTTTAAAAAACATCGTATCTTAAGACTTTCCAAATATTCTTTTCTATAGGATGTTATGGATGCTTTTCTAATATATGAACCTTTAAAAAATGTTAATAAATATATTTTTGTAACATTTTTGTATATTTGTTTCCAATTTTGATTAATCGTATTAGATTACTCGAATTATTCGTTTTTCCAAATTTGGGCATTTTAAATTAATTTGCCAATAATTGTTCGAACAATCGAATAACGAATCAACCGATTACCGGTACCTTAGGAACCGGTCACGTAGTAGGTTCCTTAGGAACCGGTCACGTAGTAGGTTCCTTAGGAACCGGTCACGTAGTAGGTACCTTAGGAACCGGTCACGTGATAGGTACCTTAGGAACCGGTCACGTAGTAGGTACCTTAGGAACCGGTCACGTGATAGGTACCTTAGGAACCGGTCACGTAGTAGGTACCTTAGGAACCGGTCACGTGATAGGTTCCTTAGGAACCGGTCTCGTAGTAGGTACCTTAGGAACCGGTCACGTAGTAGGTACCTATGGAACCGGTCACGTAGTAGGTACCTTAGGAACCGGTCACGTGATAGGTTCCTTAGGAACCGGTCACGTAGTAGGTACCTTAGGAACCGGTCACGTGATAGGTACCTTAGGAACCGGTCACGTAGTAGGTACCTTAGGAACCGGTCACGTAGTAGGTACCTTAGGAACCGGTCACGTGGTAGGTACCTTAGGAACCGGTCACGTAGTAAGTACCTATGGAACCGGTCACGTAGTAGGTACCTTAGGAACCGGTAGGTACCTTAGGAACCGGTCACGTATTAGGTACCTTAGGAACCGGTCACGTGATAGGTACCTTAGGAACCGGTCACGTAGTAGGTACCTTAGGAACCTGTCACGTAGTAGGTACCTTAGGAACCGGTCACGTAGTAGGTACATATGGAACCGGTCACGTAGTAGGTACCTTAGGAACCGGTCACGTGATAGGTTCCTTAGGAACCGGTCACGTAGTAGGTACCTTAGGAACCGGTCACGTGGTAGGTACCTTAGGAACCGGTCAAGTAGTAGGTACCTTAGGAACCGCTCACGTAGTAGGTACCTTAGGAACCGGTCACGTGATAGGTACCTTTTGAACCGGTCACGTAGTAGGTACCCTAGGAACCGGTCACGTAGTAGGTACCTTAGGAACCGGTCACGTATTAGGTACCTTAGGAACCGGTCACGTGATAGGTACTTTAGGAACCGGTCACGTAGTAGGTACCTTAGGAACCTGTCACGTAGTAGGTACCTTAGGAACCGGTCACGTAGTAGGTACATATGGAACCGGTCACGTAGTAGGTACCTTAGGAACCGGTCACGTGATAGGTTCCTTAGGAACCGGTCACGTAGTAGGTACCTTAGAAACCGGTCACGTAGTAGGTACCTTAGGAACCGGTCACGTGATAGGTTCCTTAGGAACCGGTCACGTAGTAGGTACCTTAGGAACCGGCCACGTGGTAGGTACCTTAGGAACCGGTCACGTAGTAGGTACCTTAGGAACCGGTCACGTGATAGGTACCTTAGGAACCGGTCACGTAGTAGGTACCTTAGGAACCGGTCACGTAGTAGGTACCTTAGGAACCGGTCACGTAGTAGGTACCTTAGGAACCGGTCACGTAGTAGGTACCTTAGGAACCGGTCACGTAGTAGGTACCTTAGGAACCGGTCACGTGATAGGTACCTTAGGAACCGGTCACGTAGTAGGTACCTTAGGAACCGGTCACGTAGTAGGTACCTTAGGAACCGGTCACGTGATAGGTTCCTTAGGAACCGGACTCGTAGTAGGTACCTATGGAACCGGTCACGTGGTAGGTACCTTAGGAACCGGTCACGTAGTAGGTACCTTAAGAACCGGTCACGTAGTAGGTACATTAGGAACCGGTCACGTGATAGGTTCCTTAGGAACCGGTCTCGTAGTAGGTACCTTAGGAACCGGTCACGTGATAGGTACCTTAGGAACCGGTCACGTAGTAGGTACCTTAGGAACCGGTCACGTAGTAGGTACCTTAGGAACCGGTCACGTAGTAGGTACCTTAGGAACCGGTCACGTGATAGGTACCTTAGGAACCGGTCACGTAGTAGGTACCTTAGGAACCGGTCACGTAGTAGGTACCTTAGGAACCGGTCACGTAGTAGGTAGCTTAGGAACCGGTCACGTGATAGGTTCCTTAGGAACCGGTCACGTAGTAGGTACCTTAGGAACCGGTCACGTAGTAGGTACCTTAGGAACCGGTCACGTGATAGGTTCCTTAGGAACCGGTCACGTAGTAGGTACCTTAGGAACCGGTCACGTAGTAGGTACAATTGATATCATGACATAATGTTGAATTGGTTGTCCTGAATGTCCACTTCTCCATAAGAACCTTTGAGAATGTTGATCCTTTTGACGTATTTTAACTTGAGAGAACATTTCTTTAATGTCAGCGGCCACAGCAATTTTTCCGTACCTGTTGAGGACCTCAAACCAATGTTGAATTCAAGGAGACCTCACCAACTTTTGCGGCCCCGTCAAATACAACACGCACTTTTCTGGTTTATGTGGAGATAGCACTCCGAAATGAGGCTAATACCAGATTGGATATTTCGTACCTACCTAGGAACCGGTCACGTAGTAGGTACCTTAGGAACCGTTCACGTGATAGGTACCTTATGAACCGGTCACGTAGTAGGTACCTTAGGAACCGGTCACGTGGTAGGTACCTTAGGAACCGGTCACGTAGTAGGTACCTTAGGAACCGGTCACGTAGTAGGTATCTTAGGAACCGGTCACGTGATAGGTACCTAAGGAACCGGTCACGTAGTAGGTACCTTAGGAACCGGTCACGTGATAGGTACCTTAGGAACCGGTCACGTAGTAGGTACCTTAGGAACCGTTCACGTGGTAGGTACCTTAGGAACCGGTCACGCAGTAGGTACCTTAGGAACCGGTCACGTAGTAGGTACCTTAGGAACCGGTCACGTGATAGGTTCCTTAGGAACCGGTCACGTAGTAGGTACCTTAGGAACCGGTCACGTAGTAGGTACAATTGATATCATGACATAATGTTGAATTGGTTGTCCTGAATGTCCACTTCTCCATAAGAACCTTTGAGAATGTTGATCCTTTTGACGTATTTTAACTTGAGAAAACATTTCTTTAATGTCAGCAGCCACAGCAATTTTTCCGTACCTGTTGAGGACCTCGAACCAATGTTGAATTCAAGGAGACCTCACCAACTTTTGCGGCCCCGTCAAATACAACAGGCACTTTTCTGGTTTATGTGGAGATAGCACTCCGAAATGAGGCAAATACCAGATTGGATATTTCGTACCTACTACGGTCACGTAGTAGGTACTTCACTTGTTGATTCTATAAAACAAAATGATCAAATACTCTCTTTGTTACATGTAACATTCACAATCAACGTTGCCAGATGTGACGATTTATAGTTATTTCTTTTAAAATTAAAAAACCTTAAAATATATTATATTATTATATAAAACAGGTTCTTAAATGATTTGGCTTTCCATACAATGCAAATTTGTACAGTTTATTCCAATAATTATTCGGCTTTTTCTTCAAAACATCGTATCTTAAGGCTTTCCAAATATTCTTTTCTATAGGATGTTATGAATGCTTTTCTAATATATGAACCTTAAAAAAATGTTAATAAATATATTTTTGTAACATTTTTGTATATTTGTTTCCAATTTTGATTAATCGTATTAGATTACTCGAATTATTCGTTTTTCCAAATTTGGGCATTTTAAATTAATTTGCCAATAATTGTTCGAACAATCGAATAACGAATCAACCGATTACCGGTACCTTAGGAACCGGTCACGTAGTAGGTTCCTTAGGAACCGGTCACGTAGTAGGTACCTTAGGAACCTGTCACGAGATAGGTACCTTAGGAACCGGTCACGCAGTAGGTACCTTAGGAACCGGTCTCGTGATAGGTACCTTAGGAACCGGTCACGTAGTAGGTACCCTAGGAACCGGTCACGTGATAGGTTCCTTAGGAACCGGTCTCGTAGTAGGTACCTTAGGAACCGGTCACGTAGTAGGTACCTATGGAACCGGTCACGTAGTAGGTACCTTAGGAACCGGTCACGTGATAGGTTCCTTAGGAACCGGTCACGTAGTAGGTACCTTAGGAACCGGTCACGTGATAGGTTCCTTAGGAACCGGTCTCGTAGTAGGTACCTTAGGAACCGGTCACGTAGTAGGTACCTATGGAACCGGTCACGTAGTAGGTACCTTAGGAACCGGTCACGTGATAGGTTCCTTAGGAACCGGTCACGTAGTAGGTACCTTAGGAACCGGCCACGTGATAGGTACCTTAGGAACCGGTCACGTAGTAGGTACCTTAGGAACCGGTCACGTGGTAGGTACCTTAGGAACCAGTCACGTAGTAGGTACCTTAGGAACCGGTCACGTAGTAGGTACCTTAGGAACCGGTCACGTGATAGGTACCTTAGGAACCGGTCACGTAGTAGGTACCTTAGGAACCCGTCACGTAGTAGGTACCTTAGGAACCGGTCACGTGATAGGTACCTTAGGAACCGGTCACGTAGTAGGTACCTTAGGAAGCGGTCACGTAGTAGGTACCTTAGGAACCGGTTACGCAGTAGGTACCTTAGGAACCGGTCACGTAGTAGGTACCTTAGGAACCGGTCACGTAGTAGGTACCTTAGGAACCCGTCACGTAGTAGGTACATATGTAACCGGTCACGTAGTAGGTACCTTAGGAACCGGTCACGTGATAGGTTCCTTAGGAACCGGTCACGTAGTAGGTACCTTAGAAACCTGTCACGTAGTAGGTACCTTAGGAACCGGTCACGTGATAGGTTCCTTAGGAACCGGTCACGTAGTAGGTACCATTGATATCATGACATAATGTTGAATTGGTTGTCCTGAATGTCCACTTCTCCATAAGAACCTTTGAGAATGTTGATCCTTTTGACGTATTTTAACTTGAGAAAACATTTCTTTAATGTCAGCAGCCACAGCAATTTTTCCGTACCTGTTGAGGACCTCGAACCAATGTTGAATTCAAGGAGACCTCACCAACTTTTGCGGCCCCGTCAAATACAACATGCACTTTTCTGGTTTATGTAGAGATAGCACTCCGAAATGAGGCAAATACCAGATTGGATATTTCGTACCTACTACGGTCACGTAGTAGGTACTTCACTTGTTGATTCTATAAAACAAAATGATCAAATACTCTCTTTGCTACATGTAACATTCACAATCAACGTTGCCAGATGTGACGATTTATAGTTATTTCTTTTAAAATTAAAAAACCTTAAAATATATTATTTTATTATATAAAACAGGTTCTTAGTCACGTCTATAATAATTCTTAAAGTACATTTTAAAAACATCGTATCTTAAGGCTTTCCAAATATTCTTTTCTATAGGATGTTATGAATGCTTTTCTAATATATAAACCTTTAAAAAATGTTAATAAATATATTTTTGTAACATTTTTGTATATTTGTTTCCAATTTTGATTAATCGTATTAGATTACTCGAATTATTCGTTTTTCCAAATTTGGGCATTTTAAATTAATTTGCCAATAATTGTTCGAACAATCGAATAACGAATCAACCGATTACCGGTACCTTAGTAACCGGTCACGTAGTAGGTTCCTTAGGAACCGGTCACGTAGTAGGTACCTTAGGAACCGGTCACGTGATAGGTACCTTAGGAACCGGTCACGTAGTAGGTACCTTAGGAACCGGTCACGTGATAGGTACCTTAGGAACCGGTCACGTAGTAGGTACCTTAGGAAGCGGTCACGTAGTAGGTACCTTAGGAACCGGTTACGTAGTAGGTACCTTAGGAACCGGTCACGTAGTAGGTACCTTAGGAACCGGTCACGTAGTAGGTACCTTAGGAACCGTCACGTAGTAGGTACATATGTAACCGGTCACGTAGTAGGTACCTTAGGAACCGGTCACGTGATAGGTTCCTTAGGAACCGGTCACGTAGTAGGTACCTTAGAAACCTGTCACGTAGTAGGTACCTTAGGAACCGGTCACGTGATAGGTTCCTTAGGAACCGGTCACGTAGTAGGTACCATTGATATCATGACATAATGTTGAATTGGTTGTCCTGAATGTCCACTTCTCCATAAGAACCTTTGAGAATGTTGATCCTTTTGACGTATTTTAACTTGAGAAAACATTTCTTTAATGACAGCAGCCACAGCAATTTTTCCGTACCTGTTGAGGACCTCGAACCAATGTTGAATTCAAGAAGACCTCACCAACTTTTGCGGCCCCGTCAAATACAACAGGCACTTTTCTGGTTTATGTGGAGATAGCACTCCGAAATGAGGCAAATACCAGATTGGATATTTCGTACCTACTACGGTCACGTAGTAGGTACTTCACTTGTTGATTCTATAAAACAAAATGATCAAATACTCTCTTTGTTACATGTAACATTCACAATCAACGTTGCCAGATGTGACGATTTATAGTTATTTCTTTTAAAATTATAAAACCTTAAAATATATTATTTTATTATATAAAACAGGTTCTTAAATGATTTGGCTTTCCATACAATGCAAATTTGTACAGTTTATTCCAATAATTATTCGGCTTTTTCTTCAAAACATCGTATCTTAAGGCTTTCCAAATATTCTTTTCTATAGGATGTTATGAATGCTTTTCTAATATATGAACCTTTAAAAAATGTTAATAAATATATTTTTGTAACATTTTTGTATATTTGTTTCCAATTTTGATTAATCGTATTAGATTACTCGAATTATTCGTTTTTCCAAATTTGGGCATTTTAAATTAATTTGCCAATAATTGTTCGACCAATCGAATAACGAATCAACCGATTACCGGTACCTTAGGAACCGGTCACGTAGTAGGTTCCTTAGGAACCGGTCACGTAGTAGGTACCTTAGGAACCGGTCACGTAGTAGGTACCTTAGGAACCGGTCACGTAGTAGGTACCTTAGGAACCGGTCACGTAGTAGGTACCATAGGAACCGGTCACGTAGTAGGTACCTATGGAACCGGTCACGTAGTAGGTACCTTAGGAACCGGTCACGTGATAGGTTCCTTAGGAATCGGTCTCGTAGTAGGTACCTATGGAACCGGTCACGTGGTAGGTACCTTAGGAACCGGTCACGTAGTAGGTACCTTAAGAACCGGTCACGTAGTAGGTACATTAGGAACCGGTCACGTGATAGATTCCTTAGGAGCCGGTCTCGTAGTAGGAACCGGTCACGTGATAGGTACCTTAGGAACCGGTCACGTAGTAGGTACCTTAGGAACCGGTCACGTAATAGATACCTTAGGAACCGGTCACGTAGTAGGTACATATGGAACCGGTCACGTAGTAGGTACCTTAGGAACCGGTCACGTGATAGGTTCCTTAGGAACCGGTCACGTAGTAGGTACCTTAGGAACCGGTCACGTAGTAGGTACATATGGAACCGGTCACGTAGTAGTTACCTTAGGAACCGGTCACGTAGTAGGTACCTTAGGAACCGGTCACGTAGTAGGTACCTTAGGAACCGGTCACGTGATAGGTACCTTAGGAACCGGTAACGTAGTAGGTACCTTAGGAACCGGTCACGTAGTAGGTACCTTAGGAACCGGTTACGTAGTAGGTACCTATGGAACCGGTCACGTAGTAGGTACCTTAGGAACCGGTCACGTGATAGGTTCCTTAGGAACCGGTCTCGTAGTAGGTACCTATGGAACCGGTCACGTGGTAGGTACCTTAGGAACCAGTCACGTAGTAGGTACCTTAAGAACCGGTCACGTAGTAGGTACATTAGGAACCGGTCACGTGATAGGTTCCTTAGGAACCGGTCTCGTAGTAGGTACCTATGGAACCGGTCACGTGGTAGGTACCTTAGCAACCGGTCACGTAGTAGGTACCTATGGAACCGGTCACGTGGTAGGTACCTTAGGAACCGGTCACGTAGTAGGTACCTTAGGAACCGGTCACGTGGTAGGTACCTATGGAACCGATCACGTGATAGGTTCCTTAGGAACCGGTCACGTGGTAGGTACCTTAGGAACCGGTCACGTAGTAGGTACCTTAGGAACCGGTCACGTAGTAGGTACCTTAGGAAACGGTCACGTTGCAAGATGTGACGATTTATAGTTATTTCTTTTAAAATTAAAAAACCTTAAAATATATTATTTTATTATATAAAACAGGTTCTTAAATGATTTGGCTTTCCATACAATGCAAATTTGTACAGTTTATTCCAATAATTATTCGGTTTTTTTCTTAGCCGGTTAATCAAATAAAATTTTAAAATGAATCGAAAAAAAATATGTAGGATAATTTTTTTATGTAAGAATTATTTAAAAACAAACAATATAAGTAAAAATTAATATGCATAAAATATGTATAAATAAGCATTCTTAGTTTTTCTGTCCTCACATATTAAAATAATTCTTGTATTAGTCACGTCTATAATAATTCTTAAAGTACATTTTAAAAAACATCGTATCTTAAGGCTTTCCAAATATTCTTTTCTATAGGATGTTATGAATGCTTTTCTAATATATTAACCTTTAAAAAATGTTAATAAATATATTTTTGTAACGTTTTTGTATATTTGTTTCCAATTTTGATTAATCGTATTAGATTACTCGAATTATTCGTTTTTCCAAATTTGGGCATTTTAAATTAATTTGCCAATAATTGTTCGAACAATCGAATATCGAATCAACCGATTACCGGTACCTTAGGAACCGGTCACGTAGTAGGTTCCTTAGGAACCGGTCACGTAGTAGGTACCTTAGAAACCGGTCACGTAGTAGGTACCTTAGGAACCGGTCACGTAGTAGGTACCTTAGGAACCGGTCACGTAGTAGGTACCTTAGGAACCGGTCACGTAGTAGGTACCTTAGGAACCGGTCACGTAGTAGGTACCTATGGAACCGGTCACGTAGTAGGTACCTTAGGAACCGGTCACGTAGTAGGTACCTTAGGAACCGGTCACGTTGTAGGTACTTTAGGAACCGGTCACGTAGTAGGTACCTATGGAACCGGTCACGTAGTAGGTACCTTAGGAACCGGGCACGTGATAGGTACCTTAGGAACCGGTCACGTGATAGGTACCTTAGGAACCGGTCACGTAGTAGGTACCTTAGGAACCGGTCACGTAGTAGGTACCTTAGAAACCGGTCACGTAGTAGGTACCTATGGAACCGGTCACGTAGTAGGTACCTTAGGAACCGGTCACGTAGTAGGTACCTTAGGAACCGGTCACGTTGTAGGTACTTTAGGAACCGGGCACGTAGTAGGTACCTATGGAACCGGTCACGTAGTAGGTACCTTAGGAACCGGTCACGTAGTAGGTACCTTAGGAACCGGTCACGTAGTAGGTACATTAGGAACCGGTCACGTGATAGGTACCTTAGGAACCGGTCACGTAGTAGGTACCTTAGGAACCGGTCACGTGATAGGTACCTTAGGAACCGGTCACGTAGTAGGTACCTTAGGAACCGGTCACGTAGTAGGTACCTTAGGAACCGGTCACGTAGTAGGTACCTTAGGAACCGGTCTTGTAGTAGGTACATTAGGAACCGGTCACGTGATAGGTTCCTTAGGAACCGGTCTCGTAGTAGGTACCTATGGAACCGGTCACGTGGTAGGTACCTTAGGAACCGGTCACGTAGTAGGTACCTTAGGAACCGGTCACGTAGTAGGTACCTTAGGAACCGGTCACGTGATAGGTACCTTAGGAACCGGTCACGTAGTAGGTACCTTAGGAACCGGTCACGTAGTAGGTACCTTAGGAACCGGTCACGTGGTAGGTACCTTAGGAACCGGTCACGTGGTAGGTTCCTTAGGAACCGGTCACGTGGTAGGTACCTTAGTAACCGGTCACGTAGTAGGTACCTATGGAACCGGTCACGTGGTAGGTACCTTAGGAACCGGTCACGTAGTAGGTACCTTAGGAACCGGTCACGTGGTAGGTTCCTTAGGAACCGGTCACGTAGTAGGTACCTAAGAAACCGGTCACGTAGTAGGTACCTTAGGAACCGGTCACGTAGTAGGTACCTTAGGAACCGGTCACGTAGTAGGTACCTTAGGAACCGGTCACGTAGTAGGTACCTTAGGAACCGGTCACGTAGTAGGCAAATTTTCAAAGCTTCCTCGTCTTTGTGGAAACTGCAAACAAAGTCATCTACATAGTGCTTTTCTATAATGGCTGTGACTGCTTCAGGGAATTTTTCTGAAAATTGCATGGCGTTTAGATTCTTTATGTATTCAGCAGAACAAGGAGAGCAGATGGATCAAAATGTCATTGATATCATGACATAATGTTGAATTGGTTGTCCTGAATGTCCACTTCTCCATAAAAACCTTTGAGAATGTTGATCCTCTTGACGTATTTTAACTTGAGAAAACATTTCTTTAATGTCAGCAGCCACAGCAATTTTTTCGTACCTGTTGAGGACCTCGAACCAATGTTGAATTCAAGGAGACCTCACCAACTTTTGCGGCCCCGTCAAATACAACACGCACTTTTCTGGTTTATGTGGAGATAGCACTCCGAAATGAGGCAAATACCAGATTGGATATTTCGTACCTACTACGGTCACGTAGTAGGTACTTCACTTGTTGATTCTATAAAACAAAATGATCAAATACTCTCTTTGCTACATGTAACATTCACAATCAACGTTGCCAGATGTGAAGATTTATAGTTATTTCTTTTTAAAATTAAAAAACCTTAAAATATATTATTTTATTATATAAAACAGGTTCTTAAATGATTTGGCTTTCCATACTATGCAAATTTGTACAGTTTATTCCAATAATTATTCGGCTTTTTTCTTAGCCGGTTAATCAAATAAAATTTTAAAATGAATCGAAAAAAATATGTAGGATAATTTTTTTATGTAAGAATTATTTAAAAACAAACAAAATAAGTAAAAATTAATATGCATAAAATATGTATAAATAAGCATTCTTAGTTTTTCTGTCCTCACATATTAAAATTAATTCTTGTATTAGTCACGTCTATAATAATTCTTAAAGTACATTTTAAAAAACATCGTATCTTAAGGCTTTCCAAATATTCTTTTCTATAGGATGTTATGAATGCTTTTCTAATATATGAACCTTTAAAAAATGTTAATAAATATATTTTTGTAACATTTTTGTATATTTGTTTCCAATTTTGATTAATCGTATAAGATTACTCGAATTATTCGTTTTTCCAAATTTGGGCATTTTAAATTAATTTGCCAATAATTGTTCGAACAATCGAATAACGAATTAACCGATTACAAATACACTTACTTTTATGAATTATTTAATTTTTTGTGCTTCAAACTAAATTTTAAGCATTTTTAGCCTTTATTTTTTAATTTTTATCTTATTTAAACCAATATGATTTTTGACGATTTTTTTTAAATTCAGACGATTTTATGCTTAACAGACCTGGCAACACTGTATACAAAAATTAAATAAGTTCTTAACAGTGGTCAACACAGCGCTTTTCTGGCTCATTTTACGACTTTTAATACCTTCTCAAACCGGAGAATTTTATAATACAACTTTAGGAACCGGTCACGTAGTAGGTACCTATAGAACCGGTCACGTAGTAGGTACCTTAGGAACCGGTCACGTAGTAGGTTCCTTCGGAACCGGTCACGTAGTAGGTACCCTAGGAACCGGTCACGTAGAAGGTACTTTAGGAACCGGTCACGTAGTAGGTACCTTAGGAACCGGTCACGTAGTAGGTACCCTAAGAACCGGTCACGTAGTAGGTACCTTAGGAACCGGTCACGTAGTAGGTACTTTAGGAACCGGTCACGTAGTAGGTACCTTAGGAACCGGTCACGTAGTAGGTACATTAGGAACCGGTCACGTAGTAGGTACTTTAGGAACCGGTCACGTAGTAGGTACCCTGGGAACCGGTCACCTAGTAGGTACTTTAGGAACCGGTCACGTAGTAGGTACCTTAGGAACCGGTCACGTAGTAGGTACTTTAGGAACCGTCCACGTAGTAGGTACCTTAGGAAGCGGTCACGTAGTGGGTACCTTAGGAACCGGTCACGTAGTAGGTACTTTAGGAAAGGGTCAAATTGACCCATAAAGAGACCAGTTAGAGGGTTAAGATCTTCCACAAAAATAATCCTCATACAATTCGACAATACAACTCTGACCATAAGAATTCTCTCAGACATTAACTTACAGCATTTTTTTCATATAGTATAATGCTCCCTTCGACCAAAAAATGAAAACTTTGACCCACTGTAAAAAAAAACTCAGACGTGCTGGACCATAAGTTTGTTCTACAAAAATGAGCTACTCAACATACCCTTTCAGAATTATGGGGTCGCTATTCTGTTCCATTCAAAAAGTCTTAATTTGTTGGACAGTGTAATTATTATATAGACAAGACGACGACAAAGCAAGGTCATACATAAATTGACTTGTGTAATTAAATTGTGAATATTTGTTTTTTTTTATTATTAAAGTAAGTTTTGTTTTATGCATTTACTAAAATTATTTGTCAAACTAAACATAATTTACAAACTATAAGTTTTAATAATTAAATAAATTATAAATATTTTATGGTGGTGGTGGCCGCTATAATGAAATTAAAATTGAAATAAAAATGTTAATTATCATTGAATAAGAGTCGAAATACAAAATCTAGTATTTACTTACTTAATTGAGTGCCACCTATAACGGGACATATATAATATTTAGATCTATAATCATCGTTATTTAACTCATTCCGTGTAGACCAATAGAGTAGGGAACCCAAGGGTAAATTTATGCTTAAATCCAATTGGGGAAATATAACTGAACCACCAATTAAAGGTTGTTGTAACTAAAACATGAAATTTGAAACAATATTTTAACTGTTAAATACATAATAACACTTTCCCCATTTTGTTTCTTACTTACATTAAATAATATTTTAGCTTGACTGGCATTTTCATTTATATTAAATGTTGGTGGTGTATGATGTAATTCCATTAAATTTTCAAAATTATAACCATCCACTTGCCAATCATCATATAAATCCTGTCCATGATGTCCTATAATATAATGTAATTTTCCATTTATTTGACGCATTTTTTTCTGACCAATTTTTGTAAACTCCAACACATCATCTTGTTCGACAACAAAGTCCTTTAAATCTTTTACTTGTGTGTCACTTATAGCATTGTGATAAATGACAATATATGGATCTAAACTCAATAATTCCACTTGTAAAGGCTGCAACAGCAGCAGAGGCAGATTGTTGCTAACAATGCTACAGTGGGGTGCGCTGTAGGTAGGATTTAAACTTGCTGTATGTAGTTGTTGGCTGATTTGAGTGTTGCTAGCTTCAAGACAAATCTCTTCAATCATCAGTTCTTCATCGGTTTTTTTATGTTTCTAAAGTATAAAGTGAATTGAAAAATACAAAGTTAACAACACATTTGCTAAGTGTTCATAAAACAATACACAGAGAAAATAGATTCATGATGATAATCGATTTTTTTTTTTTTTTTGGCAATTTGATACTCTTCAGCTTTTGTCATTTTTCACTATTTATCATCTCCCCCTTTTTACATTAAAAAGTAAAAAAAAAAATTGAGAAAAATCGAAACTTTACTGTAAAAATAAGATTTCGTTTATATCAATAACAATTTAAAAATCGCAATTCAAAAATTCGTTTATTGTCAACGAGCCATTAGATTGGCAACAAGTTTGGTTGACATCAAGAATATTTTTTCTGTGCGTACTTTTGTTAGGGATGTTCACATTATAGTGCAAACAACCTAAATTTATAAATTGTTTTCAAAGTGAAAAAAAATATGCAAATAAACTTTTTTCATAACTGTCTGTTAACACACAGAGAAAACAGATTCATCATGACAACCGAAGATTTGGTTCAAGTCATCGATGTATTTGTTTGTGGTGACCGAAATTTGAATACATTTAGTTAAGACGACTGAATAATTCGGTTGCTGTAACCATATTTTTTTTCTTCTTATATTTTACCGTTAGTACTAAAAAATTTTGCACAAATTTTCCTAAAATATTTAAGAGTATTTTAGGAACCTCGTAAGGGGCTTGAAATTGTCTATTAAAAGTTTGGAAGCAAGTTTTTCATATTTTTGCAAAATGTAATTTTTTAATCATTTAATTTTACATTTGTACTATTTTAAAGGATATAATTTTAGAAAGGTAAAAATGTTTAAAAAAATCGGCGGAAATCCCTTCCTTGATGGGCTGCAAAAATTCATTTGACTAGAAACCAGGATGAACAAACTACAAAATTTTTAGCCACCTATGATGCCAAATGATGCGACTACAAAAAATTCCTTGCCGAGACCACAACATTCTTATCCGATTTTCAGAAAAACCTAGCCTCTATCAAGGGTTGTAATAATTCACAATCACTGTACTTGCGCTACAGCCCATGCTAGCGGCTAAATATTTCTGTAAATCGGCTTAGAATTTCGTGGTCTCGGCTAAAAATTGTGTAGTTTGTTCATCCTGGTTTCAAGAGTACTTTTAGAATCCTGAAACTTAAAATAGGTGCTTTAAATAAGAACTTCCCTGATAAGAGTTGATTTTTGGACTTGAACGACTGCCAAAATCCCTTTGGCTAGACACCTAAAATTTAAAATATTTTTTTTGGAAATTTTCGCCTGGAACGTGGAGAAAATGCTGGTTCAAAGGGTAGAAACTCTCCTTTAAAGGACTGCTCAAACCAACATGTCCAGAGCCATGACGAAAGGCATGAAAATGCAAAATGGGAACGAGTGGATTGAAACACTAGATAAGGGAAGCAAAATTCAATCACACAAGGGACGAGTGGAAATGAACCAGTGAACAAGGTAAACGAAATGGAATGATTCGGGGAACGAGGGGAAATGAAACATAAGACAGGGATGAAATGGAATGGAACGAGGAACAATTGGAATTAAAACACTAGACCAGCTGAACGAAATGGAATGATACAGGAAACAAATGTAATTAATTCACTAGACAAAGACGAAATGGAATGGAACGCGGAAGGAATTGAAACGAAACATAAAAATGGAATGAAACGGAATGAGGTGGGAAACCAGTTAAATTGAAACACTAGACAGTAGAAACGAAATGAAACACGCATTGATTCTATACAGTTAACAGGCGAACAACATGAAATTGAGTGGGGAACGACTGTAATTAAAACATTAGACAAAATCAACGATATTGAATGGAACAAAAAACAAAGAGAATTAAAACAATCGGCACGACAAAATAGAACGAACCGGGAGGAACAAGAGAATATGTAACACTAAACAAGGCGAACTAAATGGAATAATATGATATGGAGAACAAATTGACTTAAAAGACTAGACAGGAATGAAATGCAAATGCACTTAAAATAATTTGTTATATTAAATTTGTTAATTTACCAACATTTATTTTTTGTCTTTTGGCTTAGAATCGGATTTGTTAATTTTTACTCAATTTTTTTTTTGTTAAATATTACCGAAAAAAAATTGTAAAACTACAGTTTTATTTGTAATTATCACTTTTAGAGGACCTTCGCTATGTGAGGACACTGCTCTTAACAAGGTTTTTGCTATAGATTTTTGTCTTAAAATTAAATTGAATTATAATAAAGTCATGTATTTAAAATATAAATTAAAATTCATTACCAAAAAGGTAAACAAATTAAAAAAATGTACTGCAGGATATCCTAAAACGTAATAAATTGTGACAAAGTCAGATCCTTTTCCTAGTTAACAAACGGTTCTGCTTGAGAGAACTAAAAAACGAGACGCCCTAAGTGACACTCGGCATCTATGGCTAAGGAATACTGGGGGTCCTTTGTCTTCTTAAATTAACTAATTTAATGTTGTAATTTAATTTTGTATTGTTGTCAGCAAACAAAATTATTACATAAAAGCGCAAATTCGAAATTTTTAACCTTTTGCTAAATATAATGTTAATGACTATTAAGATAAGAGATGGGCATGTGAGCCATTTTTGAATCTTGGAAATTAGGATAACTAACTAGTTTGTTTTTAATTTATTATTGTTTATTTTTTTTTTTTTTTGGAATAGAATATTGAAAATAATTTAAACGTTTTCCAACAAAAAATCCTATACCAAATTTTATTATTTTTTTAAAATTAGAAAACTTTTACTTAAAAAAAAGAACATTTTATTAAAATTTTTAAAATTTATCTTAACTAATTTGCATGAAAATATTCCTTAGAAATAGTTCATCAGTTTCTAAATTCAAGAAAATTTTTATTATTACATAGGAAAAAATTTATAACTTTCTGTTTTTAATTGTCTAAACTTATTTTTAGAAAACAATTCTTCAAAATTAGAAAGTGGTACACTTAAAAACTGAATTTAGAAATGGTTTTCTAAAATTTTGCTAATTTTACTACTCGCGAACAAAAAATGAGCAGACATTAAATTCAAGTACTTTCTCGATTTAAGTTAGACACATTTTTTGAACTAAATGGAAGTAAATTATGTCCAAATTTTTTTTTGAACTAAACTTAATTTTATTACATTTAAGTATGCAAATTTCTTAAAACTAAGATGTAATAAATTTTTATTTAATTGACTTGTTTTTTTTCCTAAAATCAAGAAATATTACTTAGGAAAAATATGAACTATTTCTAAGTATATAAACTATTTCGTTTTTTCTCAAATTTAGGATTTTTTTTCTTTTTAAGAAAATTTTTCTAAGTTTTAATAAAATTTTACTTAAATTGAGAACAATTTATAAATTATTTTAAAGGAAATTTTTGATTACATTTTAGATCATTTCTTTTTGTTGAGTGAGGGAATATTCACTAATAGAATTTTCGTTCATTTTAATAATAAATCGGTTTTATTAAAATGTATTCATTGATGAAAATTCATAATTTCATGAAATTTTTCATAATATCATAAAAAAAGAATCATTAATTTTTCGATGACGGATATAGACACACTCTTTAGAAACCTCAACAAATTAAGATATTTTTCTAAACAGAAATATAAATTACCTCAAATGTTACAAAATTCGGAAATATTTTCCTTATTATTAATTATTTTTTTATGTTATTAAAATATAAATACAATTTTTTCTTTTATATTTTCAGAATAACATACATATGAAAATTTAAGGTAAGTACATAATTTTATTAATTAGAATAATATTACAAAATTTAAAAATATCTACAGATCCATTAATTTATATTACTGGCTTTAGACTTTCTTAGAGAAAAAATTATATTTTTTTTATTGCAATACATAAAACATAGATTTTTTTGAAATACATTTAGAATTCCAGATAAGTGAATACTTGTCCTATTATATTTAAAGCTACTTACCTGTTTTTGTTTTTTAGTCTCATCAAAAGTTTTGTTAATATTGTTTTTATTATCATTGTTCATTAGCAATTCTTTTTCAATTTGTGTTTTTGTTTTGGTAATTTTGTGTTTAGGCTGAATTTCAAGAATTTCATTAACAATTTTTAAAGCTTTTTCCAAGTTACCTACGATAACAAAAAATAAAGAAAAAAGTAAAATAAATAAATCAAAAATAAATAAACGCATAAATTTTCAATCATTTGCATAAATTTTCTATAAATCTTAATCATATTCCACAAACAAAAAATCAATTGAAAAATAATTTTATTTTAATTCACAACCACTACCATCAACCTCCTTCATCTACATATGTATATACTTTATATACAGTCAACCAAAAAAAAAGTTGTACACTTTATTTCTGTATATTATATTTTTCATATAACTGCTATCCAATTTGGAATAAGAATTTAAAACAAAATTTGATTTTTTTTAAAAAGTCATTACTTTTTCTAAAAATATATAAATGCCAAATTTTTGTTGTTGTTTTATGAAAAATTTTTGAAAAGTCATATGTAGGTAAAACAGTGTAATGTACAATTGGAATCTAATTTTGTTTTGATGGTGTTATTAATTAGGCACCTGAAAACAAATTTTAAAATAAAAATTTTCAAATTCATCGCACAAATATTATCTACAGGATCGAATGTTTCAAACGACCTCCAAAATCCCCAATCAGATCGATTACAATTTTGGATATATTTTACTAAATGTATTATATTTAATCATTTAAATTATATGCATTCGAGCCTAAATAGACAAATTAAATCTTGTTTGGGGTAAACAATTCCAGTTTAAAATGCAAGTTTTTAAAAATTTTATAAAAACGGAATAAATTCAAACAAATGGAAATTTTCACATAAAATAAATACAAAAAGAAAATATTAATTGAACTCAAAATAGATATAAAATAGCAAAACGTGATTAAGACTAACGTTATAAGCAATTAATTTAATTGTTAGTCTTTGTTTGGTTTTTACTTTTGAAACTCTACTAAGTGTCCAAGGTTTTTTTTTTTTTTTTTGCCTGAATAATTGTAGTATTTTTGAAGTTATGTTAACAATTCCCTAACGGGTAATTTTACGAGTTTGAAATAAAAAGCCAAAATTTGTCAATTAAATAAGCTTTTATTTACAGAAATTATATTATTATTTTATAGAAATAATGTGCTTGAAAATTTGTTAATATAAGTGTACAACTTTTTTTTTTTGGTTGACTGTATTTTTATATATAAAAACTTACCCATTTTGTATTCAACATTTAATAATGCTTTCATAATTTCAATTCTGGCTTTTACTGTGTAGTCATCATTGGAAGATGATGATGATAATGATGCTGGGGATGTTTTTACCCCTGTTGCTAATTTTATATCTTCATTACTATTGTTATTTGTTGTTGGCAATTTTTCCAATGCTGTTTCCATCCAATATTTTGCATAAGTTTGGTAACCATTTTTACTGGATTTTAAACCAATTTCTAAACAATCGCTCCAAGACATTTCAGAACTTTTATTGATGTGTGTATGTGGTTTTGGGATAAAAAAAAAAAATAAAACAAAAATTAAATAATATATCAGGCTTTCCATATTACTTTTACATCTAGAAAAGTATATTGTTTCAGCGGCTAACTTACAGTATTCTACACTAAAAAAAAAGACATGAACTAAAAATGAATCCAAAATAGTTTTAAAATTTCTCTCAATTTAAGTCAAATTTTATTAAAACTTAGAAAAATTTTCTTAAAAAGTTATTCTATATTTTGTTAAAAACGAAATATTTTATATACTCAGAAATAGTTCATATTTTTTCTAAGTAATATTTTTTGATTTTTGGAAAAAAAACAAGTATATTAAATAAAAATTTATCAGTTTTAAAGAAAACATCTTAGTTTTAAGAAATTTGCATACTAAAATATAATAAAACTAAGTTTATTTAAAAAAATTAAAATATAATTTACTCCCATTTAGTTCAAAAAATATGTCTAACTTAAAATGAGAAAGTGCTTGAAGTTAATGTGGGTCCATTTTTTTCTCGCGAGTAGTAAAATTTACTGTTTCTAAATTCAGTATTTAAGTCTACCACTTTCTAATTTTTAAAATTTTTTGTAAAAATTAGTTCAGGCAATTAAAAACAAAAAGTAATAAATTTTTCCTATGCAATAATGAAAATTTATTTAATTTAAGAAACTTATGAACTATTTCTAGGGAATATTTCTATTCAACTTAGTTCAAATGAATTTCTATATATTGGAAAATTATAATTTTAGGTATAGGATTTTTTTCTTTTAATGTTTTTAGATAAATTTAAAAAAAACTGGGGTACATTTTTCTTAAATCGTGGAATTTAGTTTTTGTGGGAAACGTGTAACTTATTTTCAACATTAAAAAAAAATAAAAAAATAAATAATACCTAAAACAAACTTGTTAAATTTCCTAATTTTAAAGCAAAAAATATTATTTCACCAAACAAATTAAAGTATCCATTCGACCGTGAGTCGACCATGATTCAAATATCGCTCGCGTGCCCATCTCTAACTTTAACAGTTTCATATTTATTATAAATTTTTTTTTTATCAAATTTAAGTATAATTTTCACTTAGAAGAAAAGCTATTTAACTTGATGTTAGAAAATATTTTCTTATTTTTAGGGAGTTAAGTCCTAGTTTTTAGTATAAAAAAATTATATAATGAACTTAAATAAAATAAAATTTTTCTTAAAACCAAGGAAATATTTTCTAACTAACAGTAAAATTTAAATGATGTATGAACTAATTAGGAGGAAATTTTACTGTTTTCTAATAAAACTTTAGTTCTCAATAGTAAAATTTTTTTATAATTTAAAATTTTTGGCCAAATTTTAAGTAAAATTAATTTTTTAATTTCAAGGAAAATTATATTAAATATTGTGAAAGAGAAAAAATCTATTGACCGATTTTAAGATAAATAGAGGTATCTTTTACACTAAAAATTTAAAATGTGAATTCATTTTACATTTAATTTTTATTTTTTTAAATTGCCCATCAAAGTTTGTCATTGATTTGGTATACTTTATACTGAAGGAGGGGTGGTTGTTAGGGAAACTCACATACTACATATGTTAAATATTTTTGCTTTTATAAAACTCTTACCCCAATTTTACTCCATTAACTTTACCAATCGATAAATGTTGTGGTTCCAGTTTGTATATATCTTGTATGCGTAATAAATTAGCCAGAGCTGTATCGTAATCATCATCCGTTGGAAAGGTTAGGAATTCTAATTGTTGTGTATAATTTTCAGTTAAGGCTTAAAAAGGAAAAAAAGAAAGAAAATATTGTTTCTAGTAAATTGTGTCAGTTTTGTGGTCTACTCTATTTTTGGCCAGTTATCGATCCGGCCAGAAATGCAGCACCATCTAGCGGGAAGTTGAGCTAAAGCTTGTAGTTTGTTCAGAGCAGAAAATCGAGTGTTTCATTTGTTACTTTTTATTTAAAATTTATGTTTGTTGATAAAAATTTTCATAATAAAAAATATACATTTACTCAAAATATTTGTACAGTAACTGACTGCAGTGGCGTGCCCAGGGGGTCCGGGCTAGGGCTACCACCCCCCCCCCCCCCCCCCCCCCTCCCGTTTAGTATACATATATACAAAATAGCTTGTACTTTTTTGTTTCCAATTGATTTTCTTTGCAAGAACAAATTGATTTTTTTGCAAGACCAATTGATTTTTTTGCAAGTCCAATTGGGTTTTACCAGATTTCAGGGAAATTTGCTAAATGAGAAAAATTTTCTTTGAAATCAGGGAAATTTTCTCAATTTTCTCTCAGTAACCGAACCTTGTAATATGTACAAAATTTTAATTCACCACTGCTAACGATGAAATCTCTATATTTATCCTTTCATTATTATTAATTATTTCCACACTCATAATATTATTTGGGTAAAAACAGCCAAAAATACACTTTTAAGTTTTTAAAGGTTGTTTTACACGTTGACTACCCTTATCTGTTATTACTTAGTATTGGGTTTAAAAATCAGCAAAACAACAAAATAATACAAACGTTAGAAAAAAAATATATGTAGTTTATTTTTTTTAAATATTTTATTTTGTGTATTTTGTTTTCAAATATTGTATTTTGAGCTAACTAAACAAAATCTAAACTTAATTCAGATTTACAAATTTCTATTAAATTTTAAAAATTTTTCAATAATATGTAAATTTTGTGTATATTAATTGATCTATATGTTTTAATTATATATATTTAAAATTTATCAGGCTAGAGATCATAATTTAATGTTACTAAGTTTTTTTTTATAAAATGGAAAAAACTATTTTTTTCAAAAATTTTTCAAAGAAATTTTGAAACCTTTGTCAATTTCTATTTAGTTTACAATTTATTTTCTTTGAAAAAAACGTGATTCTAATTGTATTACTTTTTTTTTTAATTAAAAATCTGAAATTCAAATACCACATTAATTTCAGAGTTATGAGTTTTTTTTTATTCAAAACATATGTATTCAAAATTGAAAATATTTTTATTTACAACTTAACTTATATAGAATTTCAATGTAGTTATAGTAGTTTAAAAGTTAGAATTTATAAAAATGCCTGAAAAGTCCTGAAAATTGTAGGTTTTTCTCTTTTAAATGTAAATAAAAATATTTGTCATAAAAATATTTTAAAATTTTCTATTTTTAATCTGATAAAATATTAAAAACAACAAAAGCTAGCAAATAAATTATGTGTTTGTTAATAAAAGTAGAACAGGATATATAATATAATTGCTGTATTTCGTGTTTCGTCGACGTCTATATATGAAAAAAGTTGTTATAGATAAAAAATAAAGCTGTTTTATAAAAAAAAAAATTTCCATAATGTAGGCAAAATTGCCTAAAAATGGTAATTGAAATTACAAAAAAAATTCCGAATTAAAAGAACAAAATTTAAATTCAAAAAATTACATATAAAGTTAAAAACTTTCCAATTGATATTTAAAAAGATCAATAAAGTAATAAAAAACACAATTAAAAAAATTCTTGAAATTAAACAAATATTTATTTTATTTAATTTGGTGTTTTTAAATTTAAACTGATGCTTTATAAATTACATTTAGAGTCATTAGGAAATTTTTTGAAATGGTTTTTGAATTTGAGTTTTCTATGATATTGCGTCTTAGAGCTTGGCAATTTTGAAACTTATTTAGAATAATATTTAATCTTAATGTATGTAAAACAAAATGTTCGCCTGCGGCGCCAACTTCAGCAACTATTAATATACGAAAAACAAAATGAACATTTTTTAACAAAAATCGCGCGATTTTTGGTAAAAATTTTCACCTGACAAATAGATTTTCAGGTAACAATAATGTGGTAAAGAATTTGTAATATATAGCACCAAGGCCAGTCTTTGATGTTTCGTCAAAAGAATTTTGTAGCATAATAGATTTTTATCAAAGTGATCTTAAAGCGGAAGAAGTAATAAATAAGTTTAAAATAAAAATTGTTTATAGATTTAAAACCCAGCAAAAACACACCTTACCAAATAATGGGTCTAGTAATCTTAACTCTAAGGTTTGCACCTATTACCCTTTATATTAATTAATTTATTCTAACTTTTTTTATATGGGATGTCCCATAAGGTAAGGTGTTCTGCTTACGTGCAATTTTCCGAGTTTCCACAGAAGCTCCTAAATTTTCCGACTAATTTTATTTATTTTGGATTCCTCATAATTTTTGCTTTAAGAATCAGCAATAAAAAAATGGGCCCCGACTCCTTGTTTGGACAGGAGAAGAGCATTTAAGAGACCACCTTGTTCTCATTGTTTTTATTTTTTATAATTGAATTATTTTTAATTGTTTAACATTATTTTATTTTATTATTAAAAATACATTTTAAAAATTATTTTACAGTTAAAAATACATTTATGAAGAAAAAATCTTTCTTATTTTGCTGCTTATACTTAATTACAATATTTATTAAAAATTTCAATTGTCTTGGCATCATTATAAAATTAAAGTAGTACCGCTTTACATTAAGAGTACCGCTTTACATTAATTGACATATCAGAAATATATGGTATGAAGCAATGAAACTTTTGCGTTAAAGTTATAGTTTTGACATTATTATATCTGTTTTGAAGTCGTCGCTCCATGGCATCGTGTTCTTTTTGAGTGCATAAAACTGTGTTAATGGCAATTTCCTTGCTTTGAATCCACGAAAACAAATGTTGTACATTTAAGATCTGGTCAGTATATGGCCTTTGCAAACTTGCCTTAGTCGCCATACGTTTTAGGGTTCCCCCTAACGCATCGCATGGGCCCTTACCGTGGGACGTCGCAAAAAAGTGCCACTCGACCTTGCAGTTTTGTTCTTCTTCAATTATGCAAAGATTGTAAAATTTTTTTTTATTCTTGTACTGAGAAGCCGCGCCGTCTGAGAAAAACGTTACTTTGTCGATTGCATCGAATTTTTATCTTAAGAATTCAAACAGTTTCATTTGAAATAAATAAACGGACACATAATTATGAGCTAAACTCTCCGCGACAACAACAAGGCTAACGGTCTGTAGTTCGTTATCTTCGTTTTTGAAATAAATGCAAGAATGATGCACCGTGCACTGGTCGTTTGCCCAGTGATAAGCCTGAATTTCATCCTGAACGAGAAAAGTGTAATTCTCGACAAAGTCGCTTATCACAATGAATTCATTTTGGGCTAATTTCTCCTTACTTTCCTTTAGAAATTTCGATTGCATCTCGGATATGAAATGGTGCGCTTTCAGTTCATTCAACTTGAATCCGAATTCCTCGATGAATTCCGGATTCTGCTTTACCACTGTTTGAAATGCACCTCCTGAATTAACAGCTGTTCAAACTTTTCCGCCAAATATTGCTCTAGCTCGTCAATCTTCGGACAATTGTCGCATTTGGACAGATGACAATTTTCCGTGGGGTATGCGCACAACGACTTCGACAGGAGGTCCCTATATGTTTCAATTTCACCGTGAAATACTTTCAATTTCTTGCATGGAAAGAACATTAATTTGATGTTTTGATGAAATATGCAAACGCAGACTGAATGCGTTCCGTGCCTGTCTAATGCCAGCACGCATTCTTTTGGTCGTAGGATGGCAAACTTAGAAAATCCCACTTTTTCTGCTGGGTATTTCTCTTTGAACTGATGGTATGCTTCGGATAGATTACATAATAATAATCTGCGCTGCTTGTGTACTTTTTCTCCATCTTCACGTGTGATAACATAGTCACGTGTACCTGGGCAGGCGCGGCTGTTGTCATCATTGCAGTAAAAATCTTGAATCAATTTCACCGTTGCTTCGCTGAGGGTCCTTGAGACAAATTTCTTGGTGGGAGTCGCCAATATGCCTTTCTGTCGAACTAATTCTTTGCTTCTTCTCGCGATGTAAAAAGATGTTTGAAACTGTTCAGAAATCTTGCGTATAGACCATGATTGAGGCAGCACAGATAAAATGAGATATTTCTCCGGAAAAGTGGTCGTTAAATTGAATTTTATTTTTAACTGCTCAATCATTTGTTTGCCGTCATCAACGTCATCAGAGCCTTCATCAAATATTGTCGCGATTGCACTCATAGCCTTGCCTTTTTTATCTTTCCTGTATTTTTCACTTCGCAACTTTCTTTTTCTAATAGGCGTTTCACCTAAAGTGGTAATAGCCTCATTCAAAGGACTCAAAGACATATTGACCATCGGAATGTCTGCCTCACTATCAGATGAAACATTTTGTTCAATTGTCATTTCACTCTCGGATTGTGGTTGCATTTGTTTCAATGCATTTGCTTGTTGAGAAAAATCGATTTTACACTTGGGGCAAATGAATTGTGCTTCTTCACCGTATTGTATATTTAATTCATTCATGTATCGCTTCGAAATACCAGTTAATTTTAATACTTTTATCTTTTTCGAACGATGTCCACTCTTGTTAAACGGATTGCAGCAAAATTGATTCATTTTACTTTAAATTGTCTTTACAGCTTCACTCTTTACTTTACAAAAAAAACACTTTAACACTTTCACGTTTAGTATTCAACTGAAATTTGACTCAGAGTGTGTGAAGTATTTATATTTATTTTTTGGTAAAAAATAGGTAAAAAAATAAGCGATATTTGTTTTTCTTTAATAGGAAAATTTGCGTGAACTACTGGTCATAAAATGTTTTTTAAAGAGGGACTTAATTGGTTACTGCCAATAAGCAGACCACAGGTCATAAAATGTTTTGTAAATTTTTTAAATTACCAGGTAATAAATATTTCGCCATATTTATGGAAAATCCGTGTTTTATGACTTGTTTCTGCACGTGTCATTTTAGGCGAAATATTTATTACCTGGTAATTTAAAAAATTTACAAAACATTTTATGACCTGTAGCCTCAGTCGGGTTTGGTGTGCCATTACATGCCACTGCTGCTATTATCCATGGATTTATGGCCGATCTTGTGAAGGCAGGCAGACCATATTCACTACACACTCAACTTGGGGCTCTTAAAAAAAATTGATTTGTTTCTTCATAAATGTATTTTTAACTGTAAAATAATTTTTAAAATGTATTTTTAATAATAAAATAATGTTAAATAATTAAAAATAATTCAATTATAAAAAATATAAAAACAATGAGAACAAGGTGGTCTCTTAAATGCTCTTCTCCTGTCCAAACAAGAAGTCGGGGCCCATTTTTTTATTGCTGATTCTTAAAGCAAAAATTATGAGGAATCCAAAAAAAAATAAAATTAGCCGGAAAATTTAGGAGCTTCTGTGGAAAATCGGAAAATTTAATTTTCATGGGAAAATTTAATTTTCATGGGAAAAAAGGTAAATTTCTGAGAAAAATTAGGAAAATTTTATTTTTCAATTAAAGCCTTTCCAACGAGCTATCACTCGTTGCGATCGCTTTAGTAGTTTTTTTTTTAAACAACTTTCAATGAGGTCCCTTATGAAGAATTCTTCAATTTTGTCACATGACAGTGGTGTACACCACCACTAAACCAGTCATTATAAAAAAAAAAATATGTAGGTACATTATTTTTTGCTGGGCAATCGATTGAGACTATTTATTTTAAAATCGGAGAGGGGTCGTCCAAAAGGTGATCGCTTTCATATGGAATTGCTCTAAATATATATTTTTGCATAATTTTTGGAACACATTTTCTCGAGTCCTATTGGACAACACAGGGGATCAATATTTTGGTAGAACATGGTCCACTCCTTTAATTTTTAGAAACATCGAGATATTTGGAAATGAAAGAATACTGTTTTTGTTACGAAATATATTTTTTTATTCAATATAATCTCCTAGAAGCTCAATACGCTTGTTCCAATGATCCGCCAATAATTTTATCCCATCCTTATAATGGTTTTCCGGAAGCTCTGCAAAATAACCGTCTACGGCTGCTATGGCCTTTTCATTCGACGAAAAATGCTTTCCACGAAGGAATTGTTTGAGATTTCTGAAGAGATAGTAGCCACTGGAAGCCAAATCTGGTAAATACGGTGGATGTTCAAGCAATTCGTACTTTGATTCTTTGAATTAGACCATCGTCAAAACACTTTTGTGAGCAGGTGCATTGTCTTGATGAAAAATGATTTTTTTCTTCTTTAAACCAGGTCTTTTCTCTCGAATTTTTTCATCCAGCTAATTCAAAAGGCCTCAATAATATTCAGAGTTGATTGTTTTTCCTTTGTGAAGATAATCAAACAACAAAATTCCTTTTGCATCCCAAAAAACTGATGCCATAACCTTCTTTGCTGATCGTTGTGACTTCACCTGCTTTGGATCTGAACAACCAGCTTCAGTCCACTGTAATCGTTCTTGTTTCAATTTAGGATCATGGTGGTAGATCCAAGTCTCATCCATAGTTATAAAACGACGCAAGAAGTCGGTTTTATTCGGCTTAAAACGCTCCAAATTACACTGAGAAATTTGTTTTCGATACAGTTTTTGTTGAATTGTTAATGTGTGCGGCACTAACTTTCCAAACAGTTTTTTCATACGTAATTGTTCATGTAAAAAATGGAGTACTCGTTCGTCTGAGATACCTATGGCATTATAAATTTCACGCTTAGTCAAACTTGGATCTTCACTAACCATATTATGTACCTGCTCAATGATTTCTGCTGTGGTTGCAGTTTTTGGTCGTCCTTCGCGTTGATCGTCTTCAAGGCTGGTACGACCACGTTAAAATTCACCAGCCCAAAATTCAACGGTGCGTCTTGAAGGTGAGGACTCGTTATACACTTCTAACAATTGTTCATAAATTTCCTTTGCTTTTAAACCCTTCAAAACAAAGAATCTAATGACTGCACGATATTCAATTTTTTCCATATTAAAAAAAATCAATGACACGTCAACTTCAAATGGCTTGTAAACAAAGAAAGAATTGACAGAATGACTTGCAACTTTGCATGTGTTCTCAGCACAGTTATACCAACTTGAGAAAAAAAAGTTTGGAACTAGCAGTGCCATCTCTTGGTGAGCGCAGGAACTTTTCAACCAACCTGTATTACAGGATACTGATAGAATTTGAGACATACATATGTATTCCATGGGTTGTCAAAGGCCAAAAAGTAGAAGTATTTTGTCAGTTTTAACAATTTTTTTATTCGCATTGAAATTCAAGTAATTTTCATTTGATTTTTATAGATTTTTTCTCCTGATTCCAAATGTGGTCTTCAAAATTTTTCAATCTCTTTACAATTTTGAAAAGTTTTATAAAAAGGATATTTCGGAACTACAGTTAAAACTCGATTTTTGCCCCAAGATGTTTAAATTTTTTTGTGTTATATTTGTGATCTTTACTACAAACACAAATGAGTTAAAATAAATTAATTCGACACTGCTCTAAGCTAATTAGTAGGCTTTTTCCTGTTCACTTACATGATTATTTGTTTTATTAAACACTTTTAATTCATAAATTGATAAAATACACATTAATAAATAAAGTTATTTTAACAATGACTCATTATTATTTATATTAAAATAATAGAAAAGGTAAGCCATTACACGTAACTTATTATTATTTAATTCAAAATAATAAAATAAGTAACATATTATAGGTAATACATTATTTTTATTTTTAAAATAATGCTGAATGTAAGGAGGACTTATTACAAAGTAATGTGTAAGGTAATGATATGTCATTACCATGTTTTTGCTGGGAAGATGTAAATTTTGTTTTAAATGCTTCAAAAAGGTCAACAAATTTAGGTTTAGAAATTGCCAGCTTTTAAAAAAATTTTAGAAAATATATTTTGGGCTCCCCCCCGATACAAAAATCCTGGGCACGCCACTGTTACAGCCGAATTTAAGCCTTTTTTTACTTGTTGGTTTTTTTTTTCAAATTATTATTTGGCAACTCTACATTACAATTTTCTACCATAGTTTTATCTAATTAAAGTTTTTATCACTTACCTTCTGTATTTAAATATTCCTCAGCATAATTTGTTAAGCCTTTCCAGTCTGAAGTAAATCTTTTTAAAATAGTAATGGCATTAATGGGATTATATAAATATTTCTCTCTGTCCGTAGCACCATCATGAATATTTTGTATTTCTAGAGTTTTCCTAAAAAAAAACACCACAAATAAATATTTTTGATCATACATCGATTCAAATAGTTTGCCGTTCAACTTAATATCAGCTATGCAAACCTTTTAAGAAAGTTTAATTTGTATTCTTGTGTTTCTATAAAATGCCTCAGGTTATCGATTAGAACTTTTTCAGTATTAAGCATTTCTTGCAAATCATCTTGTGCTCCTAGAGTTGAGGATAGCGATGATGATGATGATGATGATGATGAAGAAGAAACAATATATTCACTATACACATATGATTTTGATAAAATAGCATTAATGATTATTGTTGATATTATCATAAACGAACACATGTTTTAGGTGAATTTTTTTAACTTGGAGTTCATTGGCTTTTGAATGACTTTTTTATTTATTTATTTTTTTTTTTTTTTGTTAAAATATGATTAATAGTAGTTAAACATGTATGTGATGTTTGAGCTATTTGGTCAGCTGGTGTGCCGTTAACAATGGTCAAGTTCAAGGTGTCTTAAAATGTTTATTTTCTTTTTGTTAAAATTTCTAAATTCATTATAAATTTATATCCTGGTTTTTTTTTTAAAGTTTGGTTGTTAACGTTTTGAGTTGTTTTTATAAACTAAATTTACAAATCTTGACCATTTTAGATTTTAGCTCAGTAAGAACGTTTCTTTTTTTTTTTTGCCAATTCTCAAAGAAAAGCTTTCTTTTTCGTTTGTTTCATAGGGGTTAGGTCAAAAACAAGTTTAAAAATTTTTAAATTATTCATTAAAACTATTAAGCAATTATTAGTTCATTAATATGTATGAATTTTTTCATGTTATTCAATTTTGTGTGTATACTGTCAGTCGTTTAGTCTTTATGTTATTCTTAAATTAGTTTTTTTTTCGTATCTATTTGATAGTTTTTGTTTTATCTATTTGCTTAAAACTTCCCCCAATATTTAATCAATTGACATTTGAATATATTCCCCATATCTGTGTGTTCATTTGAAAACAATAAAATGTTTACACACAAGTAAATTGTACGTGTAGTTTGAATCAAACAGTACAAAAACTTATCAATACTAAATGCATTTTAAATAGACAAATTGTAAAACATCAAATAAATAAGATAATGCAACATTCGTTTATGAAATGCAGGCTAAAAGTCGGATACTTCGTTGCCAGTTGTTTTAAATATTGGAATATATGTATAAGGCTTTCCAATAAGGACTTGACAATTTTTTAAAAAACGCAAACTATTTGAGATATTTCCAAAACTTTATGATCGACTTGAAATACAATCAAAACATTTATGAATGTAACTCGACTTCGTTTATATGGCCACCGCGGGCACGTCGGCAGAGGTCGATTCGTTGGACCCAATTTTCGATTACTCGGTCACACATTTCGGCCGTAACGGCCGCTATTTCGCGTTCAATGATAGCTCTGAGTTCTTCCAACGTGGTCAGCTTGTTAGCATAGGCCATAAAAGTCTAGAGGCCCCAAGAAAAAAAGTCTAGAGGCTTTAAATCGCACGAACGAGACGGCCAATTGACTGGTCCATTTCTTGAGATAACACGCTCACCAAACTAACTCTTTAATAAATCCATTGTATGGTTTGTGGCACCGTCCTGTTGAAACCACATGTCGCCCAAATCCATGTTTTGGGACCAAAAATAATCGGTAATCATGGCGCGATAACGATCGTTATTGTCGACACCGCACCAAAAAGTTATTTTTTGTGGTGACTCATGAAGCACATGTGAATTTTCATCAAACCAATAACGCATATTTTGCTTATTGACGAACCCATTGAGCCAAAAATGAGCTTCGTCACTGAAGATGATTTTGCTCTTAAAGTTGCGGTCACCGACACCGAATTTCGGTAGTATATTTTTATAATTTGCATACGTTGTTCGTTCGTGTACTTTACCATGGTGAAAATGTTGAGTTTACTGAAAAAAAAATGAATGTAACAGTTAGATGATCAGTGAAATAGTGCGTTCACAAATTACATTCAAAGTTGTCAAGTACCTATTGGAAACCCCTTTATTAAGAAGCAAATTTAATTTATTTTTCCTATGGAGTTTTCTTTTTTAACTGTGGTAAATTAGATATCTCAAAAAGTGTATTTTTAGTAAATAAGCCCATACCCCAGGACGGCTTACACTCAGAAAAAAAAGTTACTATTTTTGTACTGATTTTTGGTAAAAAAAATTATTATTAAGCAAATCTTTTTACATTTTACCAATTACAGAGTTTTTACAGGATATTTACAAATTTTCGGAAAAAGTTTTGGAAAAAAAAACGGCCCGATGATGCCGCCAGCTCATAATCCGCACCAAACTGTCACTCTTTGTGGGTGCATTGGTTTTTCGACAATCACTCTTGGATTATTATTCGCCCAAATGCGGCAATTCTGCTTATTGACGAATCCACTGAGGTGAAAATGTGACTCATCACTGAAGATGATTTTCTTCGAAAATAGATCATCCACTGTTGCCAACTCTTGCCACCATTCTGACCATTGACGACGTTTGGAATGGTCAAGAGGCTTTAGTTCTTGAGTCAATTGCACCTTGTAAGCATGTAAATGCGAGTTGAAGTGGACGGCTCTTCAGCCACACTATCGCGAACAGCAGCAATATTTTCTGCAGTACGAGCTGTACGAGCATGCACTGGTGTTTTCACATCTCCCACAGACCAGGTTTGTTCAAATTTTTGCACGATTTTTCCGATTGTACGCACATTTGGACGATTAAATTGACCGAAAAAATCACGAAGTGCACGATATGCATTTTGATTTGAACGCCCATTTTCATAATAAGCCTGAATAACTTTAACGCGTTGCTCGATTGTGTATCTTTCCATGATTCAAATTGAGTTAGTCTAAAATTGAGAAATGTCAAATGAAATGCAGAAAAAAACTTGACGTTTAGGTGTGGTTCACATTCAACATCGGCCCTTAAAATTTAACCACTCTTTATTTAGTATTTTTTTTTTTTTTTGCTGATTTCAGCAAACAGATTTTAAATATCACTTTACAAAAAATATACCAAAATTTAGTAGCGGCTATTAATTTTTCTACTAATTTCATTGCACTACACGTCAGCAGACATGTGTTGCTAATGTAAGCAAAAAATACCGCTGGGCTCAAATTAGAAAAATTTCCCGTAATAACAGCAAAAGAGTAAGAGTTTTCCCTTTTCTGCCTTTACCCGCAAAAATTTCCAAAAATCTGCGTGGATATCTACGAACTTTTTTTTCGCTTTTTATCACTATTTTTGCCACGGCATTATTGTTTATTAAAAAACGTAGCGCTGTTGGGACATTACGGAATGTCAATTAAATTTTTTTTATTTTGTTTGTACCATTTTTAATTAAAAGTTTAGTCATATCAATTAAATTTTTAATACTTTTGACAATATATAAAATACATATAATTTTAATTTATTTATATCTTAACTTTTATTACAGTTTTTTTTTTGCAAAATTGAATCTCATATCCCTAAACAAAAAATAATTAATAAAAGCGTCATAACTTAATTTTTTAAGAAAGAGAACAGCCAAAAAGTAATGAGTAGGAGTAGGAACTTAGAGAAGCAAGGCTTTTGGATCACATCACCCGAGTCAAGGAGAGGAATTTGCACACTTCAGTCGACAATATACAAGTGCAAAGGGCAGCCGAAACACTGATAGAAACTATCACGAAGGCGTGTAACGTAGAAATGCCCAGAATTAAGAAACATCAACAAACCCTCGGTCTACTAGTGGAACGACGAAATTCGCGAACTAAGAGGCAAATGCCTCTCTGCACGGCGAGCATCAGCCCGCCATCATGGTGACTTGACTCTTTTGTACAAATACAAAAGAACACGGAAATTGTTAAGGTGTGCCATAAATGAAAGCAAAAGAAGGTGCTGGATTGAACTATACAAAGAGATAGATGATGATCCGTGGGGTAAGCCCTTTAAGATAACGATTGAAAAACTGGGAGGAATGAAACCAATTTCTGGTATTAAGGAACCGGCGTGAGCGACCACTATAGTGCAGACACTGTTCCCTTTTAATTAAGATGGACTGGAACGGAAGGCTAAGCTAAAGGAAAATCACTTTACTCCTCTGACTATAGAGGAGCTACAGTATGCTTGTAAAGGGTGGTTGAATTTTAAGGGCCGATGTTGAATGTGAACCACACCTCAACGTCAAGTTTTTTTCTGCATTTCATTTGACATTTCTCAATTTCAGACTAACTCAATTTGAACCATTGAAAGATACACAATCGAGCAACGCGTAAAAGTTATTCAGGCTTATTATGAAAATGGGCGTTCAAATCAAAATGCATTTCGTGAACTTCGTGATTTTTTTTGGTAAGCATAATCGACCAAATGTATCCACAATCGGGAGAATTGTGGGCAAATTTCAGCAAACCTGGTCTGTGAAAACACATGTGCATGCTCTCCCAGTTCGTTCTGCGGAAAACATTGCTGTTGTTCGTGATAGTGTGTCAGGAGGTCGGTGAATGGTGTTCGCTATCGCGAGATGATAACGAACTTATTGTTTCAACAGGACGGTGCCACTTGCCACACAGCTAACGAAGCAATGGCTCTTTTGCGCGACAAATTCAATGGCCGTGTTATCTCACGTGGTGGCGATATCAATTAGCCGCCAAGATCATGTGATTTGACACCGTTGGACTTCTTTCTTTGGGGTTATTTGAAAAAAAGGTGTACGTCGATAAGCCAGCAACAATTCAAGAGCTAAAGGATGATATAATTCTGCACATTAACGGCATAGAACCTCAATTATGCCTCAGCATCATCGAAAAGTTGGATCATCGGATGGAGGTGTGCCGCCGAGGTCGCGGCGGCCATTTGGCCGATATACACTATATACACTTTATAACCTTCGATGTACGAAATGCCTTTAACACCGCGAAGTGGAACGTGATACTGGAGGCTCTTAGAGGCAAAGGCGTGGTCACCTACCTTTACAACATAATCGAGGATTATTAAGATAACAGGATCCTCTTATACGAGACAGAGAATGGAATTGAGAGATATTGTATTACCTCCGTCAAACCCCAGGGCTCTGTTCCAGGCCCCTTTCTTTGAAATATAATGTATGATGGCCTATTGAATATAAATCTTTAAGAGGGTGCGAATATAATTGGCTATGCAGATGATATTGCACTGGTTATATCTCAACCAGGACCCAAATTAATCGAAATAATAACGAACGACAGCCTAATTCGTTGTTGCAGATGGTTAAGGTGAAATGGCCTGGAAATGGCACTAGGCAAGACAGAAGCAATTCTGGTTACGGATCGTAGGATTTACCTGCAGGGCAGTGAGATACAATTTTGACGGAGTCTGTGTTACTTGGACGTTCAACTCGACTTTAGACTCAGCCGTAGTCAGCATGTGCATGGGGTACGTAATAAATCCATGCGAACGGCAACGTCTCTGGCCAGAATAATGCCGAATCGCGGAGGTCCCAGGCCATATATAAGGAGACTTATAAACAGTGTGGTACATTCCCAACTACTTAATGCTGCACCAATAATTTCAACAGTAAAGACCATAAGGGTAAGAACGAGAGAATTGCAGAAGCCACAAAGGATAAGCGCGCTTCGTGTCATATCAGCGTACAATAGGTGCGGCATTAGTACTTGCAGGACTACCACCAATAGACTTACTGGTACTGGGGAAAGAAGAGATTTACAAGGGATCGAGACTTATAAGATGCGGACAATTTAGCCCGATGGAGCAAAGACTTAAAATAGCCGAAATAAAGAAAAATGGAAGAAACACCCTAATAATGAAATGGCAAGAGCGGTGGAATCTGAATGAAAACGAAAGATGGACTTATAGGCTAATCCCCGATATTAGAGTTTGGATCGAAAATCATGGTAGCCTAAACAAGGATCTACACTGATTTAAGCTACGAGAATCTAGTAATTGTGAGTCTTGTGGTGCTTTGGCGGAGGATGTAAATCACATACTATTTCAATGTGAAAAATGGTCTGAGAAGCGGCGAGATCTTTATGAGAAACTAGGGATAACATTAACTCCTAAAACCATGGTAGGAAAAATGTTGGAATCGGAGAGAATACGGAAGCGTTGTGAGCGATTTATAAATTCCATAATGAAGGAGCGGTGTACGGTTTCCGAACCTCCTGGCCTAAGGATAGGAAGGATGAAGTAGGAACCGTACGAAAATAAACCCCCCATCCTGATGAAATGCTGACGCGGTTCCGGGGTGGAGTTATCGTCAACAAAGCTATATCTCCAGCCTCACCCCCATCTCCCCCTCTACATGCCCAGACCTACCCCCACACATACCTCCACCACTACCCATAGCACTACCCCAACCCCTACCCCACCATTACCCCTACCCAACGCCTACCCCAACACCTACCACAACCCATTACTCCAACCCCTACCGCAACCCCTACCCCCAGCGCATTACCCCTACCCCAACGCCTACCCAAACCCCTACTCTTACCCCAACCCCTCCCAAACCCCTACCGCACCTTCTACCCCAGACCCACAACTCCACAAATTCATTTTATTGTATTAACAAAAAAAAAAAAATAAAATTTTAGAGAATTAATTTCAAAAGTAGGGATTTTTATCTGTTTCATACTAAATAATAAAAATAAAATAATTTATTCATATTTTTTTTAAATAAGTTTTTTTTGCACATTCGTCAATAAAGCTATATTTTATTTTTAAAAGGTAATGATATATCTCCATCTGGTTTTAAATCACAAGGGCGTTTAAACTCTTGTCCCACCGAATGGAACCATTCATTGCATACTAAAAGTAAATAAAGGAAAATTAGAAAATGAATTTAAATTATACATTATTATTATTTAAATATCTTAAATTAACTTACTCCATTTGGAACCTTTTAATACAGGACAACCAGCATGTTTGGTACGATAATCAAATTCCAATGATTTGTGTAAATTATTCCATACTACAAGACTATATTTAACAGCTGGAACAGCTAAACGTAAATATGGAAAAGCTGTAGCACCACCCATTTCAACTTCATTGATCTATTAAACGGGTATTAAAAACAATTATAAAAATATTGTACTACCAGTATTTAATTCTGTAATAAACCTACATAAAATAAAGCCGTTAATATACGATTACCCTTTTCTGGACAATCTTGATCTGGATTCTGTACAAAAAAAAAAAAACATTATTAAGATATTATAAAATTTTTTAAAACTTTTCATTCCAACTTACTTCGAAAAAATCATAGTGAGGACCATAATGACCTCCAATACCATAATTTGCCACCTGTAAAGCTTCTGCACTAACCATACTCAAGCCGGTAATATCCTCTAACCTTTGAGAGATTTTTGCTAGAAATTCATGTTGATTACAATAAAGCCATGATTGTTTACTAATACGTATTTCATTATAATTTGAATTCACTCTAGAACCAACTTTAGACCTTTCAAGAACATCTTCAACATTTTCAATTATCTGTTCAATTTCTTTTTCATATATCGTTTGATGATAATAGACCACAAATGGCTCATGATATAATTCTTCCATTTTAAAAGGACCAATAAAATAAAAGGGGACATTATTTGTAACATAACGACAACGTAATAGTCTCTTTTCCTTGGGTGTCAATTGCAATTCACCACTACATACTTTGGCATATAAGTCTTGTAGTTCAGATTTCTGAAAATTAAATTTTCATGTAATGTTTTCATATTTTCTAATAATTTGGTACTGGTTTATACCTGCTGCTGTGGTTTATTAATAACTCTTACATGCCTCTCAGCTATCAGTTGATTATCAAATATCTGCAAATTGGCCAAACCATATTTATTTTCTGGATCCAGTTGCATCAGCTTATAATTCATTAAGCTGGCTAATTTTCGATTACCTTTGAAAAATATATGACATTTAATATCGTATCAAGCAAATATTTTTTAATGTTGAATGAAACTAAATCTCATATTTTGTAAAACACGTTGATGAAGTGAACTTTCTATGTAAATGCATATTGTAATGAAGCGTATATTTTAAAAACACAACCCTTCACATTTAGTGCTTTACAAAATAACCCGACTAAGAAAACTTAAATTATTCTCTAAATATATTTTTTGCTTGCATCTGCTCCCCAAAGGGCAAAGCAAGGACGGTACAAAGATCAGGATTGACAAAATGTAGTTGCCCTAGCCAAAAGTCTAGCTTCGGAGTCTCATAGCTTCTTAGCCGCCACAACTAAATTCATAGCTTTGAAAGACCAGGGACTTTTGAATTCTATATTTAAATAAATAAATATCTCTTTCCAGGGGCCTTATGAAAAATAAAATTTATTTTTTAATTCCCTAGTCATAGCCCAGGAAAATTTAGTAATAGCAGCTTATAGCTTTTTGTATTACCAATAATGACCCACCACTGCATTACTTCTAAAGTGAAAATAATGAGTTTCTAATACAGCCATACTTTACAGCCCTTGAAATTCCATGTCAGCTCCTTTTATATACCCTTCACCATGGTTGGGAAAAAACTGAAGTTTATATATGGACATATATGGAATGGACAGATTTATATACGGACGCCTTTAAGAGGAAATTAAACATTTGTTTTGGTGATAAAACTTGGACTCGGGAAGATTTATGGTTCCAGAAAGTAGGTATTTAAAAAAAAAATTATGTTTTGGCATAACTTTTTTGTATCTGAACTGATATTTCCGAGTTTTTTTTAGCAAATTTGTTATACTAAAGATTTTTTATCTTTTGCTATATAAGACGTATCCATAGGTCATATTACAGCTCTAAAATTTTAGCTTTTATAAAAATTTTGAAGTTTTTAGCCCATTTATGCATTATTTAATTTCGGTCCTACCGTTCTTAAGATATAAACTAATCTATTTTGAGCCACGCCCAATTCACAGATCTCGCCCACATTTGGTCAGATGTTGTGTATTGATAACCAAGATGCTCGTATCATATTTTGGAACTTTTCCTCTTTCCGTTCACCAAGTATACAGAAAAACTGACCAAAATCTGACCAAAAAGTCAACTGTGCTGTACGTGTTTGTTATGTTAAAAACAAATAAAAAAATCTTAATAAAATGTAAAAAAAAAATTGTACAAAAAAGTTGAATAGACGGGGATCGATCGCGCGACTAAAAGAAAAAAACAATTTATGACAAAGCGCTTAGACCACTGAGCCATTGAAGCACATACGCAATCATCGTTAATAGAAGTAAATAAACAGTTTTCGTTCAAAACTAATTTGTTTGGTTTTTAGGTAAATCTTTGTATGTGTTTGTCGTTTGTGTATAAAAGGTGAAGAGGTGAAAGAAAATAAGTTCAAGAAATAAAATAAAAAAAAAAGAACAACAACCACAAACATAATGCCAATCAGTGTTGTCTTATTATTTTTTTCAAAAATCTTTTTAGTTGTAAAAAAAAACTATTCGACCAAAAAAATATTTTTTTACTAATCGTTAAAAGAAATCACTAGAACTGCATGTGTTTTATTTCTACAAAAACGTTTGATTTATCTGGCAAATTTGCATTTGGGATTTCATTTCACTTTTTTATTCAAAAATATTTTTAATTTCTATGAAAATTTTGTATATTATTTGATCTATCTGTTTTAATTATATATTTCTAATTTTATCAGGCTCAAGAATAGTAACATTAAAAAAATTATGATCTTGAGCCTGATAAAATTAGAAATATATTTTTCTTTCTTTATCTTAATTTTAAAAATTTGAAGGAAAACAGTTTATACATTTTTTTTTTATAAATTATTATAAGTTATGACCTAAAATAGTTGCACTCAAAGGGGAATTATGTATACAATTTTCTTAATAAAATGGTTTAAAAATAAATAAAATGGTTTAAAAATCTTTTTATAAATTCTTTTAAATCAAAGCAAAAAATATAAAAAAAACCGTTTGTAATTTGTTTGTATCAGAGGGTTTTTATAAATATTTTGATGTTTTTAGCCTATTTATGGATTATTTAAATATTAATTTAAAATTTTATTTAAATTAATTATCAAATGTTAAAAAAAAAATAAAAAAAGTCCTAAGAAAATATGAAAAAATTGTACAAAAAAAAGTTAAATAGACGGGTATCGAACCAGCGCCTAAGAAAAGAAAGTATTTGTGACATACCGCTTAGACAACTGAGCCATTAAAGCTCATGTACAATCATCGTTAATAGAGATTTGTTTGGTTTTTATTTAAATGACATATCTTTGTATTGGTTTGTTGTTTGTGTATAAAAGGTGAAGAGGTGAAAGAAAAGAATTTCAACAAATGGAAGGAAAACACAAAAAAAATTAAGAATTTTTGAATAATTACCTGCATTAAATAATGCTGGTCCCAAATATTCTAAAATTTCTACATGTGTTACATATGGATACTCGTAAATTTGTGTATTATTTCTTCCATTATCATCATCATCGTCTTGTTCATTCATATTATCCAATAGTGTCATAGCTTCCGCTAACCAATCACTAGCTTGTAAATATTCGCCTGCTTCGTATAAATTTCTACCCATAATATAACAATCGTGTGCCGATAACTTTTCGCTATATTCATTATCCTTAATATAGCCCTCGACTAAATCTTCAGTATCAAGTTTATACATTTTTTGCAAACGTCCCAAACCTGTGGCTGCTCCCCGTAAATCATCCTGAGTGGCGGGAGTATACTCACTGGCCGGTAATGTAACAGATTTATTAAAAGCTTTAAAGAAGAAAATATTTTAAATTTTATAAAGATTCGAATGATTCGGTTGCAGCAACAAAATATCATCTCAGACTAAATAAATTCAGCAAAACTTTTGCTAGGAAATATGTACATATTTTAACACAGGCATGTCACTTAAGTTAAGTACTTATATTTTTCTTGCCAATAAGTAGTTACATCCATATACATTTGTAATAGGTTATTATTTGTAATGGCAAATCTTATTGTTGGCCGTAAAGAAATGGTGAGCTCTTACCTCCAATAGCATGCCCCTATTAAAATAATGGGTTTTTTTAACCCCTAAAGGTAATTGGAGTTTTTTGATGGGAATTTTTTTGCTAAAACCGATTGTGTTTTTTTTACTGAATTTTATAAAAAATAATTACCTTCATATTCAGCGGCCATTTCAGTTAAATCTTCTATATGTTTCCAATCTAATACCAATCTTTTTATTATGCTAAATCCATGGATTGGATCTTGAAAATATTTGTTGGGATTTTTTAAAATTTCTTCATGTTCTCCCTCGACTTCGTCAAGAAAACTTTAAGAAATTGTTTGAAATAAGAATAATATAAACGCAGAATACCTTCATTTTGTATTTTTTACAAACATTTAAGCAAAAAAAAAAAAAACATTGTAAAGTTAAAAAATAAAACTTTTTTTAAGGAATCTAAAAATATTAAATTCCTCTTATTAAATATTTTGTTGAATAACAAAGTCATAGTTAGTAAATTCTGTAATTGATTCAATAAAAAAATTATCAGTAATGAGGAATACTTAGGAAAATATAAATATTGATAATTTTTCAAATTAAATCAATTAAAAAATTATCAAACTATGCAGTTGTTAATATTTTCGTGTGTGATATTAACCAAGAAGGTGGCTCTTGAAAATTCCAAATTTTTCAAAATAACTTTAACAATCAGCAGATAAAACTGTAATACCTTTCAATTCTCTTATTGACTTTTTCCACATTATTAAAATATTCTTCAACGAAATTAACAAAATAATTTTCAGCATCTAATAACTTTTCCAAACCCACAACTGATGTGTAATAATCGCCTTTAATTTGATAGACAAAATTAAAAAATATGAAAAATTTTAATAATTTATTTAATAATTTCATTTTTTTATTAAACTCCGTAATACTATTTAATATCACTACAAATTCGAAACTAACATTAAGAGAGAATTTGAAAAAGATATTAGAGTTAAAATATGTAAAATTTCCAGAAGATCCAAAAATGTATTTAAACAAGTGTTTTTTTAATATCAATTAATTTCATTTTGGGGAAATTGTCATTACACTTTTTATTATTTATTCTCACACTAACTCATATATTTTCATATATAATCTACAGTTTGGCCATAAATTTGTATTTTTGTTTGACATTTTATATTCAAATATATATTTCTAATTATAAATTAATATAAAAAAGAACACCAAATTTCAATTTAAAACAGTTAATGATAACAAAAGTTTGAGTTTTTTTTTTGTTTAAACATGTAGCTTATTTATAAATAAAACACCAATCCCTTGTTTAACATTTTTTGCTTAGTGGCCATTAAGGCATTCTTTTCAATTATGGATCACAGAAAAAGTACCAGCAGGGTAAGGGGTAAGTAAGGGGTTAGTAAGGTGTTGGTAAGGGGTTGGTAAGGTGGTGGTAAGAGGGTTGGTAAAGGGTTGGTAAGGGGTTGGTGAGGGGTTGGTAAGGGGTTGTAAGGGGTTGGTAAGGGGTTGGTTAGGGGTTGGTAAGGGGTTGGTAAGGAGTTGGTAAGGGGTTGGTAAGGAGTTGGTAAGGGGTTGGTAAGAGGTTTGAAAGGGGTTGGTAAGAGTTTGGTAAGAGGTTGGTAAGGAGTTGGTAAGGGGTTGGTAAGGGGTAGTAAGGGGTTGGTAAGGGGTAGTAAGGGGATGGTAAGGGGTAGAAGGGGTAGTAAGGGGTTGGTTAAGGGTTGGTAAGGGTTGTTTAGGGGTAGTAAGGGGTAAACTCTGTGACTGGTCCATTTCAAGTAGGGATATTATTAATTCAAGGTCCCAACACTAATATAAATTTTTAGATTTAGTTAGTTTTTATTTGTCAAAGCGCACAATATCAATTTTTGTACAAAAACATTTGTCAGTAGTTCGGTCCATATATCTCCCACCATTTCCATTTCCGACATGCGAAATCGCTTTAATTTACATGGGACCCAATTTCCTTGCTTTTGAATGAGTTCCAATGCTTTGAAACGTAAGAAAGTGGCTTGTTGTGTGACTCCAAATAATAATGCAAGTTTTTCCTACGTTTGACAACAATCTTCGTCGAGTAATGCTTCCAATTTCTTATCTTCAAACTTTTTCGGCTGACCAGGCCTCTTCTTGTCTTCTGTGTCGAATTCACCACCTTCGAATCGGGCAAACCATCGTTCACAAGTTTTTTGAGTTGTTGTATGTTGACCGTATGCTTCTACCAACAATCGATAACTTTCAGCAGCCGTTTTCTTCAAATGCAAGAAGGTTTTTAGACTTCCCCGCAAAACGTCTTTTTAGGCAGAAAATTATAACGATTGAAAAAAATTTTTGCTTACACTTTGGCGTCTGTTGAATAATGAATTATAATGACAGAGGTTTACCCTCCAAAATACCAAATCGACATTATTAACCTGTATACCCAAAACTTTTATTAAAGTTATTTAAATTGCACAATTGCAACTCGAATCCCTAAACAAAAAAAAATTTAATATATTAAATTAATATAACCCGTATTAATAAAAGCGTTATAACTTAATTTTTTAAGAAAGAGAACCGCACTCATTGTTTAAATTTACAAAAACAACACAGTCTATGTATTGTATGTAAGCATCAGAGTGTATACACATCAGTATTGCCAGATAAGGGGATTCATCAGATTTGAAAATTTATTGATAAAAATAATTAAATGTTGATAGATTTTTCAGATCGATAATCGAAAGTTATTTCTGTTAAATTAATGACGTATTGGTTTTAATGCAGAGCTTGATAATTCATTTTATTCCATATTATTAATTTTATGAATCTACTCGTATGAATAAATTATAATTACTTCATATCAATGATTCAATTTTGACCCGATTAAATAATTTGTTTTGTGATTGTGTTCGCGAACGATTTTTGGTTATTTGATATGTTAAAATTTAATCGATTTGATTGATTCTCTGAAAAGAATCAACAATAATCAAAATGATTCTCTGTATTTGATATTTATTGAATAAAGTAGAAAATTATTCAAACAATGAACAGAATTTTGCAAATCGATTTCTTAAAAATTGAATCAGATTTAATAATTAAATTAAGGAACCATGTTTTTAAAAGTCTATTTTAAAATTTAAAAATAGTTAAAATTTTAATTCTTTTATGATGCCACCCTTTTTTTGGAAATTTTATTTTTGGGTATTTTAACTTTGAAAATGGGAACATGAGAACAAACGTTTTTGGCAACACTGCGGATACGCATGCACCAGTTATGATACAATTGGTTGGTTGTGGTGCTATTTGAACCTAAAAAGTACTATGGTACTCCTATGAACTCGTTGGTACAAAGTATTTAGAAATTATCATGCGTTGATGAATTACACACAAACATTTTTATATTTGATAAAAAACAAGTTTAAAATTTGATTAAAATTTGAATTTATTTGGTGCTGGAATTTCAATTAAAAATTTGATTAAAATTTTAATTGATTTTTGGTTAGATCTTAAATTAAAGTTATAATCGTTATAATTAAAACTTTAATTGAAAATGTTGAAGATTTTCAATTAATAATTTAATTGATATGAACTCCTATGAACTCGTTGGTACAAAGTATTTAGAAATTATCTTGCGTTGATGAATTACACACAAACATTTTTATATTTGATAAAAAACAAGTTTAAAATTTGATTAAAATTTGAATTTATTTGGTGCTGGAATTTCAATTAAAAATTTGATTAAAATTTTAATTGATTTTTGGTTAGATCTTAAATTAAAGTTATAATCGTTATAATTGAAACTTTAATTGAAAATGTTGAAGATTTTCAATTAATAATTTAATTGATATGATAAAAAATTGATTGAAAAATTCAATTAATTTTAACAAAAAAATAAAATAATTAATGTTACAAATTCTTTTGCTGGTCCAAATTCAATTAAATTTTTAACTGTATTTACAAATATTTTAATTAAATCTGGAATTTAGTTTTCTCTGTGTATTTTGTGGATATTTTCAGCATGCATTATTTTTTTTAACTAGTTTTTATTTCAATATTGACTATTGCTGTCCTTTATTAACCCTAGAGTACTAATCATATTTTACATCCGTAGCAAAAAAGAGAGCGATGCTCATCGAATCGACGAACATTAGTATTCCAGGGTTAAGGGGTTTTACAAACGTACATTAACTGAACATTCTGCTAGTACGATAAATATTTGTAGTGATAAGAATTGCTATTATAGGTAGCTCTCAGTTATTGTTATCATTTTGTTTTGTCAATCGGTTTGGTGTCTACTTGAAAAAACCCAAAGAACTGCAATTTAACTGTTAATTTAAAAAACAGGGTCGTCAAAATTATATATATTTATTTTAAAAATTTTCCCATGAACACTCCTCAGGTATAAAAAGCTTTCTCACTCCAGACAACTTTTATCAGTCAGCCCCATGAAGGAATACCTACCTAAGTACAGTGTGAAAAATATTATGAGCGATCAACTTATCACCATCGTTATGCTAAATTATTTATATATAAAACTTACTATTCTCTTATGAGCATAACTGTTTTTGCAATTGTTTTATATTTCATACATAAAAATATATAATAATGTTGTAACGTGTTTTTTAATAATTTTACTTTTCCTTTTAGGCTTTCCGCATTCTGATAATGTGCTTTGCGCACACGCTAAACATGAATTTTTTATTTTTATAAATTAAATATCTATGCTTAATTTATTTTCAATAAGTATTAAATACAAGATCATTAAATTTGAATTTTTAGCAATAATTTCAAGCACTCTTACTAAGGTGCGATGTAAGCTCAAGATTCAATTAGGGTGTCCCGTTAAAAATTTAGTTTTAATGTTATATCACTCAAATGATGCAGAAAGGTTAATGATTTAGGCTTTTATTTTACATCATTTTCCATCGTTCTGCAGAGAACTTCGGGCGATAAGTTCTAGGATTCTTCTCTTGGATAGAGATGGGATTCCATCCGGTATTTACCCGATGCATAGGTAAATACCGGGTTAAAAAAAAGATAAATACCTTTTTTGGGAATTTATTTGGGTGTTTATAAAAAGCATTTGGAATCTCGCCAATAAAGACATACCACAAATGGATACTTCTCCAAAAATAGTGCTGGCTGAGGATGCAATCAATTTTGCAAATTCATTTGAGGAGGCACCTTCCACTTCCACTGGTATCACCCATTGTTCGTTTAATTATTTTCGGAGTGAAAGTGACAATGAAACATTCAGCGACAGTGATTTCGATTAGATAATGTAATGTTGCAAAAATAAATATGTAAATTAGGGTGATTCGATTTAGCAATCAATATTGTGCCACCCTTCCAAATCGGCCCACCCTAATATATATACAATATAGTTATTGCTTTAAGTTCTTATTGTCCAAACACTTTGTAAGAATTTTTATTTTTATTAATAAAATTTAGTATAAAATTAATTAAATTTTGCTGCAAACTTTCTACAACATAGATTATACCCACATTTTTGGTAAATACCCGGGTATTTACCCATTTTTACCCAATTTACCTATTTTACCGGGTATTTACCCTTTGCCCACCTCTACTCTTGGATAAACTCCAAAAGTATATGTGGCTTATTCACACAGTCCCGTAACTTCAAAAAACCCTAAAGAATAAAGTCTGAAGCGGTTAAATCGGGTGATCTTGCTGGTCATTGCAAATCGCGAAAACAAGACATTGGGCGCTCCAGAAACGTATTCTTCAAAATATCCATTGTCGCTCTGGCTGTGTGTGCACTTGCTTCGTACTAATTCAGTAATTCATCTATTATTGGTAATACAAATTTGTTGACCATGGTTCTCTATCGTTTACCGGTCCGTGTTCGTCGAAATAATAAGACCCAATGATAATAAGACAAATGGCGCACCATGCACACTGACTTTTAGCGGATGTTTGGCAAATTTTGGTCAGTTATTGCGAAACATTGGAGAAACAGATGAGCTGAATATACTTCATTCATCGATTCACTAGTTGTTTTAAGCTTTCCGCAAAATACAATTTCGGAAAGCCCTTTAAATTGGCTTCTGTTGCAGAGATGATCTCCTCATTCGACTAGAATCTTTTCCGCAGAGTCATTTCTCAAAAATTTTGACACAAGAAAAAGTCGCTACTAGCCATATCTGCAGAAAAAGGCGGATGAAGCAACAATTCGGACTTTTACTCGTGTATTTTTGCCATCGAAACTGCAAAAGTACTCACCCGAGCATTATCTTGATGGAAGATCACATGACGAAAGTTTTGAAGAAAACAGAAAGCAGAAGCACATCGATTGCTCAATGAGGCTTATCCTGAATATGTTCCATCGATTTCAACGTGCGAAACATGGTTTATGCGGTTAAGCATTGGTGATTTTGACACGGAAGACAAAGACCTCACCCTAGGAAAGCCAAAAAGGTACGAAGATAATGAATTGGCGGCATTACTCGATGAAAATTGTTGACACGTGGCAAATTTATTATGGAAAAATATTCGATAAACCAACGTGTTTTAACCGACAACCCCGATTTTCATGAAAAAATCATAATGAGGGACGAGGCACATTTTCATTTGAATGGATATGTGAATAAACAGAATAGTCGGTTCTGGGCCTCAAACCCTCAAATTATTCATCAGTCACCTTAGCATCCATTAAAAGTGGGAAAAAAATTTAGAGGTGAAAAAAATTGTTTGAGGTAAAAATTTTTTTTGTGGTAAAAAAAAATTTTAGTGGTGAAAAATTGTTTGAGGTGATTACAAAATATTTACTACTAAGCGACTGGTGAAAAAAAATATGAGAAAACATTTTATGTACCAGTCGCTACTATGAAATTGTACTAAATTTTAATGGGCAATTTAGAGGCACCTTTACATTTTCACTAGTTCTTTTAACCATGGACTGCACAAACACATTTTAGAGCATAGTTTTTGGCAAATACTCAATTTTGCTACTGGCTAATGGGGACTAGCTCTGCACAAAAAGTATATTATTTACTATAGAGTATTTTTCACACTCTATCAGAAATTCAACATGGTACAGAGTTCAGCGGCAACATTTTTAAATGAGAGGGCAACATTTTTAAAGTTGCTAAAATGTTGAAAAACATTAAATTTGATGTATGCAGTGCTGCCACATAAACAGTGTAATTTTTTATCCCAATTTTTGGGATTCTTAACTGTTTACCAGTTTTTTCATGTTTGTTATGTTTGAATTCGTAACTATTTTTTAACACAATTGTATTGTTGTATTTTTTTTTTTTTACTTTTTTAGGCATGTCTAATTTAAGTTAAAATAAATAGTATATTAAACAAATATTATATTTTTATATGAAAAATCTGAAAAAATACATGAATTAAATAAAAAAAAACATTTTTTTTATGAAATAATCTGAAAAATCTCTATCATCCCACAAAACGGCAATAAAATAGTTAAAATTGGTCATATGGCAGCAACGCTAAACACTACTAAAAGTTGCCGACAAAAACTCACCTTTGTTGCCACTAAACTATGTGTTCGTATTCTAAGAGAGTACTAAAAAGTTCGTGAGAGAAAAACATACTCTTGAGAATTAAATTATATACTTTTTGCTCTGCAGCAGAATATGCCTAGTGGAGAGAACATTAGTTGTAACTATTTGTCAATAGATGGCCCATCAGAAGGTGCATTCTATCCATTAGGCATGTTATGCTGCAGAGCTAGTCTCCATTAGCCTACAATTAGTGCTACAATATGCAGTAGAGTATTTGATTTTCTATTTTCTTCGTAATATAAATGAATATTTGCCAAAAACTATGAAAAATATATGTTTTATGTGCATATTATATCTTAATTTTTTATATCAATATTCATTTAGATGTTTAAGAGCACAATATTGCACTTTATTCATGTGTATTTTTTTTTATGAAAGAAAACATTAACATAAATATATATTTGCCAATCCCTCAATTCCCAAAAATACAAATGGAATAAAAAAAATACTATTTTCCTTTATGAAAATTTCTTCTTTGACAAAAAAATGTGAAACTAATGCTTTTATTACGTCAAACATTTGAAAAGGTGACTTTAAAATTATGTAATTAGTCTACTAGCAACATTTGACGTATGTAGTTAATTTAATATTTTTGGTAATAAATTAATTGAAAGCCTAATTCAGGGCCATATTGACCTAGCCATGGGGTAGGGTATTGTTTTAGTGTAATTCAAAAGTAGCGGCACTAAAGCAATTAGGTATTTTGCTATTTCTTCATATATAAATTCCTTTGGTTACAAAAACAAAAAAATATATTTTATGGAATGAAACGAAAAATTAACAAAGCCTAACAGAAAAAAAAATAGATACAAAAAATTGTACCAATTTATATGGAAAATTTAGAGATACCTTCACATTTTCACTCATAACTTTTGAACCGCTAGACCGATTTTGCTCAATTTCAATACCAAACTGCTCTAGAGGATGTTCAATAATCTGGGTAAAAATAGGCACTGCGTCTTCGCCTCGTGCTCGCCATTTCAACAGACACGAATATATATACTTTACAGGTTGGTTGAAAAGTTCCTGCGCTCACCAAGAGATGGCACTGCTAGCTCCAAACTTTTTTTTCTAAAGTTGGTATAACTGTCCTGAGAACACATGCAAAGTTGCAAGTCATTCTGTCAATTCTTTCTTTGTTTACAAGCCATTTGAAGTTGACGTGTAATTGATTTTTTTTTAATATGGAAAAAATTGAATATCGTGCAGTCGTTAGATTCTTTGTTTTGAAGGGTTTAAAAGCAAAGAAAATTTATGAACAATTGTTAGAAGTGTATAAGGAGTCCTCACCTTCAAAACGCACCGTTGAATTTTGGGCTGGTGAATTTAAACGTGGTCGTACCAGCCTTGAAGATGATCCACGCGAAGGACGACAAAAAACTGCAACCACAGCAGAAATCATTGAGAAGGTAGATAATATGGTTAGTGAAGATCCAAGTTTGACTAAGCGTGAAATTGCTAATGCCATGAAGAATTACGTATGAAAAAACTGTTTGGAAAGTTAGTGCCGCACACATTAACAATTTAACAAAACTGGATCGAAAACTGATTTCTCAGCGTAATTTGGAGCGTTTTAAGCCGAATAAAACCGACTTCTTGCATCGTTTTATAACTATGGATGAGACTTGGATCTACCACCATGATCCTAAATTGAAACAAGAACGTTTACAGTGGACTGAAGCTGGTTATTCAGCTCCAAAGCAGGTGAAGTCACAACGATCAGCAAAGAAGGTTATGGCATCAGTTTTTTGGGATGCAAAAGTAATTTTGTTGATTGATTATCTTCAGAAAGGTAAAACAATCAACTCTGAATATTATTGCAGCCTTTTGGATCAGCTGGATGAAAAAATTCGTGAGAAAAGGCCTGGTTTAAAGAAGAAAAAAATCATTTTTCATCAAGACAATGCACCTGCTCACAAAAGTGTTTTGACGATGGCTAAATTCAAAGAATTAAAGTACGAATTGCTTGAACATCCACCGTAGTCACCAGATTTAGCTCCCAGTCACTACTATCTCTTTAGAAATCTCAAACAATTCCTTCGTGAAAAGCATTTTTCGTCGAATGAAGAGGCCATAGCAGCCGTAGACGGTTATTTTGCAGAGCTTCCGGAAAACCATTATAAGGATGGGATTAAATTATTGGAAGATCATTGGAACAAGTGTATTGAGCTTCTAGGAAATTATATTGAATAAAAAAATATATTTCGTAACAAAAACAGTATTCCTTCATTTCGAGCACAGGAACTTTTCAACCAACCTGTATATGAACTAATTAGGAAGAAATTTTACTGTTTTCGTATAAAAATTTACTTCTTGATAGTAAAATTTTTCTATTATTTAGAAATTTTGAACAAATTTTAAGTAAAATTTATTTCTTAATTTCAAGAAACATTTTATTAAATATTGGTACAAAGTGTCTCCGGACCCTTTTTTATTTCAATTTTTCCTTCAAATAAGTTAATTTTTCTAAATTCTAGTTCATTTGTTCTGTGAGTGTATGTCCGACTGTCCAAGCAGCTCACTACTACCGGTCCTAGACCAAGTATTTTCCGGGCAAGATTCCTCTAGCTAGAGTGAGAAGGCGCCCAGTCATGTAGCCTAAATGGTTACAGTACATGTAAACGTGTCAGGCAAGTAGGTAAACTACATGAATATTTGCTGAAGCATGACTGCACCGTAGGATTGGACACGAAGATAGCAGCCCTATCACCAATCTAAGAAAGGAGGGCCAGCCACCCACTTTTCTGAAATCCAATTTGCTAGCGAATCGCCTGAGAGTTAGAGGATTAATAATAATCCCAGATACTTGTGCAATTTTCATATGTGTTTTTTTTTCTTAGTGTTTTACTTCCTGCAAATTTGGCTTTGATTACAAAAACTTTAAAAACTAAATGGGAGAATTGAAAGAAAATCCTACATATGTGGATTTGACTTTGACATACATTTTCATGCACTACATTTTACTTTTAAATCACAAATCAAAACCACAACTAAAACTATTATTGAAACATATTTATTAAAGAAATAATACACGCCTCTGTTATTTTTAATTACAACCACTAACAAATTATGAGGTAACAACAAATATAAAAGTGTTAAAAATATACATTAAACGTTATCTAGGCAAAATGAATGAATAGCAATATTTCCGAAGAAATGTTTATGTTTTAAGGTAACAAAAAAAAATATATATTAATAATTGTATTAAAAGTTATACCAGCGTCAAGAAAACTTCAAACCTAAAACTCCAAAAAAAACAGGGGGTAGTGCAAAAATTAACACTACGCCTGAGTAGTTTAAGAAAGTACGCGAATGCAACACCACGTCTTGAAGAAAACGAAACCAACATTTATTTTATAATAATTATTTAAAAAAAAATTAATCATAATAAATTGAAATTGTTATTTAAAAGAAATGCATTTCAAAAAGAGTGCGTTAGCATTAACAATATTTTTAATTATGTGTTATCGCATCAAATGTAATGATAATGAAAAAAGTTTTTCCACCTCCATATCGGGTATGGTACAGTTATTGCAAATGGAAAGACAATTAATTGATAGTGTTGATAAATATGCCGATGAATTACAAAAGAAAGTGGATGCTTTAAAAATGTAAGAAGAATAATTTAAGAAATGTGATAAATTTTGAAAATAAAAAAAAAATTAAATTTTATTATATTAAAGTTTAGTTAAAGAATTAAAAGATGAAAATCAAAAATCATTTATCAACCCCGAGCAATATCTTTTTAATCCCCTAAATGGTTATGCATTAGTACGACGTATGTATTATGATTGGCCAAATATAGAAATGTTTATGCTTAAACCAGTTGCTGAAAGTAAGTTGTAAAAGGGAAATAAAGGTTGGTTGAAAAGTTTCTGCGCTCGAAATGAAAGAATACTGTTTTTGTTACGAAATATATTTTTTTATTCAATATAATATCCTAGAAGCTCAATACACTTGTTGCAATGATCTTCCAATAATTTTATCCCATCCTTATAATGATTTTCCGAAAGCTCTGCAAAATAACCGTCTACGGCTGCTATGGCCTCTTCATTCGACGAAAAATGCTTTCGACGAAGGAATTGTTTAAGATTTCTGAAGAGATAGTAGTCACTGGGAGCCAAATCTGGTGAATACGGTGGATGTTCAAGCAATTCGTACTTTAATTTTTTTAATTTAGCCATCGTCAAAACACTTTTGTGAGCAGGTGCATTGTCTTGATGAAAAATGATTTTTTTCTTCTTTAAACCAGGTCTTTTCTCACGAATTTTTTCATCCAGCTGATCCAAAAGGCTGCAACAATATTCAGAGTTGATTGTTTTACCTTTCTGAAGATAATCAATCAACAAAATTCCTTTTGCATCCCAAAAAACTGATGCCATAACCTTCTTTGCTGATCGTTGTGACTTCACCTGCTTTGGAGCTGAACAACCAGCTTCAGTCCACTGTAAACGTTCTTGTTTCAATTTAGGATCATGGTGGTAGATCCAAGTCTCTTCCATAGTTATAAAACGACGCAAGAAGTCGGTTTTATTCGGCTTAAAACGCTCCAAATTACACTGAGAAATTTGTTTTCGATCCAGTTTTTGTTAAATTGTTAATGTGTGCGGCACTAACTTTCCAAACAGTTTTTTCATACGCAATTCTTCATGTAAAATATGGAGTACTCGTTCGTCTGAGATGCCTATGGCATTAGCAATTTCACGCTTAGTCAAACTTGGATCTTCACTAACCATATTATGTACCTGCTTAATGATTTCTGCTGTGGTTGCAGTTTTTGGTCGTCCTTCGCGTGGATTGTCTTCAAGGCTGGTACGACCACGTTTAAATTCACCAGCCCAAAACGGTGCGTTTTGAAGTGAGGACTCCTTATAAACTTCTAACAATTGTTCATAAATTTCCTTTGCTTTTAAACCCTTCAAAACAAAGAATCTAATGACTGCACGATATTCAATTTTTTCCATATTAAAAAAATCAATGACACGTCAACTTCAAATGGCTTGTAAACAAAGAAAGAATTGACAGAATGACTTGCAACTTTGCATGTGTTCCCAGGACAGTTATACCAACTTGAAAAAAAAAGTTTGGAGCTAGCAGTGAACTTTTCAACCAACCTGTACATACATATTTTACAAATCAATTAAAAAATATTTTTCCTCACTTCCTAGATTATTTGGAAATTATACGTAAATATCGGCCAGAAATGCCTACTGCTACTGATTTGTCTGAAGCTTCCGAGGCTTTATATCGCTTGCAATTAGTTTATGATTTAAAAGCTTCCGATATGTCTGATGGTTTATTAAATGGCAAACAATATAAGTAAGAATATTTTAAAAATACAACATCTTTAAACTTTAAGTACTGTTATTATTATTTGCAGTGTCAAACTTAAATCCATCGATAGCTATTTTATGGGCTATCATTTGTACAGTCAAGAGAGATATTATCCCGCCGGCTTTTGGTTGTATTCCTCATTAATGTCTTACGAGGAGAATAATTTTAATCAAATTGTAGATTTTGGCCGTGAAAAAGCTTTAGAATTATACGCTGAAACTTTAATGCAACAAAGTACGTGGTTTTAATAGTACTATTTAAAATAAAGACAAAAGAGATTGTTTTCGTAAATTATTTTTTTTACAGAACGTCCCAAGGATGCTTTAACTTCTATACAACATGCTACGGAATTGAAACCTCAAGATGCTCGTTTATTAAAGCGTAAAAATGAAATACATCATTTAGCAAATACTAGTACGGAGCCAATTTTAAAGGTAGATATTTATAAATATTTAAAATGGCACAAGAAAGTCATATAACTTTGGGAGAAGGCACTAATAATTTAATTCAAATTAAATGAGTTGCGATAATCGATAAATTTATCTAACAAGGAGACTCCGCCAGTTAGGCCTTCGTTTTAACGGACATTTGAATATGTTACAGAGGAGACAAAATTATACGCCCAATATGAAATTAAGGAGTTTAAAGGGAGGGATATTTTTTGTTTGGCAGCATGTTGAAAATTCGTAAACTTGCATTCACGTTGAAGTACTCAAGAAAAGAAAAATGTTGACGAGCCCAGAATTGCTTTTTTATCTTTTCTGTGAAAACAAGTAAAAGCATTAAATTTAACTTTGCTGATTTGTTTTTGTGTGCGAAATAAAACACTGTGCTTAACTTCCCCTCGTTAATGACCGCAAGAATTTGGCCCACTGTTGTATAGTCATATGATATTCTTTCGCTATAACTTTTGTTTAAAGTGAAAACTCCTTTGGTCTTTGTGATTATGTTTATTCACACTTAGATATTTTATTGCAATTAATTGTGCCAAACAATGTCCGACAAATGGCCGCCGCCGTCTGCATTGATGCCAATTCGGACTCTGTTTTTATAACATTTTGCATAACGGTGCGCAGCATACATGGTGTACGTTATAAATTTAGGCTCCAATGTAGTTCTTTAACAACTCTAAGATGAGGGGCTTGTTTGCCTACACCAACGACTTCAAATATCCCCAAAAGAAGAAGGCTGAAACCCTTAAATCAGAAGATCTGGCTGACCAAGCCAAATCACCCAAACGCGAAACCATATCCTTCAAAATACTTATTGTGTCGCGTGCTGTATGGCAAGAGGTTCGTTCTGTTGCATCCACAAGTCCACTAAATCCAGAATGTCAACTTCCAGTAGGAAAAGTTCAGTCCGCTTGCCTCTATAGCAGACGTATAAACGTTACCGTCGGCTATTTCGAAAAAATAATCACCTTTTCCGATATAAGTGCATCGCACACGGTGACTTTGAGAGGCTGTAATGGTGCTTCAGGAATTATGCGTGGATTTTTCGTCCACTAGTACGCGCATTAAAATTAACGCGCGTTCTTGACGAATATAGCGATTCATTGTTATTCATTTTAAATTTCGCAAAATAGCAGCATTTAGTGTAATATTTACTGTCCCACCCTGTATATCTCCTTTTTACGACTGCAATCGTTAAAGTTTCTAATATATTTTGAATTCATCACATGTTCCAATATTTTTTTTCTATTTAAAAGATAAAAGAAGCTTTGGTGTTCATATTGGATAAATTTTCCCTACTACTCAAAATGTAACATAATATGTTCTGGAGCTCTGGAAAATAGGTTAGGTCGAAAAGAGGAAGAACCATTCGTCCTTCATGATCGTCCAAGAAAATCGGCATGTTGTGCGCTCTCCAAAACTCGCTCTAAACTTTCAAGTCTACCTAAATAATTAAGTATCCTGCAGGTATCCCAAATCCACCCTCCGGAAGCGCTCCAAAGACGATATAATGTCCCCATGCCAGTGCCTTACCCTACTCCTTGTGAAAGTCGGTCTCATCGTCCTCCCCACAGGCCCTACACACCACAGATTCACTACATCCAATTTCGAAAGGTATGATCGTAGTGTAGAGTGGCCTGTGAGAATTCCCATCCTGTCCACATCCTGTCCATATCCGGGTTACCCCGCGGGACTTTTGTGATTGCACCAACATTATCCCCATTCCAGATCTCCTTGTGTTGGTGGTCCATTGTCCAAGCTCCATTTTCGTAATCGGAAAAGGTCTCGGATTTTGATGGTTAACAGAGACCAGGATCGATCCAGTCCTCTTATTCCCCTCTACTCCACGGTGTCCGGATACCCATATCAACCTCACAAGAATCCCGACAGAATAAGCGTTTATCACCCTCTTGCATCTCAAAACCGTCTTCGATTTCACAGACTCCTCCGACAAAGCCCTAACCGCAGCCTGACTTTCAGTGAAGATGACTGCATTCCCAGAATAATAAGTCGCAATTAAAAATCGAATGCATTCCGTAATAGCCACCTGAAAAACAGTGTTGTGGTTCGGAAGTCGGAAGCACATTTTAATTCCAAGGTCTCCACCAAGAAGATCCATCAGTATAGAAATGAATTAGATTGCTATCATCCAAAATACATTGATCCCTTAACCGCTCTCTGACAGGAATAAGAAAATTGTAGTCCGCCAATACACGTTGTTCCGCCACCCTATCAAATTCAATATTCAAAATGTAATAGCTTAGCAGAATTTCAAAGACTCTATGATGCCGAGTACGCCGGCCTCCAAGAGGCCACTTCCCGAGCACCATCAGTCTGTAAGCAGCAAGTGCAGCCTTATATTTAACTTGAACACCTATCAGTTTGATGGAGAGTATAGTCGCCATTGCCCTTGTGGATGCCGATGCAATCGCTTTGCTGATGCCCAGACAAAAATAGTCGCTAAACCTTTTGGTATTTCCCCACATTACATATCATCAGGATAGGAAGGCCAACGCAAAATAGCGGAATCAATAGTGGAAACTATGCTCCTTAATTAAAAAACTCCTGATTTTCTCTTAAACTTTTTCAGAGATGCTAGGCAAGATTTCAGAGGTACTAGACAAGAGTACATCTCTCCAACACATCGTAAATTCTAACTTTCCTCTGATTTTTATAACTCCTTAGTAACTTTAAATTAAATCGAGATGCCAATTGCCGATATGGGTGACAGATTATAACCTTTTACAAAATGGTCAGGACATTATCACAATTTTCGGTTATTGGATTATGTTCAAGAATATTTTGGGCACAATGGATGTTGTGACTATGATCGAAACATTTTCGGTTGTAATCTTAAGAAGAAAATTGACATAAATCCCATAATTATGGTCATAATATTTTCCTATTATTCGGACTTACGAGGGCGGATCAATAAGTTTGTGACTTTTTGAATGAAGCACAGTTTTTTCTTGCAAAAAAAAAAATATATTTTTCAACATAATCTCCTTTTAGCTCAATACACTTACTCCAACGTTTCTAAAATTTTTGGATCCCTTTCAAAAAAATAGGATTTTTCGAGGTCCATAAAATAGGCATTTGTTTAATTAATAATTTTATCGTTGGAGCTATATCTCTTACCATCGAGCCATTTCTTTAGGTTTGGAAATAGGAAATAGTCACTGGGGGCTAAATTCGGATAACATGGCGGATGAGGTACCAATTCGTAGCCAAATTCATGGAATTTTGGCATTGAGACTGCACACGTGTGCATTTTCTTGATGAAAAAGAACTTTTTTCTTGGCCATATGGGGCCGTTTTTTTAAATCCTCGTTAAATCGGTCCAATAAGTTGGCATTTTGAAGCTAATCGATGTGGATTATCCCGCGTGCATCCCAAAAAACTGTTGCCATTACCTTATTGGCCGGGTTTTTCCGGTTCACCCGGAAAAACCCATTGTTTAGACTGCTGCTTGGTCTCCGGAGTGTTGTAATGAATCCATGTTTCATGACAGTTACAAAATGCCGCAAAAACTCATTCGAATTGCGGTAAAACAACTCTAAACATTCCTGTGAAGTTGTCACACGATTACGTTTATGGTCAATTTCTTAAATACAACTAATCATTTAAAATCGAAACCACACTGCCATATGAAATGCATATGGCATCAAAAATCTTACGCACTTTTACTCTTCGATCGGCCAACACAATGTCGTGGATTTTTTCGACATTTTCGGGTGTATTGACCTCACTTGGCCGTCTAGAACGTTCAGCGTCATTTGTACTTGTGCGACCACAATGAAAGTCAGTAAACCACTTTTTTACCATTGATATCGATGGTGTTGAGTCCCTATAGTATTTATCAAGACTTTCATTTTCATTTTAAAAAAATCCACGAGGTTGTATGTTTCGAACAGCTGTTGAACGCAAAGTAAATGACAGAACTTTCTCAAAATTTGACAGAAGTCTATTAAGAGGTGGTACTTGATGGGAGCAGTGTTGCATTTCATATAACTACGAGGGAAGTTCGAAGAGTCACGGACTTATTGATCCGCCCGTGTACTTAGGAGTGTTTTCATCCGATTCAGCTTCGTTAGCTAAAGCTTTCAATATATTTGTACAATATAATCCTAATATATATATTTTGTTGTGTAAACGATCATAACTAATATTTTCATTTTTTGTATTGTGGCCAAAGCTTTTCAGGCATAATTCTCAAAACGGATAATGGTGGTAATGTCAGGACATCATGGGTGTCACTATAACCAAAATATGTTTGACCGTTATCTCAATTATCGCGACGTTGACCGACCGAAGGCTGCTGCTTCATAGAAGACCTTTCCTCAGCGGATCTGGTATCGGATATTAATCAGAGTAGAAAGTGAGTCCTTAGGCCAGCTATACAGAACAACTTTACTGTATTATTACATACCCAGCAAAAAAAAATAGTAGTCATTCTGTGACTATAACTTCTTTCATTGCTTCCTAAACTTCAGTTGACATTCTTTTATGATTTTGTGGTGTTATTCTAAGGCACTTCCAAAGAATTGATGAGTTCATATTTCAAATGCAGTGATCTGGATATAAATCCGATGCATATCTTAAAAAATCACTCTTCATTACTTCTAAAGCATAAGTTATAGTATATCGTATATATTTTGAATCTAAAGCATTTATTCAAATTGAAAAAATAATTCTGATGAACTTTTTTAATTTTTTTATTAAATCATTTTTTATATTTAAGTTTAAAATTTCATGAGGGTTAGAATTTATGCAGTTTTGCAATTTTTATAAAAGTTTTGAAATGTCAAGAAAAACAGATATTTTTTAACCTTTAATTGAAACTAGCTGGCCTGTCATTTGAATTTTTTCAGCCTTAAATATTTATGAGGACGCAATCTGTGCATTTTTGCATTATGTTTATTATTTAACACTACACCATTTCCAGTTTTAATTCAGAATTTATCAAAAATATTTTAAAATTTGTCTAAAAATGTTTCCAAATTGTACAACCAGTTTTTAAATTATCCAAAAATATTTTAAAATTTGTCTAAAAATTCATTAAAATTTTTGAAAAATGTTTCAAAAATGCTTTTTCACTAATGCAGAATAATTTATTTGTTTTAATAAAGAGTATTTGTATATCAATGCATACATTTCGGCTCTTTAAACTTATTTTTCTGTATTCTTATGAAATAAATTTTCATCAAAGCTTAAATACTACAAAGTATATGAACATTTTGCACTCATGCATCAGAATACCTAATCATTGTTTTATCATTGCTTCCTTAGAGTTAAGTATAAGTAATGCTAGTAGCTACATTTGAATACTTCCATCCTGACACGCTAATGTTAAATTCATCGATGAAACCATTAGAAAAGAAGTGATGCCTTTGCCATAGTAGTGATGCTTTTATTGCTTCTTCGGCAGCTTTATTTTTGCTGGGTTTCCTATGATGGCCGTATTGTCTTTGAGAAATATGCCAGTTAAATAGTGGGGATTATGATCAAAATCATATTTGTTATGTAAGAGACTTTCCTCGAATTTAAATTAGGGACAATGTTGGTAGGGTTATGACATCTGAATGTAGAGGTGACAAAGTCTATTTAAGAACGAAAATGTGATGCCTGGTCATAACTCTTGCGATCATTGTGTGCCCATTTTAAGTTTATGGAATATAAGTGAACCCGAAGCAAGACCATGATCTTATTGATATAGGGCTTTGAACCGAAGTTTCAGTTTATTCGCTAATTGGCTCCTCAAGACTTTATGATTGAACCAATCGAATTTTTCTGTAGGGACAATAGAAATTCAAATGAAATAAGGGAGTTACAACAAATATTCTATAGTCACTACTGTAATAGGATGCTGTAACCAATTTATAGGATTGTCAACAAATGCGGTATAGTCAACAGAAATGATTTCCTTAATGTATTCATTCTCCAAGGATTTTAAATTTTCAACATTAAAAATATATATATAAATTCATTTAAACATGAAAACATCTTTTTAGTATCCCGTTCCAGTTGCCACTTCTTATGAATTTGGTTGCCGTGGTCAATACTCCAATATTCCATCAAGAATGTATTGCATTTATAATACCACGACATCGGCATTTTTACGTTTAGCTCCAATTAAAATGGAAATTATACATTTAGATCCTTATATGGTAATGTTCCATGATGTTTTATCTGATGAAGAAATTGAACATCTTAAGGAATTGGCTAGACCAAATTTAAAAAGAGCTACAGTTTATAATGATGAGAAAGCCAAATCTTTGGTAGTAAATAGAAGAACATCGAAATTTTCATGGTTCCAAGATGATACTTCGAACACAACAATGCTCATCAATAAACGTATAACCGATATGACTGGATTCGATATCAAAGGTTCAGAAATGTTACAAATAATGAATTATGGTTTGGGTGGTCATTATGATACACATTATGATTTCTTTAATGTATCACAAGTAAGTTTTATATTTAAGATTTAATTTGAGTCAGGAGAACTCTAGGGAACTTTTGTCGCAGTGATTGCAAAAAAAAAGACAAATAACGAATCGTTGTTGATGCTACAGAAAATTATGTTTTTTTTCCTTCAGTTGCTGCGTTAAAAGTTTCTTAGTGTGCTCATATCCCTAATAATCATACTTAAACTATATTTTAGACTACTGAAGTTGTGCGTGCTGAAGGTGATCGTATTACCACTGTATTATTTTATGTAAGTAATATTATTATTTTTTTTTTAATTATAAAAAGTTTGCTAAACCATTTTGTAGATGAGTGACGTGGAACAAGGTGGTGCTACTGTTTTTCCTAATTTACACACCGCAGTTTTTCCCCGCAAGGGTTCAGCTGTTATGTGGTATAATCTCAATAATAAAATGGAAGGTGACTGGCGTACTTTACATGCTGCTTGTCCAGTTATAGTGGGTTCCAAGTGGGGTAAGATTTTAAAAAATTGCTGTATTGCTTTGGAATTTATTATTTTTTCTTTTTTTTTCTAGTTTGCAATAAATGGATTCGCTCTAAGGCACAAACATTTAGAAGGCCTTGTTATATATAACCTTATATTTTTACTTTAAATGTGATAAATAATATATTTTATTTTATTAAAAAAAAAAAGGAAATAACAATGTTTGAGCTTATTTCGAAATTGTAATAAATAACTGTAGTCTATAAGGTTCTGGCGGTGACCAGATTTTTCCTAAACGCACATTATCCCAATATACGGCTTTAGAGTTATGTCCAAAAAACACTCGGTCATAATGCCAAAAAATGAAAAAGGTAGTTATGACCGTATTTGGAGAAACCCCAAAGCATTAAATACTTAAGCCCGGCCGAAAGTCGGCTACATAAAAAATTTTTTGTCAGAGATCAGAGAACTGCAAAATCAACTTTTTTCTTGATTTAATCATATTTAATAATTCAACAAAATTCACTGTAGAATAAAATCAGCATCATGTTACTGAACGCGTAATTCGGATCAGTTTGAATTATATGTCGATTATGTTTACTGCAAATTTAATCACTCAACAAAAAGTCAGCGTTGAATAAATCAGAAAAAACAACAAACAACGCGTATGAGTGTATTCATAATTAAAATAAAATAGAAACACGTTTCATAAATGATATTGTTTACATTAGGGTGACACTTAAATCCGCTTATTTAGAATTGTTATTAGTAATAAAAATATTCTTCTTTGTGAAATATAAATTATATTAGGCTTGCCTAATACGGAAAAATTTAAATATTGTCTAAATTTTTTTTTTATCTATTTTGATTGGAAAATTAGGCAATATTTAACTTTAACCGAATTGGGCGAGCCTAAAATGTCGACCTAAATTAAAAAAAAAAATTTTTCACAAAGAACAATAGTTTTGGTGTTCCTAATAAAAATTCTAAAAAAACGTATTTTAGACCCGCCCTAATATACATATAACATTTATGAAATGTGTTTCTACAAAACCACCCCCTTTTTATAGATAAGAAACTATTTTGTTTTAATTATGATTACACTCATACACGTTGTTTGTTGTTTTTTCTGATTTATTCTACATCAAACTAATTATTGTTGGCTCGAATGAACAGAATAAAATCAATGGTTTAACAACAACCGATGATTATAAATCAGTGACAGAACAATTTGCACGTCGTTTGATTGATTTAAATCATCAACAAATATGTGTGTTGGAGTATAATCAGCGTTTGAACGCAAACACATATTTATTCTTGTGTTGATTGCGTATGAACGTTTTGCAATCAGCAAATGCAGTTCTCTGTCAGAGATATACCCCTAAGTTGGTGAACATAATACGCAACTCGAAGATATTATGTGGATTATGTTCCTAATTTTGGGGTCTGTATGTATTACATTTTAGGGATTATCTTTAGCCATCTGCAAAAAAAAAGAATTCCTAGAGTAAAAATTTTGATTAAATTAGACAATTAAATAATAAATAATGGTTTTTGCCATATTGTATCCACCATATAGAATTTCAAATATATTTCAGATTCGCAATTAACAACTCTCAATCCAATATAAACATTTAAATTTTTATATTTTATTTAACCTCTTTCTTTTATTTTATAACTTCACAATTCTTTAAAAATATTATTTTTATAAAAAAAAAATATTATTATTTTTATAAAAAAAAACCTTAAGCTCGAAGAATTGTGAAGTTATAAAATAAGCAATTAATCTAAATCCAAAATATAAATATTTTTAAATTTATGACCGCCATTTTAGATCCACCATTTTGAACTGAGAATTTTTGATTCCAGATTTGTGCTTAGCAATAAAAAAATAAATAAACCTTATAGTGACAATTTTATTCAAATCAGACACAAGAAATAATTTTAAAAAAATTAATAAATCGCTATATTGGATTTGCATTATGATTTGAAATCAGCGTAACCAATACCTTTTAAAGGTATTAGTTAAAATTTATTATATTCAAATTTAAAACCAGTGGCTGCCATTTTGAATTCTGATTCCAGATTTGTGATCAATAACTGTACACTCAAAAAAAGGCATAAAATAAAAATTAATCCAAAAATTTCCTTTAAAAAAGTTAAACAATTTTCCTCAATTTAAAAAAAAAATTATTAAAACTTACAAAAATTTTCTTAAAATAAATAAAAATTTCTATATCTGGGTAAAAACGAAATAGTTTATATACTCATAAATAGTTCATACCTATCTTAAGTAATATTTCTTGATTTCAGGAAAAAAAAAAACAAGTATAATAAATAAAAATTTATCAATTTTAAAGAAAACGTCTCAGTTTTAACAAATTTGCATACTAAATATAATAAAATTAAGTTCAGTTCAAAAAAAAAAAAATTTAACATAATTTACTCCCACTTAGTTCAAAAAATGTGTCTAACTTAAAATGAAAAAGTACGTGAACCTAATGTGTGTTCAGTTCTTTTTCGCGAATAGAAAAATTAACTAAATGTTAGAAAGCCATTGCTAAATTAAATTTTTAAGTCTACCACTTTCCAATTTTTAAGAATTGGTTTCTAGAAATTACTTCAGTCAATTAAAATCAGAAAGTAATAAATTCTTTCCTATGTAATAATAAAAATTTATTTGGTTTTAGAAACTGATAAACTATTTCTTGGGAAAATTTTTATGCAACTTAGTTCAGATAAATTTTAAAAAATTAAAAAAAATATTTTTTTTTTCAAGTAGAAGTTTTCTAATTTTTGAAAAATAATAAACAATAAATTAAAAACAAACTAGTTAGTTTTCCTAATTTTCAAGAAAAAATATTATTAAACGAAACAAATTAAAGTAACCGTTTAAAAAAACTATCGTGCATGATTATAATTTTTGGCTCGTGATCGCGAGTTAAAAATGGCTGACGTGCCAAAGTAAAATATTCGAATTTGCGCTTTTATGAATTTTATGTAATTTTTATGTAATTTTGTTTGCTGACCAAAATAAAAAATATCGCAAGCACATTTTGTAATACATTACGGCATAATGGCTTTCCTATAATTGACGTTTCGCCTATTAAACTTTATATTTATCGAAATAACTAAAATTATTTTTTTTTTTTTTCACTTAATAATAAAAAATTTTAAATTTGTATATGTCAATAAAAGTTTAAACTAAAATGTCATAAAATAAACTTATGACATTTTTTGATTTTCCAATAATAACAAAAAAATGTAACTGTGATATTTTGTATTTTTGCAACAATTTCTTTAAATTAGTTAATTTAAGAAGACAAAGGACCCCCGTTTCAGGATATCCTGCAGTACATTTTTTTAATTTGTTTACCTTTTTGCTAATGAACTTTGATTAATATTTAAAATACATGAGTTTAGTATAATTCAATTTAGTTTAAAGACAAAAATGTATAGCAAAAAGTTTGTTAAGATCAGTGTCCTTACAAAGCGGAAGTCCTCCACAATGAGTGTAAAGTACTTTAAAGTATATTGTAAAATATATTACCTTTATTATAGTAACAGTTCATATTTATTAGAAATATCAAGTTTAAGTATAATAATTTTAAGTGAAAAAGAAGTGCTTTTTAACTTCATGATAGAAATTTTTTTCTTATTTTTAGGGACTTAAGTCCTCATTTATAGTAAACACTTAAGGAATCATTTCCTAAGTAACAGTAAGATGATGGAGAGCGGATCAATTAGTCCGTGACTTTTCGAACTTTCCTCGGTGTTATATGAAATGCAACACTTCTCTCATCAAGTACAGCCTGTTAGTAGACTACTGTCAAATTTTTAGCAACTTCCGTCATTTTTCGCTCAACAGCTGTTCAAAACATACAACCTCGTGGATTTTTTTAAAAATCGAAAAAAGTGAATTTCGAGCTCTCATTAAACATTTTTGTTTTTGCGAAATAAACCATCAATCAAACCAAGGAAAAGCTTGATATATACTACACTCAGAAAAAAAAGTTAGTAGAAAAATTTGTAAACGGTTTTCAATCCCACTTTACCCATTTTGTACTGATTTTTCGTAAAAAAAATTATTATTTAGCAAATCTTTCAGAATATTTTCAGAATATGTACAAATTTTTGTTGCTAATTTCAAAAATCATTTTACAAATTTTTGAAAACCGATTTGCTAAAATTAGCAAAAAACTTAAATTGCTTTAAAATGTTACATAGATTAAACAAAAAAATAGATCGGAAGTGAACATACCGACTCATGTCTAAAAATATCACATCCTCTTAAAATAGCACTAAAAACTTTTCTAAAAATCAGCCCTAAAAACAATTAAAATTCGACCCTAAAATTAAAAAAAATATACTAAAATATTTTTCAAAACAGAAATGACCAAATTAAAACAAAATGATAAATTCGTTTGTTTTTACAAAAGCCTTTGATTTTTTTTTAATTTTGTCTAAAATATTTTTTGAAAATAAATTTGAAATTTTGTACTAATATTTATAATATTTAGTAAATTTTTCTTGCTGATTTTAGCAAACAAATTTTAAATTTCACTTTACTAAAGGTTTACTAAAATTTAGTAGCAGCTACTAATTTTTTCTAACAATTTCATTGTACTACACGTCAGCAGACATATGTTGCTAAGATTAGGAAAAAATACCGCTGACCGCGAAATTTCACGTAATAACAGCAAAATTTTCAGTTGCCATTACAGACTTTTTTGGTGAGTGTATACATACAAACTTAAGTTGCCTTAAAATTTTACATATGGATCGGAAGTGAAGATACGTTTCGCAACCGACTCATATCCAAAAATAGGACATTCACTTAAAATAGCACTAAAAACTTTTTTTGATTCTAAAATTTGAGCCTAAATCCAAAAAAATTACTAAAAATATTTTTCAAAAGAAAAATAACCAAATTAAAAGAAAATGGACTTAATTTGTGCATTTTAATATTTTTTTTTTTATTAATTAAAATTTTGCTTTATTTTACAATTCATTGAGTTTGCAGCAATTTACTTTAATTTAGTAGCGCTTACTAATTCTTTATACTAATTTAGTTGTACTAATATTAATAATACTTAGTAAATTTTTTTGCTTATTTTAGTAAATTAATTTTAAATTTCACTTTACAAAAGGTTTACTAAAATTTAGTAGCAGCTACTAATTTTTTCTACCAATTCATTCATTGTGCTAAACGTCAGCAGACATGTATTGCTGAGATTAGCAAAAAAAACCGCTAAGCTCAAATTAGCAAAATTTCCCGTTATAACAGCAAAATTTTCAGTTGGCATTACAGTCTTTTATTGGTGAGTATATGAATTTTGAATTTTTATGTTTCAGTTTCGAAATCAGCGTAACCAAATTCTTTATAGACGTTTGAATCAAATTCATTAATAAAAATTTTAAAACAAGTGGCCGCCATATTGGATCCTCCATTTTGAATTTTTTAAATTTAATTAATCCTCCGTATTCTGGTTTTGGCCAAAATTCTGTCTTACTCAGGCCCACGGTGCAGCTGTGTTTTCACTGTAATTGACTAAAGGCCCAACTACAATTGGCTTAAATGACTTAAGCTTCGGTTTGGTATGAAACGAAATTTAAAAAAAATAAAACTTTTTAATTTAAAAAACTTGAATTTTCGTTTTAAAGTCACTTGAACCAATTATGGTTGGACCTTAATACTTAACACAATATTAAAAAATTGGCACTCTTTAAATATTCTAATTAAAATCTCTACAAGAACAATGACCCAAGAAAGCTTAAGCAACCAAAAAAAAAAGATGTTAAATTATAATCAAAACTAGTTTTCAGCGTTTTGTAATTCTTCATTTCTCTATTATCTAGCAGAGGCAAAAAAAGCTTTGAAATTTTTTTAATTACATTTTGTTTTGGCTTTCTTTCATTTACTAACCGCCTTAAAGGTCAAGCGATAGTTTTAACCATAACCAACAGTTAGTAAGATATAGAACATACAACATTAAAGATTGATTTTTTAAACACTCAAAGAAATAGCTTTTGGTTTTCAATAAACAATGAAGTGGAATTGGTTAATAAAAATATTTTTAATAATATGTGAGTTAATATTAATTCAGGGAGAATATTATTCTTCGATACATAAAATGTCTATGTTAATGGATTTTGAATTACAATCATTATATAATATGCAGAAATTTATAAGAAAGAATGAAAATAAATTAACATATTTAAAAGAGTAAGTAGTTGAGTGCGAGAGAGAGACGTTACATACTCCTAAGAAGCTATTAATTATTTTAATTACTTTGTTTAGAAGATTGGCAGAATATGAAAGAGAACGTGAGGAAGCTTTAGCTGAAGGACCAGTATATTTTGAAAATCCTGTAAATAAATATTTATTGATCAAAAGACTAACCATTGATTGGGACAGAATTGAAAATCTATTACAGCATAAAGAAGGAAAGAGTATGTGCTTAAGATTATTATTTATTTTATAAACCTTAAATTCTTTTAATATTTTTGTTGTAGAAACTTTAAAGAAAATTGTAAAACACTCTATTGAAGACAGTGAATTAGATGGTGCTATCGATGGTATCATAAGATTGCAAGATGCTTATAGATTTAATGCTTCCGATATTGCCCAGGGTATACTACAAGGTGTTCAACATAAGTAAGCTTTAAAAGATCATCCTTTTTTTTAATTTCCAATATATTTTGTATTAACTGCTCTATTTTTTTTTGTTAGTTCTCATTTCGAGGCCCGTCACTGTTATGATATTGGCCTACGTGCTTCTTTCAAAAATTATTTCAAATTAGCTTATGCTTGGTTTAAAGAAGCTTTAAAAAGATTCTCGGCGGATGTAAATGAAGCAAATAAAAATGAATTATCACTTAACAAATTAGAAAAATTAGATATTGAATTGGCTTTAGCCGATACTAAATACAGATTGGGTGATATTCATGGTGCTAATAAAACTTATGTAGAATTAATTAATTTACATCCAGCTAATGAAATAGTAGCCAAAGTTTATTCAGAATTTTTACAAGCTTCGTTAGACAAAATTAATATTGATGTGGATTATAGCACAGAACACGCAGTAAGTGATTTTATTTTTTAAATATTATGATTTTTTATACGTTTAAAAAGAAATCTTCGCTAAATGCAGAATTTCATTTCGGATATATCTAGAAAACGATATTTATGTGACATAAATTTGGAAATTAAAATATCTGACAGACAGTATATATTCCGTAGCCCCGATGCGTTCCGATATTAGAAAAAAATAGGTTTTAAACTTTCTGAAAGCTTTTAAAAAAGCTTTTTATAATCTTTAAAAGCTTAAAGCTTTTAAAAGAGTCAAAAAACACGATTTTTATTTGTATTCAATTTGATATTTTCTATGAAATTTTTAAAAATTTAAATTCTACTTAAAAGCTTACAAAAGCTCTTTAGGACTGCACTGAGTTTAAAAACTTAAATCGCCACAAATGGCAATTGAAGTCCAACAAATAATTTGGATGCATTTTTGGAGCTAGATCAGTTTTCTATTTTACATCTAAAAGCGTTTTTACAGAATTATACATACATAAAATTTTACAAACGCTTTTTAAAATTCTAAACAGCTTATAGCTTTTTAAAGAACCAAATACACGATTTTTATTTTTATTAAATTTCACATTTTCTATGAAGTTTTTAAACAAATTTAAATTCTACTTAAAAGCTTACAAAAGCTCATTAGGTTTGCACTGATTGGAGCTATATCAGTTTCTTATTTTACATCTAAAAGCGTTTTTACAGAATTATACATACATACATAAAATCTTACAAAAGCTTTTTATAATCCAAAACAGCTTAAAGCTTTTGAAGGAGCCAAAAAACACGATTTTCATTTTTATTAAATTTCACATTTTCTATGAAGTTTTTAAAAAATTTAAATTCTACTTAAAAGCTTACAAAAGCTGTTTAATATTTTTTGTTGAGGTAGCACTGATTTGGAAAAGTTAAATCACCACTAATGGCATTCAACAGAAGTCAAACAAATATTTTTTTGGTTCATTTTTGCAGTTAGATCAGTTTCCTATTTTACATAACAATATTCTATTAAAAAATTTAAAAAATAAATTTTTAAGTTAACATTTTTAAAATCCTTTAAAGAAAATATTTTATTAATCATACTTCAGAAATTTCTAACAATTCTTCAAAACTTTCTTTATAATGAAGTATTAGAAAGCTTTTAAACCTATTATTAGAAAGCTTTTATGGGACAATACGTCACACAACGTTACATGTCAGCGTGCATATGCTGATAATATTTTTCACACCATCGATGAAATTTAAGAAGTTTTGGAATCTTATATTCCACGACAAATGCTTATTTAAATCTTATATCCCACAAAATACGCTTATTGGGATTATAGATGCCAGGATAAAAGGGCGATTTCAGGATGTCTGAAAATTTTCACAAAAATATCTCGAGTTAAAGCTTTTTTGAAGAAGATTTTGAAAAATGTCTAAATTTTATTATGTAAGACATTGTAATATAAAAAGCTTTCTTTTAGCTTTCAAAAATTAAATAAAAAACAAACAAAATTATGTGAGCTTTTGAAAAAAAGGCTTTCATTACCTTTTCTACAGACTTAACGGATGATATTGCATAAAAAAACTTTGATCAGTGTAAAATTGTGTTTAAAATAAATTAATTTCAATAAAGCCTTTTTTTCACAACTTTTACTCAGAATACGAGGGCAGATCAAGAAGTCCGTGACTTTTTTAATGAAACACAGATTTTTTTTCCAAAAAAAAAATATTTTTCAACATAATCTCCTTTTAGCTCAATACACTTAATTCAACGTTTCTCCAATTTTTGTATCGCTTTCAAAAAAAATATGATTTTTCGAGGTCGAGCATTTGTTTGATCAATAATTTCATCGATGGAGCTAAATCTCTTTCCACCGAGCCATTTCTTAGGGTTTGTAAATAGGAAATAGCCACTGGGGCCTAAATCCAGAGAACAAGGCGAATGAGGGGGCAATTCGTAGTCTACTTCATGGATTTTAGCCATGGAAACTATGCTGTCACACGATTCCGTTGGTGTTTTTTTTTTTTTGCAAAAAATAATGTTTTATGGGCACTCGAAATTTACTTTTTTCCATTTTTAAAAAAATCCACGAGGTTGTATGCTGTTAAATGCAAAGTAAATGACGGAACTTGATCAAGTAGTCTAATAGCCGGAGGTACTTGATGGGAGCAGTGTTGCATTTCATATAACTACGAGGGAAGTTCGAAAAGTCACGGACTTATTGATCCGCCCTCGTATTTATAGCACGAAACCATTAAACTACACCTAAAAATTGGTTCGGTTGCCGCAATGAAATTGTTTTCACTACGTATAAAATTGTTTAATTTTGAGGCATTTTGAAAACTGACATAATCCACCTCTAAACATAACCTCATATTTGAATTTTCATACTTTTTAGCCACTCGTTAAGGATATATTCACCGCTTCTAAAAAAGAATTATACAAAAGTACTTGTGCTGGCATTGTAAAACCAACACCCAGAGAAGAACGTTATTTACGTTGTGGTTATCTCAGCGAAACACATCCATTCCTTATATTGGCCCCCATTAAAGTGGAAGAATTTAGTCATTATCCTCTATTAGTGGTATACTATGATGTCATTAGTGATAATGAAATTGCTATTTTGAAAAATTTAACAATGGGTATTCGAAGGGCCACAATAATGAGTACTAATGGTTCAATAGTCTCGGATGCGCGTACAAGTCAATTTTTGTTTTTACCAGTCACAACACATCCTTTGCTGGCTACAATCGATCAACGTGTAGAGGATATGACAAATTTAAATATGAAATATTCTGAGCAACATCAATTTGCTAATTATGGTATTGGAGGTCACTATGGCGAACATCATGATTGGTTTGCTAAACAACATGTAAATTAAAATCTATTTGATTACTTGACGTCTGTTTACACGAGACATAAAATCAATGCCAAGAAATAGGATGCAAGACAATACAAATATATTATTGTTTCTTTTTTAACATTGATTTTATGTCTCGTGTAGACGTTAAGTTTAATTTCTCTTTTAAAATTTACTTTTTTTATATAGATGAACCCGAAAAATGTTGCTGGATATGAGATGGGTAATCGTATTGCAACTGTATTATTTTATGTAAAGAATTTTTCCATCTTTCACCTTTATTTTCCAAGTTCTTTGTCATTTTATTTTTTGTTTTGTTTCAGCTCTCCGATGTTGAACAAGGTGGTGGCACTGCTTTTCCCTACCTTAGACGTCTTCTTTTGCCTCAAAAAGGCGCTGCTGCATTTTGGTTTAATTTACATGCCTCCGGCGTTGGCGATGTGCGTACATTACATGGTGCCTGTCCTATTATTGTAGGTTCAAAATGGGGTATGTGAATTGTAGTAGAAGAAAAAGATATTTTATGTTTTTAAATTATACTTTCACAATTGCTTTTATTTTAAAATTATTATAGTACAAAATCGTTGGATTCGTGAAAATGGTCAAAGTGATCGTCGGCCTTGTGAATTAAATGATGATACATATGTGGTTTGATTTTACACATAAGCAGATTATTTTAAGATTGTATTGTAAATTTTTATATTATAATTAATAAATTTTTTTTAGAGCAATTATCTTATTTATTTTTTTTTTGAAGAATAAAAGCTCAATAGGATTCCTGTAAAGCTACTGTTAACTTAACCTTTACTGTGGTAAATTTGTCCCCTCTCTTTAACATTTTTATAAGTAATTGATTTAATTAAAAAATTGGTTAAAATAAAGTGACTGTGTTGTTCAAATAAATAATTATGATGAAATACTTTTTATAAATTTTTTTAGTAAAATTAAAAGGGGTAAAATTTACCACCACGTCACTGACTATGCACACAAATTTTACCACCATATTGGGTAATGTTCATTTCGACAAAAAGATAACCACGTCGCATTTACTGAAGCTTGAAATATTTGCAATAATTTTTTTTTTTTAACTTTTTCCATCGTAGCAATATGAGTAACTACTTACTTTATCAACTCTAAAGTAATGCATCCATACATTAACTTAAAGCTTATTACCTGCAAAAAATTATCAATGAAGTAAGATGTAAAGTAATGCAAAATATTACTTTCCACATTATTTGTTAATGTGTAGTTCTGCACGGATTCTTACATTTTGTTTTTTTGAAGAAAAAATTTTTTGACATCTGAAATTCAGATAAGGAAAAATCTGATGTTTTTCCTATAGTAAAAAGGCATTAGAAAGTCTAGGAACAACTACCCACAATCATAGTTTTTGCTATGGGAAAAGTCCAAAAATTCTATAAGAAAACTCTCTCACACTCAAAAAAAAAAAAGAAAATAACTAGAATATAGAAAAATTTATTTATTTGGAGGAAAAATTGATATCAAAATTGCGCCAAAGACACTTTTTACTAAGATTTAATAAAATTTTTCTGGAAATCAAGAAACAAATTTTACTTAAAATTTGGTAAAAATTTCTAAATTATAGAAAAATTTTACTACTGAGAACTAAATTTTAAGTAGAAAACAGAAAAATTTCCTCCTAATTTTAATCATGTCATTGAATTTAATACATCAAAATCTAGTATTAAAATCTAGTATTATACAATTTTTTTAAATCATAGTTGTTATTTTAAAACTAAATAAATAAATTAATTTTTATTTAAACATCATGTAGTTACAGTCTGCAAGAAATATTGTTCTATAGACTTTATGAAATAAATAATTAGTTCATACGTCATCTTAAATTTTACTGCAAGCAAGGAAATATTTCCTTGGGTTTAAGAAAAATTTTATTTTATGTAAGTTCATTAGATAATTTTTTTTTTTTACTAAAAACTAGCAATTAACTCCCTAAAAATAAGAAAATATTTTCTAACATCAAGTTAAATATCACTTCTTTTAAGTGAAAACTATCCTTAAATTTGATGAAAAATTTTTAATAAATATGATAGTATTTCTATGGAAAAAGTAATATATTTTACTATATATTTTAAAGTATTTTACTGTAGTTTTGTATTTTTTACAAAATTTCATTTGCAAAAAGTAAACAAATTAAAAAAATGTACTGCAGGATATCCTGAAACGTAATAAATTGTGACAAAGTCAGATCCTTTTCGTAGTTAATTAACAGTTCTGCTTGAGAGAACTGCATAAAGGAATGTCCTAAGTGACACACGGAACTGGGGGTCCTTTGTCTTCTTAAATTAACTAATTTAAGGAAATTGTTGCAAAAATACAAAAGTTCACTGTTACATTTCTTGTTATAATTGGAAAATGGAAAAATGCCATAAGTTAAAATCATTAAAAAAAAAATTATTCAATCCAATCGATATTGATTCAATACAGAGAAAATTTAATTATATTTTGAATGAATTCCTTATATATCGTATTCGATTTAATTTTTAATCGAAAGAATTCCTTATTAAATATTCGCTTGAATGCATCCATTGGAATTCATTCAATAGAATTCACATCTAATGAATTCAATCAATTTATCTCATTCAATTTTTCCAATCAATCCAATTTTTTACTCATTCAACTTACAATTTGGGAATTCCATAGATTTACAAATATGGGACTTATTGTTCATTTAGTTTTGTTTTATGGGATTGAGCAATTTGGGAATGACATTCGATTTTCTTTATACGATTTGAAAATTGGAAAATTAACAATTATGTTATTTTATTTTATTACAGTACTATTAACGATTTCTTACAAATACAAGAAGAAACCCAAAAAATCAATTATTGAATTCACAGTTACAAAAGCATTTATTTGTGAAAATAGTCCGCAAAGTGAAGAAAATCGGCCAAAATTTAAAAAAAAAATATATAAATTAAATATCCCCAAATAAATAGACCTTTCTCTCTCTGCGATAAAGAGTTTACAAGATGAACGCAATCTAAAATATTACCAAGACCTCTGGTGCAAAACTTTTTTATTCATACATATGTTAATTTTCGAGATGCGTACGATTAAAATTTGCCTTTAAGCGGTTCAATTCGATTCAATTTGTTTTTAATTTCCACAATTTGTTTTAATATTGAAATTTTTTTTATAAAAATTAGCGATTTTTTTTAATTTTGCCGGTTTTTTTTTTAAGTCTAGGGTGTTTTGGTTTTGACAGTTTTTTAAATTTTGGTGTTTTTTTTTTAAATTTGAGCGTTTTTCAGCAGTTTGCTTTTGGAATTTGTAGAATTTTTTCTAATTATGGCTTTTCTTAAATTGAACTGAGTTTTTCCAATTTGACGAGTTTCAAAATTTTTTTTAGAAATATTCCCAATTTTAACGATTTTTCCAATTTTTGGCAATTGTTTTAATTTTTGTTGATTTTTTTTCAGTTTGAGCGTTTTTACCAATTACAGCAATATTTTTATTTTGAAGATTCTTTAAATTTGGAGATTTTTTCTAATTTTGACGATTTTTTAAAAGTTAGTGATTTTTTTCGATTTTGGTGTTTTTTATATTTTTAGTCTATTTTTTTAATTTTGTTTATCTTATTCAAAAAAATCTTAAGTTTCCATTAAATAACGTAACTTTTTATTTTTTAAATTTCAAAAGTCGAATGCCATTTCGAATGAAAGATAGTTGAAGTCTGATTAGTCAACTGTAATGGAAATATTCAAGTGCGATTAGATTGATTGAATTCCCAATTTCAAAATCTATTGAGAAAAATCGACTGAATTCCCAATAATTGAATTCCCAACGATTGATTACAGCCATTGACAAATCGTATAATAAAAAACGAATGAAGTGCTTTTAAAATTTAATCGATTGAGACCAACTAAGAATTCATTCCCATTACAAAAATTGTAGTTTGAGAATTTAAACATTACATAATCAATCAAATTTGAAAATTGATTGAAGGATCGAATTTTTCAAAAACTATGATTCAATATAAGTTAAACTAAATCATTATTTCATATTCATTATCAAATCATTGATTTTAAGTGATTATAAATTATTAACTAATGCATAAAAAGAATAAATTTGTGAGTTGATTCAAAAAAAGAATTATCTTTTTCAAGTTCTGACTGTCCGCAATTAAAACACTTGTGTTCACAGAACTAACAAAAAAAACCCCGAATTTCATTATATTCATTTCATAATCCCATTTCTGGCAACTCTGTTGTGAATTGAAAATGTTAAATTATAAAACCGTTACTCGACTTGATAAATAAAAAACTTCTCTTATTCTCTCTGTTGGTTTATTTTTTGCAAATTTCCTTTTAGTTTGTTTCGTTTTCTTATAAAGCACGCGTGTGTTCAGTGAAGATTTTTAATTAAATATAAATTTATATTCATTAAGAAGTGTTAAAAATATTAGAAAGTTATAACAAAAAGTATCAAAAAAAATATACAAAATAAACAAATTCATTCATTTTATAAAAGTATTTAAAATAGTACATTAGCAACAGCTTTGTCGATGCCAATCGTATGCAGTCGGCGCTAGTGCACATTCAAAAGTTTTGTTGTTGGTTTTTCATTTGTTTTTTGCTTGTTAACATAGAGTAGAGAGATATTTTTTGATAATTCTTTTTAGTTTCTTGCAAGAAGTGCATGTAATTTGTAAAAAAATATGTAATATAATTAGTTTAATCTATCAAAAAATAAATAAAAGTGCAAGTAGAGTAAAGTTTTTTAAAAGATTTTGATAAAAATGTGTGTCTATTAAATTGTTTCTTTGCAAAAGCAACAAACTGCTCAGTCGACAGCGATACTTTATATTTGTTATTGTTTTGCTTCAGAAAACAAAAGAAAACAGTGTTGCCAGTTTTTTTCTAGACTTTATCCACCGATATTGACTTGCCATCCCCAATTTGTGTTCCTCCGATCTCTAATTTGTTTTATCTATAATTTAATTAATTATTAATTTTTTTTTAATTACATTCATTTCGGAAAGTAACCCATTCAAATTTATTTGATTAAAATTCATAATGACTAGGGTTCGGAAATACATGTAAATACATATTTGTTATCGTTAAACAAATAATTTGTGAATCGACAAATTTGCAAAAAAAAAAAAAATCGCATCGATTTGTTAATGCATATTTTGATACGAGGGCAAGTCAATAAGTTTCTAGAAAAACACTACTTAAGACCTGAAGACCGCTGCCTTGGGCACTAGAGAATTAAAGTTTATGTTAAAAGTTAAAACTTTCTGACGATAAATTAACAACAATAACATATAAAACATATTTTAATAAATAAAGTTGGCGATAAAACCAAAATTGTATGAATAAATTGGTAAGTAACAATTCTGGTTATCACTTCCGTTTTCAGTTTTTCTGAATTTTTACCAAAGCATTGCAATTTCATAAACAAAAAATATATGTTTTTAAAATTTTATTGCAAAATATTTATTTAAAATAAAAATAATTGAAGAAATTTTGTATAAACAATTAAAATAAATTTTATGCGAAAGACATAATAGAAAAAGCTGAATGTATTTTCATTTTAAAGTCTTAAGATTGGTCTCAAATTCTAAAAAAAAATCTAACATAAAACTACACCTTCTAAAGAGGGACGAAGTAACTCCAAATCCGGAAAAAAACTACACCTAAAAAAAGGACATGAAGTAAAAATTTATCCAAAATTACATTTAAAATATTTTAAACATTTTCCTCAATTTAAGTCAAATTTTATTTAAACTTAAAAAAATTTTCTTAAAATTAATAAAAACTCCTGTTTGGGTAAAACCGAAATAGTATCTATCCTCAGAAATAGTTCATATCTTTCCTAAGTAATATTTCATGATTTAAGGAAAAAAAACAAGTTTTTTAAGTAAAATTTTAACAATTTTTAAGAAAAACATCTTCGTATTAAGAAATTTGCATACTATAATGTAATAAAACTAAGTTTAATTAAAAAAACATTTTTTGGAACTTAATTTACTCCCATTTAGTTCAAAAATGTTTTTAACTAAAAATGAGAAAGTACTTGAAATAATTTTCATTTAAAAGAAGTGCTATTTACTTTGAGTTTGAAAATATTTTCTTATATTTTAGGAAGTTAAGTCATAGTTTTTAGTAAACAAAATTATCTAATGAACTTAAATGAAAATTTTCTTAAAACCAAGGAAACATTTTCTAACTAACAGTTAAATTAAAGATGATATATTGTATGCACTAATTAGGAGGAAAATTTACTGTTTTCTTATAAAAATTTAGTTCACAATAGTAAAATTTTTCTATAATCCAAATCATTTTCATTATATTATTTTTTTATTTTTATTTTCGGGAATATATGTCCATAACAAGTGCAGAAAGAAAGACTGATAATACAAAAATAAATTTCAAATTAAAATAAATAAAATGTTTTGTTCCCATATAACTAGTGGACAAAAATAGAAGGAGTTATCGTAGGTTACTGAAATTTTAGTTTGAGTAAATTAGAATATAAACGAAATTTTAGGAAAATCGGTGCAAGAACACGCCTACCTCTCATATATCCTAAAGTTTAAAAATGTAATAACTTCTTCAAATTTGGCCAGAACATAACGAAAATTTATAATTGTTATTAAAATAAAGTTATTAACGTGGCGGCTAATTTTATTTCCAATCGAAGCAAATACTCGCTTACCCATCATATATCCTTTTTAAAAAAATTAAAACCGATTTCTTGTTAACAAGTTTTTCTTAAAATTCCACATATTTAGCGCCCTCTAGTGGTGCAAAAAAGAGTCATATATAAATTTTTTTCACACAACGATTTTTAATCTTTCTTAAAATATGTTTTTTTTATAAATATAAAAATCGTTAAATTGCGTTGTTTTTGAAAATATACGTAGGTTAAAGGCTCTTTTTAAACTAGAAATAATAAACGAAAAACCTCGAACTTTATTAAAACTACAAAACAAAAAAATATTATGTGGTTTTTTTAATTTTTTTTTTCCGTAAAACATCTATAACTTTTTTTGTGTTTAACTATTTTTGCTTCAAATTCTCTAAGTTTAGCGCCCTCTCGTGGTGGCATAAAAAGGCAAAACCAAAATATTCTCTTACACGATTTTAACCTACTTTATAATCTTTCCAAAAGTATATATTTTTTTATCTATATGGTAAATATTTATTATTATACCATATATGGTGAGGGTATATGTATATTAGTTTGTCATTCCGTTTGTAAAATGTCGAAATATAGGTCTAAGACCCTATAAAGTATATATATATTTGTGATCCTTATGCAATTTTAAGTCGATTTAGCGATGTCCGTCTGTCTGTCTGTTAAAATGGCGATCACGACGCGAAGACGCTAGCGGGAGTGCCTATTTTTACTCAGGTTATTGTACATTCTCCCGAGCAGTTTGGTATTGAAAATGAGCAAAATCGGTCCAGCGATTAAAAAGTTATGGGTGAAAATGTAAAGATACCTCTAAATTTTCCATACAAATTGGTGTATTTTACACTCAGAAAAAAATGTTAGTAGAATAATTTGTAAACGGTTTTCAATCGCACTCTACTATTTTTGTACTGATTTTTAGTAAAAATATTATTATTTAGTAAATCTTTTTGCTATTTATATTTTACAAATTACAGAATTTTTACAGTGTATTTACAAATTTTTGTTGCTAATTTCAGAAATCATTTTACAAATTTTTGAAAACCGATTTGCTAAAATTAGCAAAAAATATTACTAATTTTAAAAAAGTGGATATTGAAGGAAATGTTATTTCTAATTAAAACTTACACCTTCAAATTTAAATTGCCTTTAAATGTTACAAAGATTTAAAAAGGTATCGGAAGTGAAGTTACCAACTCATGTCTAAAAATAAGACATACACTTAAAATAGCACTTAAAAGTTTTATTAGTTCTAAAAATCCGCCCTAAAAAAAATTAAAATTTAACCTTAAAAGTAAAAATAAATTGACCAAAATATTTTTCAAAACAGAAATTACCAAATTAAAACAAAATGATTAATTCGTTTTTTAAAAAATATTATCAAAATTTTTGATGCTCGATAAGAAAAATAAATTCAAAGCTTTTTACTCATATTAATAAAATTTAGTAATTTTTTTTTGCTGATTTTAGCAAACAGATTTTAAATTCCACTTTACAAAAAGTCTACTAAAATTTAGTAGCGGCTACTAATTTTTCTACTAATTTCATTGTACTACACGTCAGCAGACATGTGTTGGTAAGATTAGCAAAAAATACCGCTGGGCTCAAATTAGCAAAATTGTCCGTAATAACAGCAAAATCTTCAGTTGCAATTACAGCCTTTTTTTTGGTGAGTGTAGTACAATTTCATAGTAGCGACTGGTATATAATATATTTTCTCATATTTTTTTTACCAATCGCTAAGAAATTAATAATATTTTGTACACCTCAAATATTTTTCAGCTCAAAAAATTTTTTTCACCACTAAAATTTTTTTTCACCATAAAAAATTTTTGTCACCTAAAAAAATTTTTTCCCCACTAAAATTTTTTTTCACCATAAAAAATTTTTGTCACCTAAAAAAACTTTTTCACCTCAAATTTTTTTTTCACTTAAAAAAATTTGTTTCCGCATCCAAAAAAGTTTTTCACCTCAAAAAATTATTTTTACCTCCATAATTTTACTTCAAAAGTTTTATACAGTGGTTTACCGATTTAACGAACAATTGATTGTCAGCCGTGTTCGTTAAATCTAAAAGTTCGTTAAATCCAGTACTAAACAAACAAATATTTATTCATGTAACAATAATATAAAAGGATAATTCATATCACATCTTTTTAATCCCGTGTGACATTTGCTAGATTTCGTATTGATTTTGTATTGACGAAAAATTAATGAATTTTCTTATGGGAAAATAATGAGTGTGTGAAGTTCAACTATAGAGAATAAATGAGTATCTGTCAAATGGATGTCAGCAACGCAGCGCTCCCATTTAATTTACATTGCTGTCAATATAAATTCAATACAAAATAAATGTAGTGTCATAGGGGCTTTACTTAAACATGAATTTTATAAAAAAAATTTAATCAAAAAGTAATTATTAAAAAAATTAAAGAAAAAAGTAATTATTTAAAAAACTTGTTATTGACGTTTGCTTTTGCGATTCTTTAAAACTTGTTTTAATGGCTTCCTTTTGAAGATCTCGTAAAATTAATGTTTTCGAATGCTTTGAAAAAAATTCAAACTTTTATTTAACGATGTGTTCATCACAAATTAAAAAATCAAAGCTATATGGCAACACATATTTTTTTATATGTGTTTTTTTTTAATGGTCCTTAAATCGAGTACTATATTGGATTTTAATTCGTTATACACAGTACCTAATGTAAAAATCTTGCCTGTTCGTTAAATCGCGAATTCGTTATATCGAGAGTTCGTTAAATCGGGAATCCACTGTACATTGTTTGTATCAAAAACAATAGAGAACATTGGTGGAGGGTATTCAAAGATTCGGCACAGCCGAATTTAAGACTTTTTTACTTGTTTTTTACGTCATTTCAAATTTTGGCTTTTTAAAAATGGAACAAATTTTAGTTAATTTTTTTTTTGTATTTGTTTCAATCATACGTTATACCGGACTTTTCCAATTTTTCTCCAAAACTTACCTTTGTATACTGTATGACTTTCAAATAAAACCACTTTTAATTTATTTTTTTTTCTTTACCATTTCGATTGAAGCCTTTTTTTTCTTGATGTATTTTCTTCAATCTGACGACAAACAAAAATTTTTATTATTTGTTATTTTGCTAAAGTGTAACATTTTCTTAAACTTTTTTCCATTAACTTAAAACAAATGTATATTTCTTTAAAATGACTTAAAAATAAAGTTGCTTTGATGTTTTTAAGTTGTATAGATTTATTATGTATGTTTGTTGAATTAGAAGTTTTAAAACAATAATAATATTTTCTGTTTTTTTTTTAATAAAAATTAATTTATTTTATGTTTAACATCAATAAAAACATTTAGTAATCTTGTTTTATATTTAAAAATATTCTTCTTTTTTTTTTAATTGTGCTAAAGTTTTAATATAATTGTTTTTTTTTTAAGAACTATTTTTTGTATGTTGTTGATTTTATTGATTTCTTTTAAAAATTCTTTCTTTTTTTTAGTTTAAATAGGACACCTAGTGAAATATAAGAATTTTTATTTTGATATATTTTTTGTAGTAGCGGTTATTAAACATTTATTAAAATAATTTAATACTGTCATCATAAATAATTTTTTTTTTCTTTTCATAAATTTTCTTAAAGTGCTTTAATTCCATTGAAAAAGGTGGTTTTTTTAGTTATATTTTCTTTAGTACTTTTGTTTTGTTCAATATTTTTGATATTTTCTCTAACATGGTTTACATTAAGAGGAGGAGATTGTCTTTAGGGTTATATTTGGACATCTTTTGATATATATATATATATTTTTTAAATATATTTAACTTAATATATTTAACAGCAAATTGTTTGTTATCTTAAAAATTATAAATTTTTTATTTATTTTTTTTATTTTTTAAAATTCCCCTAAGATGTTATTTTAGGGAGGGATGTTTCTTTGAAATTACAGTTTCTTAATTTGTTTCTTTTAATATTTTATTTGTCACAACTATAAATATATATTTTTATAAATTAATATTAAGTAAAACATCTATAAACATTTCTTTTATTTTTATTTTAAAACTTTTTGTTTTAATATTCAGTATACTTTTTTGCTGACAACATTTAGTTAATTTTTGTCTAAATATAAATTATTTTTAAATTATTTTTTCTGCAAAGACAATAAATAAAATGCTGATTTTTAAAGAGTGTTTTTTTTCTATTTTATAATAATTTATAAAAAAAAAATAAAATTAAAAAAAAAACATTTAAAATTGGTTCATTATAATATTTGGTATTCATTTCCTTCCATCATAATTCTGTTTCAAGTTTAAATTTCATAATTACGAAATTTGTTAGCCACATCAGAATTTTCAGTACCCCAGTCCTGTTTACGATTGCCGCCATAGTATAAAGCCGCACCTCCCTCGGAAGCCCGACGATGTGCTGGATTTGGTGAGGCAGCCGACAAGCCACCACTGCCTCCAGCTCCGGCCGCTGCTGTTTCGGGTAACATACGATCCTTAGTTTTAGGTGTAGCCCAATGCATGGACTTTGGAGTTAGAGAAAAAGTTTTAAAGAAAATAATATTAATTAAATTAAAATGTTCCTTAAATATTAATGACATGCTTCGATATCTCACTAAATACAACATCAAGAATTTTTGGATACTTATGGATCGAGAGGTAGTTGCTGGGATTTCTTATCACATCTAAACTGTTGATTTTGTAAAAGTTAAGCCTAAATTAGACAACAACAACAAAAAATCTATAAAGCATGCATAGAAAAATTATAACAAAAATACAATAGCAGATTAACAATAAATCTGGATTAAATCTTGACAATTCTTAATGTTCCAACAAACGATAGTTAAAATATGAAATCGTGTTTTATTATTTTCTGCTTTAAAAAAAATTTTCGGGTAACAAAAATATTTTAGAAATGATAGAATTACAGAGATGAAAGAATTTCGCTACGAAATCTCTTATACACCAGATGCTAAAATACATCAATTGGTATAGAAAATTTTGAAGTATTTTTCAATAAAAAATTTTCAGCGGCTGGACAGATTTTGTTCATTTTTAAAATCAAACTGCTCGGCAGGATAAGAAAAAATTTAACAAATCGCAGGCGGAATATTTTGTTACACAGGCGGTTTACTTCAATTTAAAAGAATTTTTTCCAATTTTTTTTTTTTTAATTTGAACGATTTGTTCTATTTAAGCGATTTTTTCCCCAATTTTAACTATTTATTTCAAAATTGTATTTTAAAATTTTTGCAATTCGTTTTTTTATAATTTTGGCGTTTTTTTCAATTTTTGATAGTTGAAAATCAAACTGCTTGGCAGGATAAGAAATAGTTAAATGGAGATTTTTTAATTTAAACAATACGCAGGCGGAATATTTTGGTACACAGGCGTTTTTCTTCAATTTTGAAGATTTTTCCCATTTTTTTTTAATTTGAACGATTTTTTCCAATTTTAACTATTTATTTAAAAATTGTATTTTTAAATTTTTGCGTATTTGTTTTTTTTGTCATTTTGGTGATTTTTTTTAAACGTATGATTTTAAACTGTGAATACAATAATTGGTTATTTTTAAAATCAAACTGCTCGACAGGATAAGAAATAGTTAAATGGAGATATTTTAATTTTAACAAAGCGCGGGTGGAATATTTTAGTATACAGGCGTTTTTCTGCAATTTGAAAGATTTTTAATTTTTTTTTTTAATTTGAACGATTTCTATTTCGGATATCATTCCCAAAAAAAACATTAATAATTGTTTTAATTCCCAAATTGTAAGAGATCGACTGAATTCCTAATGATTGATAAAATCGAATGAGATAAATTGCTTGAATTTCTTACAAGTGAATACTATCAAATGATTTCCAAAGAATTAATTCTTTGTGAATGTTTAAAGGGAAATTAATTCGATTAAAAAATTAATCGAATTCGATTTTTAAGGAATTTATTCAGAATAAAATTCAAACTTCGAAGCTTTAATCTCGCTTAATTTTCGAAGGTCCAGGGCCCTACAAGGGTCCATTTATGAATAAAGATGATTTTTTCAGTGCGATTAAATAAAAGTAGGCAGTATTATACATTTTCATTCCATTTGCCCTAGTTATCTCTGCCAGTTTTTAAGATATGGACCCTGTTCAACAAGCGCCAGGAGACGAAATAGCGGAATCTTTAAAACTTCGATTACACGCGTAAAATAGCAGACATGAAAATATTATATTTAATGTGCAATAAATTGTGGAAAATTTAACAAATGGGTTATGAAAAATTAGTAATAATTTATTTTGAAAATTACTAACACTGTACAACAATTTCGAATTTTTTCCAAAATTACGGAGATCTGACAATGGATTCTGGCTGAGTAGACAAAAAAAAATATATATGATTCTCGGCGTTTTGAAAGATCACATCGGAATTTTATTTTAGGGGGGGGTTAAAGTTTCCCCGCTTTGTCCTATTCGTGCAGCATATCGGTATATGAAACTATTTGTTATTTACATCTGTGATGTAGGGTATGTTCAGCAACTTTGTATAAAATATTAACGCAAATATTTATGTGGATCATATAAACCCTCTAACTCCCCCACATAAGAGTTATTTTTGGCACTATTCTAAAAAATTGTGAAAAACCCCTAAAGAGGGGGAGGGTGGGAATGAAATGTTATACAAAAATGTTGGCCATACAATTTTACTACATATGTCAGAACACATCAAAGCCCAAAACTTAACACAAACACCAAAAAACAGTTAAATTCAAGATTGCCCATCGGGTCATCCCAAAATCTGCACCAAAAAAAAAAAAATGAACTAGAATTTAGAAAAATTTACTTATTTGGAGGAAAAATTTAAATAAAACCGCCGCCAAAGACACTTTTTATTAAAATTTAATTAAATTTTCCTTAAAATTAAAAAAAAAAACAAATTTAAGTTAAAATTTGGTAAAAATTTCTAAGTTATAGCAAAATTTTACTTTGAGAACTAAATTTTTATTAGAAAACAGTAAAATTTTCTCCTAATTAGTTCATATATAATCTAAAATTTTACTTTTAGTTAGGCAATGTTTCCATGGTTTTAAGAAACATTTTATTTTATTTAAGTTTATTTGGTAATTTTTTTACTAAACACTAGGACTTAACTCCCTAAAAAAAGAGAATATTTTCTAAGATCAAGTTAAATAACTCTTCTTTTAAGTGAAAATTATTCTTAAATTTGATAAAAATTTTCTATGATAGAGGTTATATATTTTACCATATATTTTAAAGTACTTTACACTCATTGTGTACCGCAGGATTTCAGAATAATATATAAATTGTGACAAAGTCAGATCCTTTTCGTAGTTAATTTATAGTTCTCCTCTAGTGAACTACAAAAAGGGACGCCCTAAGTGGCACACGGCATCTATGGCTAAGAAACACTGGGGGTCCTTTGTCTTCTTAAATTAACTATGTAAGGAAATTGATGAAAAAATACAAAATATCACAGCTAATTAAATTCCTTGTTATTATTGAAAAAGGTCATAAGTTTATTTTATGGAATTTTTAGCTTAAACTTTAATTGACAAATTTAAATTATTTTTTTTATTATTAAGTTAAAAAAATAGTTTTAGTGCCTTAATAAATATAAAGTTTAATAGGCGCAACGTCAATTGTAGGAAAGCCATTATTACGTAATGTATAAAATGTGATTGCGATATATTTTTTATTGTAGTCAGCAAACAAAATTATTACATAAAAGAGCAAATTCGAAATTTTTTACCTTTTGCTAACAAAATTTGAAAAAAAAATTTTTTTTTTAATATAAGAAACGGTTACCCACAAAAACTAAATTTTTCCACGATTTAAGAAAAATTTACTATTTTTTTTTTAATTTTTTGAAGAAATTATAACAAAAAAAATTCTATACATAAGTTTATTATTTCTCAATAATTATAAAACTTTTGCTTAAAAAAAAATAATATTTTATTAAAATTTTCAAAATTTATCTGAACTAAGTTTCTTGAAAGTGTTCCTTAGAAATAGTTCATCAGTGTCTAAAATAAAATAAATTTTTATTATTACATAGAAAAAATTGTATACTTTTTGTTTTTAATCGCCTGAAATAATTTTTATAAAACAATTCTTAAAAATTAGAAAGTAGTAGACTTAAAACTGAATTAGAAATGGCATTCTAAAATTTACTCGAGAAAAAAATGAACACACATCAAGTTTAAGTACTTTTTCATTTTAAGTTAGACACATATTTTGAACTAAATGGGAGTTAATTATGTTGTAAATTTTTTTTTTGAACTAAACATAATTTTCTTATGTTTTAAAAACTGAGTTTAGAAATATATTTCTAGAATTTTGTTAATTTTACTACTCGGGAAAAAATTAACACACATTCGGTTCAAGTGCTTTCTCGTTTTAAGTTAGACACATATTTTGTAATAAGTATATTATGTTCTATTTTTTTGTTTAAACTAAACTTAATTTTATTATTTTTTTAGTATGCAAATTTCTTAATACCAAGATATTTTTCTTACAATTTAATAAATTTTTATTTAATATACATTGTTTTTTTCTAAAATCAAGAAATATAACCTGGCAAAGATATAAACTATTTCTGAGTATATAAACTATTTCGTTGAAATTTTTATTAATTTTAAGAAAATTTTTCTTAGTAAAAATTTGACTTAAATTGAGGAAAATTTTTTAACCATTTTGAAGAAAATTTTAGATTAATTTTTAGTTCATGTTTTTTTTTTTTTTTTTGAGTGTGATAAGCAATCTTGAATTTATTTCCGATCTCCCCCTTTTTAGGGGTGTTTTTTACGATTTTTTACAATAGAGCCAAAAATTACCGTTATATGGGGGAGTTAGAGGGTTAATATGTTCTACAGAAATATTTTAGTTAATATTTTCTGCAAAGTTGAGGAACCTGCTCTACACCACAGACGTAAAAACACATAGTTCCATATACAATATGATGCATGAACAGGCCAAAGGAGGAAACTTTAACCTTACAAAAATAAAATCCCGACACACCTATGTTTTTTTTTCTCCTCTACCATAATGCATTGCCAGAACTCAGAAAATAATATTTCGTATTGTACTGTGTAATTGGAATTAAATATTGTTACAAGAAACTTCTACAACTAGAAATTTCTTCACACGAATTTTGAAAGCTAGAAAAATCTAGTATCGTGATAAACTGGAAATAACTACAATACCTGACTACGCATATAAATACGGGTACTTGGTGACACAGTAGTTCAGTTTATAAAATAAAACGCAGAGTGTCAAGAACTAAAGTGTGGCTAACGTTTAGTCTATTTACACCGTGCGTATAAAGTGTGATATTAAAGTGTTTTTCTGTAGTTTTTAGTGCCTGTTATAAATAAATAGAGCTATAAATAATTTCAAACAGTGTTTATTATTTGCAATATAGAAAGAACTCGATTTATTTAAAAGGTAAATAAATCAACGATTTTTTTAAAGGGTAAAATCGTAAAAATACAGGTTGGACGAAAAATGCTTTCCACGAAGGAATTGTTTGAGATTTCTGAAGAGATAGTAGTCACATGGAGCCAAATCTGGTGAATACGTTGGATGTTCAAGCAATTCATACTTAAATTCTTTGAATTTAGCCATCGTCAAAACACTTTTGTGAGCTGGTGCATTGTCTTGATGAAAAATTATTTTTTTCTTCTTTAAACGAATTTTTTCATCCAGCTGATCCAAAAGGCTGCAATAATATTCAGAGTAGATTGTTTTACCTTTTGAAGATATTCAATCAACAAAATTCCTTTTGCATTCCAAAAAACTGATGACATAACCTTCTTTGCTGATCGTTGTGACTTCACCTGCTTTGGAGCTGAACAAGCAGCTTCAGTCCACTGTAATCGTTCTTGTTTCAATTTAGGATCATGGTGGTAGATCCAAGTCTCATCCATAGTTATAAAACGGCGCAAGAAGTCGGTTTTATTCGGCTTAAAACGCTCCAAATTACGCTGAGAAATTTGTTTTCCATCCAGTTTTTGTTGAATTGTTAATGTGTGCGGCACTAACTTTCCAAACAGTTTTTTTCATACGTAATTCTTCATGTAAAATATGGATTACTCGTTCGTCTGAGATGCCTATGGCATTAGCAATTTCACGCTTAGTCAAACTTGGATCTTCACTAACCATATTATGTACCTGCTCAATGATTTCTGCTGTGGTTGCAGTTTTTGGTCGTCCTTCGCGTGGATCGTCTTTAAGGCTTGTGCGACCACGTTTAAATTCACCAGTTCAAAATTCAACGGTGCGTTTTGAAGGTGAGGACTGCTTATACACTTCTAACAATAGTTCATAAATTTCCTTTGCTCTTAAACCCTTCAAAACAAAGAATCTAATGACTGCACGATATTCAATTTTTTCCATATTAAAAAAAATCAATGACACGTCAACTTCAAGTGACTTGTAAACAAAGAAAGAATTGACAGAATGACATGCAACTTTGTATGTGTTCTTAGGACAGTTATACCAACTTGAGAAAAAAAAGTTTAGAGCTAGCAGTGCCATCTCTTGGGGAGCGCAGGAACTTTTCCACCAACCCGTATTACAAAAAATTAGTCCGTCCAATCAATGTAAACACATTTGACAGATTATATTTATACCCTTCACCATAGGTGGAAGGGTATATATAAGTTTGTCATTCCGTTTGTAATTTCTACAATATTGATCTTAGACCCTATAAAGTATATATATTCTGGGTCCATATGAAGAGCGAAGTTGATTTAACGATGTCCGTCTGTCCGTCTGTCCGTCTGTCCGTCTGTCCGTCTGTGTGTTGAAATGGGTTTTCCGAAGAACCCAGACATGATGAGGACTTGATTCTTTTTTATTTCTGTTACATGTGATCCATTTCTGTTTGCTATTAAAAATCAGACAGATCGGTTAATAAATGGCTGAGATATTAGCAAAAAACCAGGACTACCTCTAATTTTTCCAGTAAAATCCCTTTGTTTAATAAGAGTGTGAAGATAAATACGTAGGTTAAATACGTTTCACAACTATTGTGAATGATATAAATAAAAAATAAATAGTAGTGTCGCCAACTTTTTTTGCCTAGAAAATGCCAAATTTGACAAGAAAAGCGCTGAAACATATGGAAAAATATAAATTTGAGATTTTACATGACATATTATTTTGGATTAAAATTTTTGGACATTTAAGAAAAAATAAATGGGGATACCGCTTGTTTGTGGAGAGCTATGAGGTAGTAGATTCCAACGATGTATTCATCTCCTTCAGAATACCATGGTGAAGGGTATATAAGATTCGGCATAGCCGAATTTAGCCGCTCTTACTTGTTTTTACTGACATTTTATTTTAAGTATAATATTAATGTACTAAAATTCATTTTAAATTGTAAGTGTTTTTATTTTTCTTTAGTTTTCCTGAAGCATAAAATGGTACATAAACATTTTCAATTTAAAAGAATGCCAGGAATGCAAAACAAGTTACCATTATCAAGTACATGGAATGTGTTCATAATGGTTTTGATATAAAAAATTATCATAAAAAAACAAGAAGGAATGAAGAAAAAAAAAAGAAAAATGTTACTAACACTGGGAGGAGGTAAAAGATATTGATTCTAGCAATAAGTTAAGAAAAGGAAAAACTTGTCAAGGTTTGCAAAGACAAACACACACACACATATTTTATACAAAGTTGAAAGGATGAAAAAAAGCAAAACAGTTTTGCAGTTGCAGAAAAACTTTAAAATTTAAACTTTTTCTTAAACAGCACTCAGTTTTATGTATTGAAACTAAACCAAAATTTTAAGTGTTGCCACATTATTTGTTATAAATCTTTATTTTATACAAAACACAAGTTTAACTTTTTTGCTAGAAAATTTAAGCTACCACTGGAAAACTGTTTCTTAAACAGCAAAAATGTTTTGTTTTTAAATTTAGACTTGACATGCTAAATATGTTAGTTGTTTGGTTTTCTTTTTCAAGTTCAAAAGAGGAGAAAAGAAAAAAATATTTTAAATTTATTTATATTTTTTTTTCAATCAATTGACATTTAAACATATTCACTAGAAGTATTCTATAAAAAAGGGGTTATTTTAGGGTCTTTGATTTACTATTGTTTATTTATTCTATTACATTTTTCTGATTCCCCTACCTCGTTATCCACTTTCTCCGCTATAGTATATCTTCTCACCTGACCGACATGTTCTTTCATACCCAACCAATTTTTGTAACTCATTGCAATGCCACTGTTACGCCATTTATCATAATTGGCACGTTTTTCTGGATCACACAATGTTTCCTTGGCCTCCTAAATATGCAAAAGAAAAGAAAAATAAAGTTAGAAGTGTATTAATTTTCTGGTTTTTATTTAATTGGAATTTTTTTTATTAATGTGCAAACATAAACATTTATTTCCTCTTATTTTAATTAAAACTTTTTTTGCTTTTAATTTTATTATTTTAATATAAACAATCCTTAGAGTATGATTTTAATTTTAATAATTTTTTTTTTTTAATTTGTCATTGTACTAAATTTTTTTAATAAACAAATTAAATATTTAATACAATTTGTAAAGTATACTTTAAGGGTTTTTATTGAATTTGTAATTAGAAAAAAAAAACACCCACTAGGAAAAATTCGTTAATAAAGATAAAGAAAATTTGTTCTAATGAAAAAAAACATTTATTTATAAGTATACTAGCTTAAAAGTCCGATACTTTGTTAGCGGTTGTTTTAAATATCGGAATATATTAAGAATAAAATTTGATTATTTTTTTAAGTATTCTCCTCTTTAAATTTATTTAACATTTCTGTTGGAAAATGCTTCCTCCCAGATCATAATACCGTCTTTTATATGGAGTTCGGAGCAATCACAGAATGCATTTAATCTATTAATTCCAAGGCGGATCAACTAGTCCGTGACTTCGAACGTCCCTAGTGTTATATGAAATGCAACACTGCTCCTATCAAGTACCACCTGTTAATAGACTACTGTCAAATTTTGAGCAAGTTTCGTCATTTACTTTGCGTTTAATAGCAGGATTTTTGAGGTCCATAAAATAGACATTTGTTTGATCAATAATTTGACTGTTGCATCTAAATTTCTTTCCACCGAGCCATTTCTTTAGGTTTGGAAATAGTCACTGGGGGCTAAATCCGGAGAATAAAGCGAATGTGGGGCAATTCGTACTCTACTTCATGAATTTTTGCCATGGAAACTAAGCTGTCATACAATTTCGCTGGTGGCCTATTGTGAGCAAACGCGGCAGCCATCTTGCGAAAAGCTTTCTCATACCCAAGTGATCGTTCAAAATTAAAACCACTGAGCCATGTGAGATGCTTATATCTTCCATATTCTATCGCACATTCAATCTCCGATCGGCCAACATCATACCGTGAAATTTTTTAATTGTTTTGGGTGTAGAGACCTCAACTGGGCGTCCAGAACGTTCGGCATCTTTCGTGATTGTAAGGCCACAACGAAAGTCAGTACACCACTTTTTTACGATTGAAATCGGTAGTGCAGAGTCCCCATAGTATTTATCAAGCTTTTCGTTGGTTTGATTGACGTTTTTGTTTTGAATTTCACTTTTTTCCGTTTTTAAAAAATCCACGAGGTTGTATGTTTTGAACAGCTGTTAAACGCAAAGTAAATGACGGAACTTGCTCAAAATTTGACAGTAGTCTATTTACAGGTGGTAGTTGATAGGAGCAGTGTTGCATTTCATATAACACGAGGGAATTCGAAAAGTCACAGACTTATTGATCCGCCCTCGTATTCTTTACAGATAGCCAGCTTCCAGGTAATCCCTTCGACCTCTGTAAGATCAGTCACTATCTTCAGGTACAAGGACGAAATTAATAACTTCTCAACCAGCAGTAGTATTGAGATTTTATGGAATCCGGGACATTGTAATTTCGCAGAGTGTAATACGGCTGACGAATTGGCCAAAGAAGATTCTTGTTTAAGTGCAGTTAACTTGGGAAAACCCAAAAAATATAACAGGCTTTTAGGGCTGAACTACGTGTTACTCTTATTGCTTATAAAATACTATGGGACACCGCGAGATGATAGGTGAGATCATCAAGCGCTTGATTTATAAGGCACTGGCAGGGGAGTTATACCGTATTGGGAGTGATTTGGGATTAGTGAAAGGATACCTGAGGGATTCTTAATTCTTTAGGTACACTGAAATGTTTCTTCACGCGGTTTTTGGAGACCACACAACATGCCGATTATCTGGCATAGGTGTCTGTCAACCAGTTTTGGGTGATCATGAAGGGTGAATGACCCTTCCTCTTTTCGACCGATAGGGGAGAAACAAAGGGACTTTTAGAACTCGGTAAAATGGAACTTAGTAAATATTCTCACTGGTTATTCAATGCTAAGGGAAAACCTATTTCGAATGGAGCGGGCCGATTCGGGACGGAGTTCTTTAAATAGATGTGGAAATTTTAGATTTAAGTGTATGACCGTTTTTTGTTTTTTTTGGCCATGAGTCGGTTGTGAAGAGTATCTTTGCTTCCGATTCCCTTTTTTTCAACCTAACCTAATAGTTTTGAAGTAGAAGTTTCAATTTTAAGTTTCAACGGATTTCATTAAAGGATAATTTTCACTCTTTTAAACTCATCAGTGAATTAGTCCTTCATTAAATAAATGTTTTCGGTGAATAAAACTTTTTTGTGAATAAGTTCATTCTTCAAGGAACACTGAATGAAAGAACAGTAAATGTCATATTCCTATTCGAAGGCTTTTGGGTAGGACACTAATGGGTAAAAATTTCCAAAAATCCAGTCTTAGTAGATGTTTGCACTGGAAAAGAAATGTACGTTACAAGTTTTATGGTCCTAGCTTCAGCGGTTGGGTTGGGCGATTAAGAAGCCCTGTTTTACACTATTTTTACCAAGCTCTTATTGGATATTTTAAAAATAAACTCATTAGTGAATTTGCCTATAACGCCGTGAAAACATATTTTGAATTTCGGATTTCCAGCGGAAGAGGTTTGCCCGTAAAAATCTCGCCCACTGGATGTTTGAACCCTCGTGTCAGAGGTGTAGGGACAACAGTTTACAAATTTTAAAATCCTAGATACTGTGAATTCAATTTTTTCCTTTTTGAAATTCGAATAAAAACGTGGAAATTTTACTTGAATTTCGAAAAAGAAAAAAGCCTTTCTTAGGTGACTTAGCCCATACTCCAGAGCAAGAATATTTTAAATTTAAGATTTCGGTTAAAGGCTTTAAAGCGAAGATTTTTCTGCTTTTAGTCTCCTCACAAGGGACATTTCTTAAAATTCACTATTAGTGGATGCCAACATCGGAGTAAGAACCTTAATGTTAAATTTCCTAGTTTGAACTGGGAAGGGTCATGTTCCTGACAAATATTTCAAAAAAGTTCTTATGAATAAATTTTCGTACTCCAAGAACGCGGTTTTGTTAAATTACAAGTTTTTAACCTAAGCGGTTTGGACTGTAAAAGGGGGCACTACTCCTCTTTGGAACCCCTATTTTACCACATTGCCTGCGAAAATTCCAAAAAGTATCTTATAATTGAATTAACCTAAACTTCAGAGAACAAATATTTTAAATTTCAAATTGCTAGCTAAAGCAAATTAACCAGGTCTTTAAGGGGAAAATTTTACCTTTTTAAACCACTTTTTTCCCAAACTTGAGGGCACATATTTAAAATTTCAGGCTGCTAGCCAAAGCAGTATAGGCATTATCCCGTTTTTAATCCCCATTTTTGCCACGTTCCGAAAAGTACCTTATCTGTGATTTACCTTCATTTCACAATGTTCCGTTAGCTGACACATTTGTAGTTGTTTCCCATGTAAAATCCGAATTTAACTGTTGGATAAGTTTTAACTGGACATTCTGTAATCAGGCCTTAACCCATAATCTAGGGAACACATATATTAAATTTAGTTTCTAGCTGAAGGAGAAAGCCGCCAAGGGGAGGCTTTTTGCCCTTGCACGAGGGAATTCCCAAAATTCCATTTTAGCGCATGTCTTCACTCGAGGAGCAAGTTCCTAAATCCAGCGGTTTAGGCTGGGCAATGATGAGAATCAATCCGTCAGTTAATCCGTTAGTAACGTTAATCTTTTATATTATGTTAAAGATAATGTATTTCATTATAAATCCGAGACCAGTCAGGATTTGCCTTATACGAGTTCAACAGCACTATTTGTAATAATTTGATGTGGAATTCTTATTTGCGGATTAATGAATACTCCCAAATAAGTTTAAAAGAAATTGATAATTTTTTAAAATATCATTTGCAATTTTAAATATTAAAAGTCTCACGTGCAAATTACACTAGGTCACAAATAACAAACTTTTGTCTGTTATTTGTTTCTAGCATACTTTTTCTCATGGATTTGGACCTACTGAACACGAAAATGAATTTTAAAAATTTTTCTGTCGATTGGTTTGCGAGATACAAATTTTTTAATTTTTTTTTTTTAATTTTTGGAGGTACACTTACTATTTTGAGCATATCTTTAGTCTTCTTTGACCTATTTTATCCTACTACTACTCAAATTAAAGACAATTGAGCCGTCTACAACTTATTCTCAGAAAATTTTCAAATCGGGTTAGTAGTTTTGATGTTGGCGGCTTAAAAAGGTTAAAAAACTGCGTTTTTTTAGTAAAAATGTGGCTGAAAAATGCATATAAAAATTCATATAAAATGTAAAACGCGATGTTAACAGCGATTTTAATTTTTTTACGTATAGCTGACACTTTTCCAAAGAAAATAAGCCCTTACTTAACAAAATCTGATGACAAATGGTCGACTTATTATTTTTTTGGTAAACGACCGAAATTCCGCTATTTCACGATTTTTTGATTTTCATTATTTGCACAGCTTACCTACCCAACGCAAACGAATAAATACATTTGAACTTAATTTAAAATAAACAAAGTAGTCTTCGTATATTTTTTTTTAATTTATTTACAGCACTACATGCTCATACATATTTAAACATAAGGAGACACGGTTATCAATTGCATTTCAAAACTGTCTGTAAAAGTGTAAAGAAGTTAATATTTAGAAAACGCAAGGAAGACAATGAGTAAAAGACTACGTGTGTTCGAGTGTTTGAACGATCCAGACAATTTCTGCAATGTTTGTGGCCAGTTTATAAAAAAAAATCACGCACACAAGTTTACTCCAGCAGTACAATTGCACTATTTGAATTATTTTGGTATTTCACCAAATATCACAGAACCATGGACACCTAAGTCGCTGTGTGATCTTTGCTATATAATCTTAACCAACTGGGCAGCTGGCGGAAGGTAAGAATTTTTATTTAAACACATTATACATAGCGAATATAGTAATTTATTTTAATTTTAGCCGCCATATGAAATTCGATACACCAATGATGTGGAAAAAGCCGCTATGCCATTCCACAGACTGTTATTTTTGCCTCACCACAAACAGTGGGGTAGGAAGATTTTTTAAATGGAACTACGCTCAAGTGGGATCGTTTGCGCTTCCAGTACCACATTCGCATGATGTGCCATTTCCAGTGTGCCCTGGTGCATCTCTTCAAAAAGCAGAATCGTCAGAAGAAGAGTCTGAGTCAAATGCAAGCGAATTTGAGCCGGGTGCAAAGCGAAAATTACTGTCACAGGCCGAACTAAACGATTGGGTGCGCGATTTTGGTCTCACTAAGGAGAAATCCGAACTTTTTGCGTCTCGGATGATACAGTGTGGATTTGCGGTTTCAGAAGTGAAAGTATCAGCGTACAGAAACCGTCACAAGGAGTATGCAAAATTTTATACAAAGAAAGACCAAATATGTTTTTGCAGCGACATTTCAGGCTTGTTCCAAGAGCTTCACCAAATTCACAACCCCAACGAATGGAGGTTGTTTATTGACAGCAACAAAGAGAGCTTGAAGGCAGTTCTCTTACATAATGGGAATGAAAAGCCATCTGTTCCTATTGCTTATGCGGTTCATTCAAAGGAGAACTATGAAACTATGGACATTTTGCTGAAATGCATAGAGTATAGGAAATACAATTGGAAAATATGCGCCGACCTTAAAGTTGTGGCCATTCTGTGTGGACTCCAAGGAGGCTATACGCGACATTGCTGTTTTCTGTGCCTTTGGAATAGCCGCGCTGATGATCAGCATTATATAAAAAAAAAATGGCCGGTACGAACGAAACCTGTAGTTGGAGAAGCGAATGTTCAGCGCAAACCACTAATAGAGAACCGTGAAAATATAATACTTCCGCCGCTGCACATAAAATTGGGTTTGATTAAAAATTTTGCCAAAAAATTAGACAAAGAAGGTGAAGCTTTTGCCTATTTACGGTCAATTTTCCCTTACCTTTCGCTGGCAAAAATTAAAGAAGGAGTCTTTGCAGGACCCGAGATAAAAAAAATGTTGAAAGATGAAAAATTCCCAAAGCTGTTATCACCCATCGAAGCCGCAGCATGGAATTCCTTCAGGCTTGTTGTGGAAAACTTTTTAGGAAACAACAAAAGCCCGAATTATAAGGACATAGTTGAGGATCTGGTAAAGAACTATGAAGCCATGGGATTCTCATTTGGATTTTTTCCCTGAGAATTTAGGAGACGTGAGCGACGAACACGGCGAGCGCTTTCATCAGGAATTGAAGGCTATGGAACGACGCTATCAGGGCAACTATGACACGGCTATGATGGGTGACTATATTTGGACCCTAATACGTGAGACCGATTGCAGCGAACACAAAAAACAAAGAAGAAGTCAGCAGTTTTTCCACATGGCATAAAATGTACACTTATATCTTTGTTTTTACTCATTTTTTTGTGCGTTGATTTGCTTAATTTAATTAGTTAGTTTAATTTCGTTAGTTTAGCTAATTGTGCGATACATTGAGCATGTAGTGCTGTAAATAAATTAAAAAATAATATACGAAGACTACTTTGTTTATTTTAAATTAAGTTCAAATGTATTTATTCGTTTGCGTTGGGTAGGTAAGCTGTGCAAATAATGAAAATCAAAAAATCGTGAAATAGCGGAATTTCGGTCGTTTACCAAAAAAATAATAAGTCGGCCATTTGTCATCAGATTTTGTTAAGTAAGGGCTTATTTTCTTTGGAAAAGTGTCAGCTATACGTAAAAAAATTAAAATCGCTGTTAACATCGCGTTTTACATTTTATATGAATTTTTATATGAATTTTTCAGCCACATTTTTACTAAAAAAACGCAGTTTTTTAACCTTTTTAAGCCGCCAACATCAAAACTACTAACCCGATTTGAAAATTTTCTGAGAATAAGTTGTAGACGGCTCAATTGTCTTTAATTTGAGTAGTAGTAGGATAAAATAGGTCAAAGAAGACTAAAGATATGCTCAAAATAGTAAGTGTACCTCCAAAAATTAAAAAAAAAAAATTAAAAAATTTGTATCTCGCAAACCAATCGACAGAAAAATTTTTAAAATTCATTTTCGTGTTCAGTAGGTCCAAATCCATGAGAAAAAGTATGCTAGAACCAAATAACAAAATGGCTGTTGCCTAGTGTTATCTAAGACAATTAATAATGCAATAATTAAAATTATTGTTTAAAAAATATTTTTACTTAATTTAAAAAACTAATTGATTTTTTCTCTTTTTAATTTCAGGTAAGAGTCTAACACGCTTTTATATTAAATTAATAACCGTAAGTGTATTTTTTTATTTTATAATAAATATATATTTTAAGTATTCCAATATATACTATAATTATATGATTTTTTTTATATGATAGAGAAAATAAATCGTACGTCAATACCCGTATTATTAAAAAATTGCGGTTTGGCAATAATTTAAGTGTTGTAAAAAAGACGATAGGCCTGTTTCTTTATCACCGTTTTTTTTATTTATTTTCTTTCATTCAAAATTCAATATTTGTTCATTGAAATTAAAATAATTTAATGTAAAAGAAAAAATTAAAACTTTGCAAAAATACAATTGCTTGCATTAAATTGAAATAAATCAGAAACCGATTTATATTTTCAAATTTTAATTTAAAATTTACATAAAAATATAATTTTTTTTAAATTAAATAAGAAAATATGGAAATTGTAACGAAATAAAATAAATCCTAAAATATATCTGGTAATGAAAAAACAGGCCTAATATTTGCACTTTGAATTCGTTAATTTTTATTAAAAAACTAATTTAACTACCTAGTACTTTCATAATTACTGACACACTGTTAGTCGCCCTCACTGTAAGAAATCCACTGAACATACTCTCGTTACGTTGACAGTTTTTTGACAACTATCATTTAAACTTCATTTTTGTGTAAAAAGTTTTTGTCGTGCGTTACTTTAAATTATGGAATCGGGAGATATTAAAAACCGTATTGTCGTAATTGGCCTAAAAAAATGTGGAATGGAAACTGGAGACATTTATCGAACATTGCAGCCGCTCGGGGTTAGTCGTAGTTTTGTTTATCGTGCTGTGAAACTGTTTGGTGATACTGGTGGAGTAGCAGACCGTCCGAGATCTGGCCATCCGCGCTCTGTGCGAACTCCCAGAGCCGTTAAAGCTGTACATAATCGAATTTATCGAAATCCACTCCGAAAGCAGCAAATAATGTCGCGGGAGATGAATATATCGATGAATATATCCATTTCTCGCATCATTAAATATGACTTGGGACTTCGGGCTTACAAAAGACACACGGGGCTTCTACTTACGGCGGCGTTAAAGCAGAAATGAAAGCAAAAATCAAAAGCATTGATTCGCCAGTACGCCAAAAACCGCCACAGAAAAATTATGTTTACTGACGAAAAAATTTTTACTGTGGAGGAGTCGTTCAATAAACAAAATGATAGAGTCTATGATCAGTCATCTCTGCAAGCAAATGAATTGGTTCCTAGAGTTCAGAGAGGTCACCATCCTGCTTCTGTGATGGTATGGTGGGGAGTCGCCTATGATGGGGTCACCAAGCCTCATTTCTGCGAAAAAGGTGTTAAAACTTCGGCAAAGGTGTACCAATCTGACGTTTTAGAAAAGGTTGTGAAGCCATTAAATAGCACATTGTTCAAAAACGAGCCGTGGACCTTTCAATAGGACTCTGCCCCAGCCCATAAGGCAAAAACCACTCAAGACTGGTTGAAAAACAATTTACCAAACTTTATTTCTACGAATGATTGGCCATCGGGTAGTCCAGACCTGAATCCTTTAGACTATAAATTGTGGTCCGTTTTAGAAGGCATGGTCTGCACTACTCACCACAAAAATTTGGAATCGCTTAAGCGTGCACTTATCCGCGCAGTGGACAATTTCCCCATGGAGGTCGTGCGTACTGCAATAGACGATTGGCCGGTCAGACTTCGGTCGTGTTGGAAGGCAAATGGCGGCCATTTTAAATAATTTTTTTTTTGTTACATTCTTCAATATTTAAAAAACAAAAATAAAAAGAAAAAATTAAAAAACTTCTTGTTGTTTGTTTTTTATCAAGAAAAAACCGTGTGTCAGAATAATTGAAAGTACTAGGTACATTCACTCAAAAAATAAACTAGAATTTAGAAAAATTAACTTATTTGGAGGATAAACTGAAATGAAAACAGAGCCAAATACACTTTTTACCAATATTCAATAAAATTTTCCTTGAAATTAAGACGCAAAATTTTCTTAAAATTTGCTCAAAATTTCTGAATTATAGTAAAATTTTACTATTGAAAACTAAATTTTTATTAAAACACAGTAAAATTTCCTTCTAATTAGTTCATATTCTTCATAAATTTTACTGTGGGTTAGGAAATCTTTTCTTAGTTTAAGAAAAATTTTATTTTATTTAAGTTCATTGGATAATTTTTTTTTTTCTAAAAACTAGGACTAAACTGCCTCAAAATAAGAAAATATTTTCTAGCATTAAGTTAAGTAAAAATTATCTGTTAATTTGATAAAAAATTTTCTAATAAATATGAAACTGTTTTTGCTTGAGAGAACTGCATAAAAGGATGCCCTACATAAGTGACACACGGCATCTATGGCTAAGGAAATTGGGGGTCCTTTGTCTTCTTAAATTAACTAATTTAAGGAAATTGATAGAAAAATAAAAAATATCACAGTTAGATTTCTTGTTAAAATTGGAAAATGAAAAAAAGGTCATACGTTTATTTTATGACATTTTTAGCTTAAATTTTAACTCACACGTACAAATTTACACTTTTTTTTTATTATTAAGTAAAAAAAAAATTGTTTTAGTGCCTTCGATAAATAGAAAGTTTAACAGGCGCAAAGTCAATTATAGGAAAGCCATTATATTGTATAAAATGTGCTTGTGATATTTTGTATTGTAGTCAGCAAACAAAATTATTAGATAAAAGATCAAATTCGAAATTTTTTACCTTTTGCTAACAAAATTTTAAAATATTTTTGAAGCTATTTTAAGTTCAATATTTAAGACTGTTAAAATTAGAAATAGGCACGTGAGCCATTTTTGACTCACGCACGATCACAAACCAAAAATTACAATCAAGCACGATATTTTTTCTTTAAAATTAGGCAAAATTACTTGTTTGTTTTTAATTTTTTGTTTTTCTGGAAAAGAAATTTAAAAAACCTAAGGTTATTATTTCTCAAAAATTAGAAAACTTTTACTTGAAAAAAGGAATATTTTATTAAAAATTTTAAAATTTATCTGAACTAAGTTGCATGAAAATTTTCTTTAATAGTTCATCAGTTTCTAAAATCAAATAAAATTTTATTTTTACATAGGATAAAATTTATTATTTTTTGTTTTTGATAGTCTGAACTAATTTTTAGAAAACAATTCTTAAAAATTAGAAAGTAGTAGACTTAAAAACTGAATTTAGAAATGGCTTTCTAAAGTTTAGTTAATTTTACTACTCGAGAAAAAAAATTAACACACATTAAGTTCAAGAACTTTCTCATTTTAAGTTAGACACATTTTCTGAACTAAATGGGAGTAAATTATGTTCGATTTTTTTTACTAAACTTAGTTTTATTACATTTTAAAATGCAAATTTTTTTAAAAATGAGATGTTTTTCTTAAAAATTGATAAGCTTTTTTAATTATACTTGTTTTTTCCTAAAATCAAGAAATATTACTTAAAGGTATGAACTATTTCTGAGTAGTACTATTTCGTTTTTACCTAAACATAAGAATTTTTATTCATTTTAAGAATATTTTTCGAAGTTTAAATAAATTTTTACTTAAATTGAGGGAAATTTTTAAAACTATTTTAAAGGAAATTTTGGATTAATTTTTAGTCCAGTCTTTTATTTTTGAGTGCATATAAATTAGTTTAGAACTTTTGATATTTTTTACATAAAAATTATTTGGTGAAAATGTAAATAGGATTTTACTTAAATTGAGGGAAATTTTTAAAACTATATTAAAGGAAATTTTGGACTAATTTTTAGTCCATGTCTTTTCTTTTCAGTGTGTATAAATTAGTTTAGAACTTTCAATATTTTCCACATAAAAAATATTTGTTGAAAATGTAAATAGGATTTTAGTAAAAACCGTTGACAAATACTGTTACGAGGGAAACCGTTGTGGAATAAATATTTACAGTATTGTTATCAGTTAACATGAAAGGTTTTGAAGCGGATAATGGTATTAAAATGTATGGTTTACCAACCTTGATTTAAATCAATTTATTTTTTTTTTACTCTTACTTTTCAATGAGTATTTAGGTCATTTAGGATAAAAGAACACATCAAAAAAAAATTAATATTCTGCCCAAGTAATACTCGTATCCAGTGTTAGCAATCAGTATTTCCGGAATAAGCTTCACATTTGTGCTTATTAGAGTGGGTTGAAATTTAAAGAAAATTCAGTTTTTGTAAGAAAAAGAAGACCAAATATTTGATATTTTTTTAAATTAAATATTGTATGATATTTTCTCTTTCAATTAAAACATTAAGAAAATTTAAAAATTTCCTGGAATCATTTTTAATATTTTTTGTTCTTTGAGTATTTATTCGTATGTGTATAACCAAAAATTTCAGCCCACTCTAGTTATACCGTATGATATATTTTTGTTATTCTTATATTTAGCAGATTTTAACCAAAGTTTTGCTTTTTTATTTTTATACATAAATGTAGGTATACATATTTTTTGACATACATACCCAAACACATGTTTAATAGGGGTATAACTAAAATTCGGCCCCATCACGAAGTGATGGTCAATGTTATATTAACTATAGAAACTATTTATTTGGATTATTTTAAAATAAAAATCGTCCACAATTTCAATGTTATATTAACTATAGAAACTATTTATTTGGATTATTTTAAAATAAAAATCGTCCACAATTTCTAAAATAACAAATTTTTTACATTTTCTAAAATAAGTAAATGGTTTCGGACAAACATAGATTCAAAAAACCAAAAATGACTTAAGTTTTAAATTTAAGTTTGTTTGTTTTAAAGTTTTAAATTCTTAAAAAAATAGTTTAAATTCTTAAATCTAAATTATTAACGAAAAAAAAAACTATATTTTTTACTCATGATGATTCGATTTGGTATTTTTAGCGAGAACTTGTTTAGTATATCAATATTTATTACAAACAGACCTTTAAAAACATAACTCTTTAAATCAATTTTCAAATCTGATTTAAATTTTGACGAATTAATTCGCGAATTTATTTTTGTGATTTAGTTATTTACTACTATGATTTAATCTTTGTCTTATTAGAAGAATCAAGTTGATTTAAGTAATTATTTTTATAAATCAAGCGAAATAATTCAATTTTAAATCACAGAATCAAATCAATTTTCAATTGATTCGCGAATCAAAAACAGAATTATTTTTAATCTCGAATATGATTAGTTTAATTTTAAACCCTAAGGATTTCATGGAATTTTTATAAAACAGCCACAGGGTGACTATTTTTATTTATCAATTTATATGATAATATAAATTCACACATTCGTTCGTATAAAAATGAGCTGTTTTATAAAAATAGATTCTAAGGGGTGTCTTCTATACCTGGCCTATTTTTACTATCTTAGTACATTAATACCCTAGTAGAGTAAAAATTTTGTCCATTTTACCCTATCTCGCTTAGTTTTCGAGATACCAGCATTTTTAAAAAAGAATCATTTTATAAAATCGGGAACTAAGTGAGATAGCGCAAAACGGACAAAATTTTTGCAAGCAAGACGAAGGCATCCTTCGATAGAATGGATTCGGTAGGTCCCAGAAGGCTTTAATGGAATTTGCCACAGGGTGACAAATTTTTTTTTATAAACTTTTAAGAAAATATAAATTAAAATTTCGTTTCCCGTTCCATTTTGTTCGTATCAAAATGGGTGACCATGTGGCTGTTATATAAAAATAGATTGCACGGGATGTCTTCTGGACCTGGCCTATTTTTACTATCTTAGTATATTAATACTCTAGTACAGCAAAACTTTTGTCTGTTTTACGCCCCCAGGACACGTTACATGACCAGTTTATTATGATAGGGACCGGTCACTTTTACGTGGGCTTGTCCTAGGAGGGGGTCAATTGCCCTCGGTGGCATGCCACAGGACTGGTCTAAAAGAACATGTCACACAACTAACCCCGAAGAACATATGACAGAACTCGTACTTTCAAACTCATAACGTGATGGAGGTTTTTTAACCGAGCATGTGGAAAGTTTTTTTGAGAACCGGTACTATACTTAATAGGCAAATTTTATACTGATCACGTAATAGGTACTTTAGAAACCGATCCTGTCTTCACCTACCACAGAACTGGTACTTTCAGACCCATCACGTTATATAGACTTGTAAATCGTTCACGTGGTAAGTACTTTAGGAACCGGTTCTCTTTTCACCTACCTCGTGATATGTATTTTCGGAACCTGTCCTGTTTTCCCCTTTCAAGGAATAGGTTCCAATTTCCTTTTTTCCCGCAGGGCCTATCTAACTTATTTTTCGAAATACCGGCCATTTTAAAAACTACCATTTTACAAAATGGCGATTATATAGAAAACTAAGCGAGATTTGCAAGTCAGTTTTAATGTTTTTTATTTTGTTTTAATTCGCGAAATAAAAAAAATATGTTTGAAATTGAATTAAAAAATATTCAAATCAAATTGATTAAGCAATTATGATTTTAAATCTGATTTAATAAACTGATTTATAAAATATTGAATCTACTCGTTGATTTACAAAAAGAATATTTTTTCGCCAATTCATTAAATAATTATTTTTTTCTGATTATAAATGATGTGATGCAATTTTCAGAGAACAAGTGACTTATTTTTTTATCATATGCTAAGAAGAGACAGAGATTGATTTGATATATTTAAAAATTGTTCTTAAGTCATACCCCTAATATTTCTATTGTGTGTAGTTGCCTGGGTGTGTATTTTTATGTCCTATATACATTTACATAAACTTGCATGTGTGTTGGTTTATATGTTAAATTCCAATGTGTGTAACACATACATTTTTATTATGATACATTCATTTAAGGATACACATTAAGGTAAATATAATTTTAACCAGTTTGTTGTTATTACAAATGACTGAACTGTTGTTTAAAGATTTAAATTAAAATAAATGTCATGGAGTTTTTTTTTTTAATTATGAAAATATGTTGATAATTCATGACAAAATAAAATATGTATTGTCAAAAATTTCAATCTATTAGCGTACAAACAAAATCAGTACGTCGGCATTAGACGTGTGACAAGTTAGACAAAAATAAATTTCAAAACAAAAACAATTTTGTGCGTTAACGTACGGCTTTTTTTTTTTTTTGATTTTGTGAAGGGAGTTAGATTTTATTTTTTTTATATTTAAAAAAAACATATTTATATTTAATACCTGTTTACCTCAGCTAAAGAGATTCACAATTACAAAGAAAATATATAGAAAAATAAATGTAAACTTTATAAAAGTAAATTTTTTTTAAGATTACTTGGTTTACTGTTTGTAATTTAATTAAAAAGTTTTCGAGTTAAGTTAAAAATATTGCAACATAAATTTATTTTTTAAAGGAATTTTCATTTCAACTTTTTAAAACATTTGTTCAAAATGATTTACTGTCCTTTACCGATCTTCTTTTCAGTTTCATTTATTTTGTTCATTTGTTTGAAATTTAATAAAAATTTACACACATACACTTAAAAAAAATACATGAACTAAAAATGTATCCAAAATTTCCTTTAAAATAGTTTAAAAATTTTCCTCAATTTAAATAAAATTTTATTTAAACTTAGAAAAATTTTCTTAAATTGAATAAAAATTTCTATAGTTTATAAACTCAGAAAAAGTTCATATCTTTTCTAAGTAATATTTATTGATTTTAGGAAAAAAACAAGTTTATTAAGTAAAAATTTATCAATTTTTAAGAAAAACATCTTCGTATTAAGAAAATTGCATACAAAAATATAATAAAACTAAGTTTAGTTCAAAAAAAAAAAAACAAGTAAAAAAGGGCTAAATTCGGCTGTGCCGAATCTTTGAATATCCTCCACCAATATCCTAAAAAGATGTTCTCTTCTGTTTTTGATACAAATAATATAAAAAAACTTTAAAAGTAAAATTATGTAGGTGAAAAAATTTTTTGAGGTGAAAAACTTTTTTAGATGTGAAAAGAACTTTTTGGTGGAAAAAAAAATTTAGAGGTGAAAAAAAAAAATTTTTTAGGTGAAAAAATTTTTTGTGGTGAAAAACAATTCTAGTGGTGGAAAAATGTTTGAGGTGAAAACAAAATATTAACTGCTAAGCGACTGGTGAAAAAATATGAGAAAATATGTTATGTACCAATCGCTACTATGAAATTGTACTAAATTTGTATGGGCAATTTAGAGGCACCTTTACATTTTCACTAGTTTTTTTAAACATGGACTGCACAAAAAACACATTTTAAAGCATAGTTTTTGTCAATTTGAGAATTTTTTTTCAGATGCGCCACCTATTGGGAAATAGTTTTACTAATGTTCTTTCTTTAACAAATTAATGTCTTTGATTTATGTAACATAACTTTTGTTATTTAGTTTTAGCAATGTTATTTACAGAGGTCTGCTTTGTTAGCGACTCTAACATTTCTACTTACTTAACAGAAAAAAAATAGATACAGAAAAATTGTACCAATTTGTATGGAAAATTTAGAGGTATCTTCACATTTTCACTCATAACATTTGAACCGCTTGACCGATTTTGCTCATTTTAAATACCAAACTGCTCGGGAGGATGTTTAATAATCTGGGTTAAAATAGGCAACCCCGCTTGCGTCTTCGCGTCGTGATCGCCATTTCAACAGACAGACGGACAGACAGACAGACAGACGGACATCGCTAAATCGACTTAAAATTGCATAAGCATCACGAATATATATACTTTATGGGGTCTTAAACCTATATTTCGACATATTACAAACGGAATGACAAACTGATATATACCCTCACCATATATGGGGAAGGGTATAAAAAGTAAACCTAATATGCTCCCACTTAGTTCAAAAATGTGTCGTTACCTAAAATGAGAAGGTACTTGAACTTAATGTGTGTTCATTTTTTTTGCGATCAGTAAAATTAACTCAATTTTAGAAAGCTTTTTCTCAATTCAGTTTTAAGTCTACCACTTTCTAATTTTTAAGAATTATTTTCTTAAAATTAGTTCAGGCTATTAAAAACAAAAAGTAATAAACTTTTTTCTATGTTATAATACAAAAAGGTAAAATTTTCAAGCAATTTAGTTCAGATAAATTTTAAAAATTTCAATAAAGTATTTTTTTTTCAAGTAAAAGTTTGTTAGTATAAACTCTTTTACTTTAAAATATAAGGTTATATATATTATCTTTTTTATAGAAATAGTTTCATATTAATTAGAAAATTTTTATCAAATTTAAGGATAAATTTTACTTTAATGTTTAACTTGATGTCAGAAAATATTTCCTTATTTTTAGGGAATTAAGTCCTAGTTTTTAGGAATAAAAATTGTTTTAATGAACTTAAAATAAAATAAAATTTTTCTTAAAACCAAGGAAACATATCCTAACTAACAGTAAAATTTAAGATTATAAATTAACTAATTAGGAGGAAATTTTACCGTTTTTTATTAAAAATTTAGTTCTCAGTAATAAAATTTTTCTATAATTTAGAATTTTTTTACCAAATTTGAAGTAAAATTTGTTTCTTAATTTCAGGGAAAAATTTTATTAAATTTTGTTAAAAAGTGCCTTTGGTGCAGTTTTCATTTAAATTTTTCCTTCAAATAAGTAAATTTTTTTAAATTCTAGTTCATTTCTTTTTTGTTTTGGTGTAATGAAAATTTGTGGCTTATTTGTTTCCGTTACAGTTATTACTAATTTACATTTTGTTTGTTAAAAATATTCCAATTTTGTTTTTTATATAAATTATTTTTTTTATATATAAAATTATTTCAATTCAAATTACCAGAACTTCATAAACACACACATATGGTATTCACACAAAATGTATATTTAGAGTGTGTGAGTATACATTTTGTAGATTAAAAAAAAAAAAAAAACAAACAAAGATCCAAAAAAAAAACGGAAAGAAATTCAAATAAATCAAGAAATCAGTTATTTTGTATGGAATCGGTATGTCAAAATTTAACCTTTATTTTTAACTGGTTAATCATTTGTTTTTTTTTTACTGATGTGACAGTTGTTTTAACAACATTTTAAAATAAATAACAAAAACCATTTGATTTAAATGAAAACGGTTTTTAAATGAAATATAATTCTATTAAATGGTATTTTTTTGATATTTAAACTTAAAAACTATTTTAAGTATTGTCATACATTCTAATATTTGGCAGATTCCTACTGCAGGTCTAACTGTCAATCAGATTGCATTTTGTGATGCCGCATCATGTAATACCGTATGCACTTTAATTTATTACATATATCTTTCCTTATTCTTCGTATTAGCCATGAGATCAATTAGTTCTTTTGCGTTGAGAAATGTTTAAAGTTCGTTTGCTATTGTCGTGTAGTTACAGCTACCAAGAGTGCACCACGCGAAAATGGGCTACGTATATTAACCAAAAGAACCTAAGTTTTTTCTTATTCGTATGCCTTTATATTGATGCCATCTGTCAACAGTTGTTCTTGGTGCGACATATAGTCGATGTAGTCAAACAGTTTCCTCTTTTACTTAGTTGGGTGTTGGGTGCCCCAATGGGCCTCATTTTTTCGTTATTTGCATTATTAACAGTCTCTTAATAATAATTTCTACTAATGTATTTTTCATGAATTCTTTTATGACATTAATTTGTAATCAGCTAAAAAGTATAAATGAACTCAGCATTATATTTAATGGCTAAGTAAAAGTTTATTTGTTATTCTTAAAAAAAGAAATAAACTTTTAAATTTTTATTTTGTATTGTCAGCTAAATTTCTTATATATAAGGCATTTTACTAATTCTACAACGTTATCGTAATATTTATATTTGATAAGGGCATAGTGAAATAACTAATAAAATAAATCCTAAAAATATTTATACAAATTTTGGGAGTTTTTTTTTCATATTTAAATAAATCCTGAATGTTCGTTTTTTTGAAATTATTTAATATTTCCATTTGGGTGTTATTTCATTCTGAAAAAACTCCCAATTTATTTGAATGAAATAACTCCCAATGACATGGGAAAAAGAGGTTTAACAAACGTTTAATTTTTTTTTGCATTCGGATTTTTTTTAGAAGAAATTCTTAATTTCTAACTAATGTATTGCTTTCTTTGGAAAGGGATAGAGGAAAGATGAAAGGTGATGAAAGAAATATGAAACACTGCAATCGCGCGAGATGGTAATTCTTAAAATAGTTGTTACCTGACATCTGATGAAGTATTGGTGAAATTGTTGAAGCTTTTCAAGTCATAGCCCTGTTCTGTTGGGTTAAGTTCTAAGTTTACTGGTCCCTTAGCACGAGGACGTTGCGATATGTATGAGAGATGGCAATTCATACATATTATTTTTCTAAAGTAGTGTTGCCGTCGCTGGGAATCGAACCCGCAACCTTCTGTACAACGCGCTACCGACTACATTTATAACGATTTGTTGTAAATTATAATAACTGCTCAATTCGAAGTTTTAGAAATCATTTAATTTAATAACAATTTATCCTAAATTTGACAATTTTCTATGGTAAATTTCAACGATATAGCGTTAGCTTTAGGGCTTAAAGTGCCAGTATCTTCGGTGAGTTCTGTATTTTAGTGGTTACATTTTTTAATTGAATTTTAAAGTGTTTAATTAGTTTTTTTTTTAATTAAAATTCGTAAAAATAGTGATATAGAAAATTGTATTTACCAGCTGAGGCAATAGGTATCACCATATTAAAAAGTACTATCACTTTTGCAAATGATATCGTATGTCAGCTTAATTTAGACATTCGTGAAGTAGCTACCCGCGAAATTTATAGTGAATAACAATGAATCGCTATACGCCTAAGCTGTAAGATTTTAGAACTCAACGACGAAAGCTCATATTTATTTCAGCGGCAATCTAAATACATAAGTAAATTCTCGGTTCTGGGGTAAGGAAAATCAACGAATAATTCATGTAGTTCTATTACACCCACCCAAAGTTACCGAGAAGTGTACAATCGGCTTAGATGTTTATCACTGAAGTTAGGTCGGCCAACATTGGCCATGGAAGCCATTGTTGGTCTAATCCCCTTAAATATCTTCATTAAAACTTCAGCAACATTGGCTGCACGTAGATTAAACTTTGAACATGATGGTTGTTTTTATGTCAAGGGTTATAGGAATATCTTGAATTCTTTAGGGAACAAAGACTTCTTAGCTATGCCGACAGTACGTAGGTTATTCGAGGTTGTCATCTCAAGCAGGACGGAATGGGCAGCAGTAGTGGACACTCGCAGTCTAAACTGGTATACTGATGGGTTGAAAATGGACTCCGGTGTGGGAGCGGGGGTCTTTGAACCCAACACGAGGAAATCGGAACCAATGGGCAAGTGGCCAATGGTATTCCAAGCGAAAACTACAGGCTATACTCATATGCGCTAGACTGAATATTGATAAGGGTCTAAAGGGCGTATATATTTCGATCTTCTCTTGTAGGCGAGCAGCACTCCAGGCTTTGTCGTCCTGGACATTTACTTCAGGAATAGTTCTGGAGTGTTTTGATACCCTTCAACAGTTGGCCGCGCGTAACAGGGTTACTCTTTACTGTATACCAGGCCATCTTGGACATGTTGGTAACGAGGTAGCAGACGAACTAGCTAGAATGGGTTCTTCCACACCTTTAGTTGGACCGGAACCATACTGTGGGGTAAACTGGTCCGCCATAGCAGTCCTGCTTAGGGAGGGAGAACTACCAATGGCATAGGATCTTTGGAACAATTCTTTGGGGGTGAGACAGGCGAAACTACTTGTCAAACCCTTTTGCAATGGGAAAATTTTGGACCTTACTAGGAACGACATTAGGTTACTAACATGATTTCTTACCGGACATTTCGGATTAAACTACCATTTGTGGAGGATAAATCTGTGGGAACCGCCTCTGTGTCGACTATGTCTTTAGGAAGACGAAACACCCATCCACATTTTGTGCGAGTGTGTTGTATTTTATAGGAACAGGAGGATAGTTTTCGATAGGGAATTTTTAGGTCCAGAGGACACTAGAAACTCTTCTCCATCTTCTGTATTAAAGTTCATAGGGAATATTATACAGAATTTGGGTCGCAGTGCCGGCCGTGTGGCCAGATCTTGACTTTTTTTTTTTTTTTTTTTAAATTTGTACTTTATTTCAATAATATATTAACAAGGATTAAATGTTTATGCCTCAGCGCCAAAAAGTGGCTTTGTAGAGGCTAATAGGCAACTAACAATATATACATTGCATTATAAAACATAATTTATAAATTTATATACAAAATATATTACATTTCAAAAGATATTTTTTTTTTTTTTTTTTTAGATGTAAGAAAATATTAAGAAGTAAGAAGTATTTCAACGTTTTGCAGAAAATATTGCCTTAGATGAGTTTTAAAAGTAGATAGAACTGAAATATTTTTTAAAGTATCAGGTAACAGGTTGTATTCTTTTGGTCCAGAAAAACGTATACGTTGTTTGGTTAATTCGAGGCGACACCTCACAATATTAAGGTCCGTTGCCTGTCTTGTTATTCTTTGCGTAAATGACACATTACGATCAAATTGTAAGGTGTGTGAACCAATACTTTTTATGCATTTGTAGACATATAAAATAAGTTTTTGTTTGTAAAGACCTCTTATAGGAAGAACCGTTTTGGCATAATTTTGAAACAAATCCACCGTACAAAATCGCAACGGAAGATTAAACACAATTTTCAATGCTTTATTTTGCGCAGATTGAAGTGTTCTTATAGCTGTGCTTGCGTTACTTCCGTAAATTGAGGGCAGATATGTTAAGTGGGAGTGTATTAGAGATTGGTAAATTAACATTTTGGTTTCAGTATTTAATTTATATTTCAATTTATATAGTATTCCAATCCCTGATGATATTTTAGATTTTAGATGATTGATGTGATTATCCCATACAAGATTTGGATAAAGATTTAACCCAAGGTATTTAACGCTTTCAGACTCGTTTATTAATTGGCCATCAATATACACGCTCAACGGTTCATCATATCTTGAAACATATGGCTTAAATTTGATTAATTTAGTTTTATTAGCATTAAGGATTAGTTTATTTAGCCTTAAAAACTCTGATATAATTGCGGCGTCATATTCAATTTGCGTTCGTAATACCTGTTGATGTTTAAAGTTATAAAAAAGGCAAATATCATCAGCAAACATAAATAATTTACCATTGAAATTTATATTCTTTATATCATTAATATAAATTTTAAACAACAATGGACCAAGAACACTACCTTGCGGAACTCCACATGAAACAGGTAGCTTAGTACTTGCTGATTCTCCAATTTGAACAAATTGTTTCCGGTTTTTTAAGAAATCTTTAAATATTTTGAGGGTATTTTCAGACATACCTATATAGTTAAGTTTTTCAGCCAATATGCTATGGTCCACCAAATCAAATGCTTTTGATAAATCAAAAAACACACCAACAACACCTCTATAACCAGCATCAAGCCCTTCACAGATATTATCAACAACGTTTAAAGCAGCTTCTTCAGCTCCACAGCCTTTTCTAAACCCATATTGACGATGAAATAAGACATTGTTGATATCAAGATAATTTGTCAATTGTTCAAATATAATTTTTTCAAAAATTTTATCGATAGTTGATAGAATAGAAATTGGACGAAAGTTTTCAATATTATTTGTTCCTTTACATTTGGGTATGGGAATTATTTTGTGGATTTTTAATACATTAGGGTATTTACCATCTTCAATTATTTTATTAAATATATTTGTGATTATTTCCGAAATAGATTCCTTACGCACCAAAAGCATTTTAGGAGTAATTTTGTCATAGCCACAACTCTTATTCATTTCAAGATTATCCAAAATATCATAAATTTTTATTTGTTCTACAGTTTCCAGATTAAAACAAGTAGTTACAGGAACTAAAGTACGAAACAGGTTAATGTTGTCATTAACATTTTGGTATATACTATCCCTCATAGTCTGGACAGAATTATTAAAGAATTCGTTAAACACTAAAGCCTTTTCACCATCTGACGATATAATATTATTGCCATTATTCAGTATTTCATTGGCTGATTTTATATTTTTTCCGAGTACTTTGTTCAAAAAAACCCATGTTTTCCTGGAATCACCGTTGCATTTTCTTAAATTATGCATATAGTAATCATTCATCATCACTTTGTTACAATTTTTAATAACTTTGCTAATTCTTTTAAGACGTTCAGTAATAGATTTATTTTGCTTATTTTTTCTTCTTGCTTTTAACAATTTATTTTTAAATATTACTAATGAAATTAGTTCATCAGACATCCATGGGCTCATTTTATGTCTAATATTTAGATGTTTTGTTGTTACATTACGACTATGTGTTGCTGCTAACGAAAGAGTAGCCATAAGTTTTTCACATTGCTCTCCAGAGTCGATTAAATTCGAAATACATAAGTTTTCATCAATATAAGCTCCAAATTTTCTATAATCTATCCAACATTTTGTTTCAGTAACGGACTCTCGGTGATTGAAATTTATTTTAAACCCACAAAATATAAAATTGTGATCAGATAATGTATTCTGAATGGAATATACTGAGATGCAATTTAGAATATTACTGAAAACACAGTCTATACAAGAACCACTCTCAGGCCTTGTTATAAGGTTATGGCATGAATTAAAATTATATTCAGAAAATATATCTTTTAGGAATTTACTATTTCGGTCATTAATTATTAAATCTATATTAAAATCGCCAAAAATAACACATGGTGAATTTTGTACTAGTAAATGTAAAGATTCCAACATTTCCAAAAACTTTCGCAATGAACATTTTTGAGATCTATATATAGATGTTATTATCATGGGTTTATTATCTATTTTAATATCTGGTAACGATATACATATTAATTCCAAATAATCTTTACTACGAGAAGTAATCACATTATATTTTATACTGTGACTAATGTATACTGTTGTACCACCATAATTATCGCTTCTGCAACAATGCACCACATCATATCCGCTTATTGAATACAAACTAACGGTATCTTTATTAAACCATGTTTCCTGGACGGCAATTATCTCAGGAATTATGGACATTTTACATATTTCTGATTTGAATTTATTAAATTTGGCAACTGAAGAAATACTTCTTACATTTATAGACAAAATATTAAAATGAGCTGAATTAGATTCAGTTATATTTGCATTAAAAGAATTTAAATTAAAAAAATATTTAGAATTCATTTTAAAAATGTGATTAAAAAAAGTTTTAAAAAACAATTGGTATAATACCTAATAAAAATATTTAATTTGGTGACTGAAATTGTGAGTCTTCCTCTTCATCAACGTCATCATCTTCATCATCATCTTCATCATCTATATTAACTCCAGCCATAATATTACGCTTGACACTGCCACCAGCAGATTTACACAGCAATTTATCTACATCATCCAATGATTTTAAACAAATTTGTCGTGATTTTTCATCCTTTTTAGCAAAAACATTCCCAGCTCTGGCGTATACGAACTTAAAACCAACTGCTTTCAAGGACTTTGAGTAGTTTAATAGCTCCAATGATTCTTTACAAAGAAAATCATTTATAAAAGTTTCTTTTAAACCTTCAATTTGCTTCAATTTAGATTTCTCTTGCATAAAAACTTGTTTATTTTTCTTGGTGGTGAATTTAACAATAATAGATTTCTTCTTATTTTCGTTTTTGTTGTTATTATTTAGTTTGTTACGATTTAAAAAATACGCTTCTTCTATATCGTCTTCACAAATATCAGCACCTGTTTTTTTGGCCACATCTAGCACAACATCCACAGCCTTAGAATTTTCGATTGCTTCAATGCCATTAATAATGCAGTCTTTTTGTACTCTGACATCGTTTAAAAACTTCACAGTTGATTTTAAACTTTTCACCTCATCTCGAAGGGTATTATTCTCTTTTTTTAGTGCTTTTATTTGTTTGCTATTCTTCTTCACACCTTTCAATATAGCATCATATTGTGATGACATGAAATGCATCGTCTGTGTAATTTCATCCAGCTGGTTTAATTTTGTTTTTATTTCTGTTAAGTCATTTGCACATACAGACACATTATTAATTGGCGCACAAAAGTGACACTTATATTCGAGAGAGGGATTGTTTACCAAATTATCATATTGCTTTTTATCAATTTTACTGCACAATGCATGGAGTGTTTTCTGACAAGCATCGCATTGTAATAATAACAATATCGAGAGGTGTCCAGTTACATCGGTGTCCGACGGTAACGCTACTACGATAAATTTTGATTAAATTGGAGACATGGAAAAACAGTGAAAGAAATAAATACATAGAAGTTTGCAAAAAACACTCTAGCGAAAAAATTTAAAAAAATTGCACTATTTTTGGTAAAATTTTTTTAACCATCAGCGCTTTTTCAAAACTTCTATTTTATAAAAAATTTGAACTCAAAATCGCCCTATTTAAAAACAAAAATAAATAATAGAGGTATTAAAAATTGTTTACCAAAAATCCGCTTCTGTCGCTTTTTTAACACTTTTATGATTCATCTCTTATTCAAGACTCGAAGGCAACACTTTCGTTATGATGGAGATCTCGACTTAATGAAAAACAAATTTTGTGCCAAAAATTTAGTAAAATTGCTCCCATCAAATACCACTTGTTAATAGACTACTGTCAAATTTTAAGAGATTTCCGTCATTTACTTTTCACTCAACAGCTGTTCAAAACATACAACCTCGTGGATTTTTTTAAAAATGGAAAAAAGTGAATTTCGTGTGCACATTGACCATTATTTTTTTGCGAAAAAACCGTCAATCAAACCAAGGAAAAGCTTGATAAATACTATGAGGACTCAGCACCATCGATTTCAATTACGAAAAAAGTGGTTTACTGACTTTTGTTGTGGCCTTACAAGCACGATAGAAGCCGAACGTTCTGGACACCCAGTTGGGGTCTCTACACCCAAAACTATTGAAAAAATTCACGATATTGTGTTGGCCGATCGGATATTGAATGTGCGATAGATTGTGGAAGACATAGGCATTTCACATGGCTCAGTGGTTTTAATTTTGAACGATTGGATATGAGAAAGCTTTCCTCAAAAGGGCTGCCGCGTTTGCTCACAATCGACCACCAACGGAATCATGTGACAGCTTAGTTTCCATGGCAAAAATCCATGAAGTAGACTACGGATTGCCCCCTCATTCGCCTTATTCTCCGGATTTAGCCCCCAGTGACTATTTCCTATTTCAAAGCCTAAAGAAATGGCTCAGTGGAAAGAGATTTAGCTCCAACAATGAAATTATTGATCAAACAAATGTCTATTTTATGGAACTCGAAAAATCCTGCTGTTAAACGCAAAGTAAATGACGGAACTTCCTAAAAATTTGACAGTTGTTTGTTAATAGGTGGTACTTGATGGGAGCAGTATTGCATTTTATATAACTGCGAGGGAAGTTCGAAAAATCACGGACATATTTATCTGCCCTCGTATTTAATTTTTCCTGGCATTTATTTCATTGGGACTTAATTCCTTTATTTTTAAGAAGTTATTCAAATTCTTTTGGGAAATATTTTTTATTTGGAAGTTATTTAATTTTTCTTGGATTTTATTTTATTGAAACTTATTTCATTTATTTCTTAGAAGTTACATAATTTTTTTGGGACTTCTTTTTGAATTTTTAGGTTAAAAGTTATTTCATTTTTCTTGCTACTTATTTCATTAGAAATTATTTCACTGCTCCCTTCATTAGAATATGTTTTTTCCTCCTACTCCTAGTCATACAAGTTGTGTTAAACGTAATTGAAAACAACTAAAATTCACAACAAAGGAGCCGTTAATGTTAATTCCTGTGATTATAGCATTTTAGCATAAATTTTTGTTTTTTTTACATTCATATAAATGCCAATGCTTTAGCATTAGCATTTATATGGAATAATTAATGCCCAGTGTTTGTGTATAATAATGATGGTGATGTTTAATGCCTCATATGTATAGGAATTTTGTGAAACGATTACATTTCCTCTTCATATTGTATTCCATCATGCTCCATATTAAAACGGAAACGTATTGTGCCAACGTAGTTTCCCATTTCGACATTTACCGTTTTAGTCATTTAAAAATAAAAAAGAAACAAAACAGTAACATTGGAGTTTCCGCTAATGGTTGCCAGCACCATTGTTGATGTTGCTGTTGTTGATTTTAGAAAATAAAACCATTGTTTTCAAAAACCATCAAAACTAATTTTGAACAAATACTGTTGGCAGTTAAAAGGAAAATGTATTTAAAAGGTATTTTTGTTGTTGTAATATTATCAGTATACTGTGAATAAGGGTATATTAACAAATTTCTTAATTTAGAATAGCAAATATGAGAAAAAAGTTATAGAAAAGTAAATGTAAAATTATGTATCTATTATACTATTTACGCCATTTTGCTTATCTATAAATTTCTACTATATTCACTAATTGTAGAAATAAAAGTGGTTGAATTATTGATTTTATATCATATCAAATCAAATGTTCTTATTTTATTTATTAAAATAAATAATTTATTTGGTATTCTTTGTTAATGGTATACATATTGTTGGCATATATTTGAGGTGTATTCGATAGATATAATTTACAAAAGTAAATCATTATCAAACTGTAAAAACATTCATAAAATGCATTTTGAAAATGTTTAACAAATAAAATCAATCAAGTACACAGAAAAAACTAAAATCGAGTTTTAATTAAAAAATATTTGTAAATACAATTAAAAATGTAATTGAATTTGCATGAGCAAAAGAATTTTTTATATCAATTAATTTTTTTTTTGTGAATTCCACGTGTGACTTACACGACACGAAGCAAAACTATTGTCATTTTTGATCAAATTTCTGGTACAATCATAATTTTTTTAATTTTTTCGTTTTAAGAAATAACATCTACACGAACATACGTATTAATTCATGCACTTTGATTTTTGATTTGCGATTACATATTTTTAATTTTAATATAATTAATTAGTTGTGACTTACACGACATCAAATCCATTGATTTCAGGGTAATCAAAGATAGTTTAAAAATTCTGTTAATTGTGTAGTCCGATTCCTTTTAAACTGCACCAAAAGTATTTGAGAAATACAAACAACGACAAAATGGCTTCAACTTAGTGAAATTTATTTTATTTTTCACAAAAAATATTTTTTTTCGCGTGACTTACACGACATACAAATTGTGACTTACACGACACTAAATAATATGAAGAGTTAAAGTTAAAGTTATGAAGTTAAGATTATACAGTTTTTGATTAATTTAATTTTTGAAATTACAAATAAATTTATTTTAGCGCTTCATTTATTTTTTGAAGATGTTACATTAAATGAGTTATCCTCGTCATCTTCAATATTCTTTTTAGTTATAAAAAAATAATAATATGAAAATTTGACTTTGTTGTGTACTTTTGTATGGAATTCACCTTTTTTGTTAAAATTAATTGAAACTTTCAATTCAATTTTAATCATGTTTTAATCACAAATATTTAACATTTTCAATTAAATTTTTAATTACATCTATTATAACTTTAATTAAAGTTCTAACCAAAAATCAATTAAAATTTTTATCAAAGTTTTCATTAAAATCACAGCATCAAATCAATTAAAATTTTAATAAAATTTTTGATTGAAATTCCAGATTCAAATCAATAAAAAATTTTCAAATTTTCAATATTTTTTTTATTATCAAATATAAATAAGTTTGTGTGTAATTTATTAACGCATGCAATTTTCTAAATACTTGTACCAAATAGTTCATAGAAGTACCATAGTACGAGGGCGTATCAATATGTCCGTGACTTTTTGAATGAAGCATAGTTTTTTTTTGCAAAAAAAAAAAAAAATATTTTTCAACATAACCTCCTTTTAGCTCAATATACTTAGTCCAACGACTCTCCAAATTTTGTATCCTTTCAAAAAAGAGGATTTTTCGCGGTCCATAAAATTGGCATTAATAATTTCATCATTGGAGCTAAATCTCTTTCCACCGAGAATATGGCGGATGAGGTACCAATTCGAAGCCATATTCATGGAATTTGGCCATTGAGACTTCACACGGCACACGATTACGTTTATGGCCAATTGAGACCAAACGCGGCACTCATCTTGTAGACATTTTTTTTTAAATCGAAACCACGCTGCCATATGAAATGCCTATGGCATCAATAATCTCACGCACTTTTACTCTTCGTTTGGCCAACACCATATCGTGGATTATTTCAAAATTTTCAGGTGTATTGAACTCAATTGGCCGTCCAGAACGTTCAGCGTCATTTGTACTTGTGCGACCACAACGAAAGTCAGTAACCCACTTTTTACCATTGAAATCGATGGTGCAGAGTCCCCATAATATTTATTAAGCTTTTCCTTGGTTTGATTGACGGTTTTGTTTTCGCAAAAAATAATGTTTAATAAGCACTCGAAATTCACTTTTGAGGTTCCAATAGCACCACAAAAAATAATATGGTACCAACTTTATTCTAATTGGGGCATGCCTATCCGCAGTGTTGCCAAATAAGTTTGTTCTCATATTCCTATTTTCAAAGTTGAAATGCCCAAAAAAAACCTTAACATATTGTTAAATAATCAAATTTTCCTTTTTTCTAAAATGATTTTTCGCACATTTTATTTGCTACAAATTGAAAATAAACTTTATAGAAAAAAAGTGTGGCCTCTTAATAGAATTCAAATTCTAACATTCTTTTTTTTAAATTTTAAAATAAACCTTTAAAAACATGATTTTTAACGAATACATTTGCACAATTCTGCTCATTGTTTGAATAATTTTCCACTTTATTCAATTAATATCAAATACAGAGAATCAATTTGATGTTTGGTGATTCTTTTTATAGAATTTATCAAATTGATTAAATTTTAACAAATCAAATTACTAAAACCCTTTTGCGAATAGAATCACAAAACATATTATTCAATAGAGTCAAATTCATAGATTCATAAAATTAATAATATGAAATAAAGTGAATTGTCAAGCTGTGGCTTAAAACCAATATATCATTAATTTAGCAGAAATAGCATTCGATTATCGATTTGAAAAATCTACCAAAATTTAATTTTTTTTTTATCTATAAATTTTCAACCCTGAAGCCAAATCCCCTTATCTGGCAACGCTGATGTGTATACACTCTGATGATGTAGTTTGTGTAAATTTAAGCAATGAGTTCTCTTTCTTAAAAAAATTAAAATATGGTTTGATTTTGCCAGAGGGACTCTGGTGTTCGGAACAAACAAATTACATTTTTTATTTTACATCTTTTATTTTAAAGGACTGTAGCAGTGACCGCACCGAACAGACAACAGCAACAGGCAACAAAAAAGCTCTCCGAACAACAATTCCACGTACAACCAATCGATAACAAAAATTTTCACTAATAAGAACATTCTCAAATAAAAATTTGCCATATACAGCTGATCACTCACTCTAAAAAATTTCTGTTGAAATTTACCCAACTTATAGTAGGAAACTGGATTCCTACTATAAATGGGGTAAATTTACTCTGTGTGCGTAAACGAAAAAAAGTACACACATTATGCGTAAGTTGGTACACACATTATTGGTAATTTCACATTGAAGGTGCGTATTTGAAGAGTAAATATACACATGAAATGCCTAAAAATGCATTTCTTTATGCGTAATTATATAAAAAGAATGTGTATATTTACCAACGCATGGTTTAAATTAAACTGCAGAAAAATTTGTAACATGCCGAAATATAGGTCTAAGACCCCATAAAGTATATATATTCGTGATCCTTATGCAATTTTTTTGTTTCACCACAAACAATTTTTTTTAACCTAAAAAAACTTTTTCACCACAAAATTTTTTTCACGTAAAAAAATTCGTTTCCGCATCTAAAAAAGTTTTTCACCTCAAAAATTTTTTTCACCTTCATAATTTTACTTCAAAAGTTTTTTCCATTGTTTGTATCAAAAACAATAGAGAACATTGATGGAGGGTATTCAAAGATTCGGCACAGCCGAATTTAAGCCTTTTTTACTTGTGTTTATCTTTAAGCGGTTTACTTTTAAAGAAAATTGTAACAAATGCTAAAAATATTTGATCTGGCATCGCTGTGATTTGTAAATGCGTAAGAAACAAAAATTGACACACGTAAGTAAAGACGATCGAAGGCTTTCGAAATAGAGAAACCCAAACTGATGCGAATTCGAGAGACTTGCTTTCGTTCGAAATCGAGGAACAGGCTATATATAGTATTTATTGTAAACTAGAATATTTTTTACACCAAGTTCATTACCAATAAAAAATTTATTTGATATAATTAAACTTTTAATTGAAAATGAACAAAAAATCAAAAAAAAAAAAAAAAAATTAATTGAAATTTTTTTGGCAACAATTTTTCCTGTGTATATTGAAATATAATTTTGATACACTTAAAAAAGTTTGTAAGTTAAAATAACTGAAAATATCCTTTAAAAGAAATGATATTTCATTTAAACACCGGTCTACTTAATTTTCATTTAAATTAAATGCCATTTGTTATTTATTTTTAAATGTTGATTAATCAACTGACACATCCGTAAGAAACAAATTATATAATCAGTTAAAATAAATGTCAAAGTTTTACCCACCAGTCCTTAAAAAATAAATGTTTTTTTCATTTATTTGAAATTATTTACGTTTTTGTATTTTTTGTTTTTTTTTTTTAATATACTCGTACAATACAAAATGTATGTATGCATATGAAGCTATAGAGACTTTTTGTGTGAATGTTTTTGTGTATGTATGTGTGTTTATGAAGTTCTTGTAATTTGTATTGAAAAATTTTGTATATATACAACCAATTTAAATAAAAAAAAACAAATTGAAATTTTTTTAATATTTTTTTTTTTTTTTTTGAAACAGACAGCAAACAAAATTTAAATTTGTAATAACTGTTACGGACACAAATAAACCACAAGTTTTCGTTTCGTGGGTAAATTTTTATTAAATTTCAAACAAATGAAAAAAATAAATGAAACTGAAAAAAATCGGTAAATGATAGTAAATTATTTCGAATAAATGTATAAAAAAGTTAATATAGATATTTCTTTGAAAAATAAATGTATGTTCCTTTATTTTTAAATGGAACGGAAAACTTTTTTATTAAACTACAAACAGTTAACTACATAATATTCTGAGTGTAGGAATTATTGCAATGGTTTTATTTGAAGTGGTAACAACTTTAAAAGCTTTTTTTAGTTGACCCATTTATTGGTAAGAAGTTTTTTTTTTTAATTTCTGCTATTTAAATCTTTTAAATACTAATGGCAATCAAATATTTATGGAAACAAATATTTGCAAACGAAACTTAATTTTTTTTAATTGGAGTAGCAATACCAATAGCATGTATTTTAATAATATAAAAAATAAGTAGTTATAGCACACCATGACGATGTCTCTCACATCGCAAAAAACGTTCTCTTGTTTTTATATGTGCATATTTCAAAGGTTCAGCATTTTTTCAAATTGGTTTTTTTGCGATTCCAATTGATTTTCTTTGCAAATCAAATTAGTTTTTAGCACATTTCTCAATTGGATTTGAAAAAAAGGTTTAAAAACAGGGATATTTACTAAAATTTTTGCAGAAATCAGGGAAATTTGCTCAATTTTCCCCTGTTTGCTCTCAGTTTCCGAACCTTTGTATTCTGTATAAAATTTTATTTGGCCGTTGTCGCCGTTGCATCCTCTTTACTATTCTTCCTCTATGGTTATAGCACATTAAAAAAATCCACGAGGTTGTATGTTTTAAACAGCTGTTAAACGCAAAGTAAATGACGGAACTTGCTTAAAATTTTACAGTAGTCTATTAACAGGTGGTACTTGATGGGATCAGTGTTGCATTGCATATAACTACGAGGGAGGTTTGAAAAGTCACGGACTTATTGATCTGCCCTCGTAGGACTGGTATTATAGTGAAAGCTTTAGTAAAATCATTAATAAAATCTAATATTAAACTGAACAAATTTTTCCGATATTATAAGATTATTAGTCAATTATCATCATAAGACAATGCAGTCTAAAAAATGGACTTAGATGTTTTTTATCACTACACTTAAATGTTTAAAACCCAGCAAAAGCACACATTACCAAATAATGGGTAAAGTAATATATAGCCATAGGGGCCGATGGATTACTTTACACCTTACTTCATTGATGAATTTTACAGGCAATGAATGAGCCCAAAGTAATGTATGTACCCATTACTTTAGAGGTGATAAAAGGTGAGGTAAAGGGTTACTTATATGGTTACGAGAATGGAAAAAGTAATGTGTCTAAAAATATTAAAAAAAATTATTAAAAATAATGTGGTCAAGATGGGAATCGAACCAGGGAAATCTGGTTGCCAGCCAAGAACTCTACCCACAGAGCTATCGAATCATATAGTATTTGATTGCTTTAAACTTAAATGAATTGTTGCGCAAACATACATTACCCTTTTGCTTACAAAAAAACATAAAGTAATGTATCTAAAAATAGATTTTAAAAAATATTTCAATTATTACTTTACATTTATAAATCATATATTACGTAATCAATAATGAGTAACTTATTTCTTTATGCTTGCAAATAATGAAAAAGGTAATGAGCTATTGTTACAAGGTAACGCATGTTAATATCGCACCCATTACCAAAGTTTTGCTGGGAATTAAAGAATTTTTTTTCAAGAAAATTTCCTACAAAGTTTAGAATATTTTTCTTTTGTGAACTTGAAATATTTACACAAAAAAATCTCTACAATCCACAGTTTTTTTTGGCTGCCTTAACTTTGCTTTTTACGAAATTAATCAAACTTTATAACATTTATATCTTTCACACTTACCTTCAATTTTTGAAATTTAGCCTCAGCCTCCTTATCGCCACTATTTTTATCAGGATGATATTGTAAGGCTAAAACCTTGAATTCAGCTTGAATTTGCTCAATCTACAATAAGAAAAGATAGGAAAAACGTTATATACAAAATTGAATACATTTGACTTTGTGAAACTTAATGTAATTCGTCGTAACAATAAAGTTTCTGTCTTTTATTTTATTTTAACTACGTAAAATATTCATGTCCTTTGAGATGGTGGCAGTCATGTTTGGTGCTTTGGTACCACATAACACATACATACAAAATTAATGTAGTTATGTATGAATTTTATTCATGTAGGAGGAGTTTGTTTGTTTTGTTGGAATATTTTAACAGCAAATACAAGTTTATGTCATAAATTATGTATAACTGAACAATTGTATACTTAAATATAATATTTACATTTGATGTCTTTTTGTCTTATTTTTTTTTCTTATAGCTCTTTGTGTGGCATGAAAAGTTTGGATTAAAATTCTAAAAAAAACATCTTCTATTCTTTGTAGTTAAATGTTAACTTATATAAATCTCTAACTAAATGCTGTGTAGGGTAGCATAATGTCGTTTTTAATGCACCACAATTCTCCTACATATATATTTCTTTTATATATAATTTATATATTTGCCACAATGTAGACAAATTGTTATATACATAATAAACTGTTTTACACGTTTATACTCCAACATATATTGAAAATATGTCAGTTTTCTGTACACTATATTTGATAAATGGTTTCACTTGTTTTTGTATTAAATTTGTTTTTTATTATTTTCTTTATAGAAATTTACCTGGTGTTTTACATCTTTTCGTTTTTTTGCAATAAAATTTAATAAATAGGTATACTTTGATAGAGTAAAATTAGGTGATAAACTTTATCGTTCAATTTTATGTCAAAATGTTTTATGTTTTATTTTTAATCAATTTCTTTTTTATTGATTGATGTTGAAGTTAAGTAATTTTTTGTATATAAAAAAAGTTACTTTCCCCATTAAAGGAACATTATTTATTTTGTACATCTGACAAGAGAATTTGTAAACGTACAACAATACAAACACAACAACATATATACAGTTGAAGAATATATATTACATAGCCTTAGAGCCTCCCTAACTATTATACGATTTTGTTAAATTCGTTGCTGGAAATAGAAAATTTGGAACTACTTTAACCTTTAACTGACGAGGTGAAATTTTGGGACATAGTTTATGACGTGATGGTAAATTTTACCCCTCTTAATTTTACTAAAAAAATGTTGTAGAAAATATTTTTTGATAGTTATTTGTTTTTTAAAAATAAGCTACTATATTTTTAATTACAAAAAATAAAGAAAACAATTTTTTTTTATTCGTTTAAATAAAAAAGGTTCTTTACTTCACAACCCTTTTTTTTAATATAAAAAAAACGATATATAAATAACTTATAAAAAATATGAATTAAAAAAAACGAAAACTTAAAGGCTATTTTTTTACAGCCAAATGTATACATTTAAAGATATAAAAGAGATCATAAAAAAATAGTCAGGTATAGAAACTGCAGGTCCACCTTTTAGGTGGTTTTTTACTCATCTAAATCTGTGTTCGCACAGTGTAAGCATATACGTTTGCTGCATCCCATACACATTGGCTTACTACATTGCAGACAAAAGTGTGTAGTTTTTCGCTTTAGCCTAGTTGGACATATGTAGCATAACTTACGAGCAACAGGGATCGACTCTACTGGAGGCGAAGGCGGAGGTACTGAGTCCGGACCCAAAATGTTACCAATTGTGTCTCGTAATAAACGAGGGAGCTTTTGGTTGTGTTGACGTCTTTGCAAATGTGGTAAAATGATTTGTCTTGCAAACTTTTTTAAAAATTCTCCCTTGAGCTGTTATCATAATCCTATGAAGATTAAAATAATGAAAGAGTTGACACAACAAATATCCACAATTCTATAAAATATGGCTAATGGCCAGCGGCGTGTACATCGACCGGATGAATAAATCGAGCATTTCTTATCAAGCTCATCCACTTCACCTTTTGTATTGTTATAATCAGCTTTCATTGCAAGTTTTTAAAATGAGAGGATCATTTTTTTTTTGTGATGCATCGAGGATAATAATACAACAGCACGATTTTGACGAGGCACGTAGGATAAAATAGTGACATCTTTGGTAAAACCATATAAGCATATATAATTTGCGCTGTTAGATCAAATTTTTCTTTTAATTTTGTATTTGCATGTTCTAAAACGCGACCAATAACCACATAAATTCTTTTCCGATTGCCGTTGTGCAGAAACGTAACCGCACAATATTATGTAGAGTTTTTACGCAGCGTGTTGGTTCCAATGCTGACCACTTGAACCCGTTTTTTCCATAAAAGTAGTTTACAGCAGATTTGTAGTGTAGTTTAAAAATGTATAATATAACGTTTTTGAAATAAAAAATTTTTTACCAACAAGAAAACGGAGGAGTGGTAAAAATAATTCCATGGAAATATTACATTAATTTTGATGTGGGGTAAATTTATTTCTACTAAATACGCTAACGCTGACGTGGTGGTAAAATATTTTTAAAGAAAAACTTACGTAAATGCTGACGAGTGGTAATTTTTACACCAGCATGTGCGTAGCTCCGCTCGTGCTATGTCTAGCTCAGCCAAAATACAACTGAATAACAATGATCACACTTTGGGAAGATACTAAGAGAACTAAATTGATTAAGCGTAATAGAAGGGAGAATTTTAAAAAAATGTAAAGAGAGGGTAAAATTTACCACCACCTCGTAGTTAAAGGCTAACCTCAAAATTAAATGTAGTGCAAATTAGGCACTTCCATCAATGAATTAAACATTAATTAATTTTTTATGACTCACTAGCGTTATAAATTTAAAAAATTGTTGTAGTCTATTGTATTATTTCGCATTTTCAAGAATTTTTTTTTTGCACACACACCAGAGAAAAAACATGATTGGGGCAATCATATTTGGAGAGCAGCATATATTTTTGGGATTATGATTGTGCCAACCATAGTTGTATTCTAATATCCCGCGTAAAAAAGTTTGGATATAATCATATGAGGCCTTATGAATTCATATATTATCATATATAAATACATATTTCAGTATGCATTAGCATATATAATTATATATTAAATACACTTTATATATTGATCTTTATAAAATTTGATCATATAAAATTATATATAACACTATATATTATATATGACTTATACAGAACCATATATAATTATATATGCTATATAATATTTGAGATATAATAATATATGGTCCATTATCAAAAATATTTTTCAATATTGTATGAGATATAATTTTATATTATTCAATATATGGTCTAATATAAGAAATATTTTTTTTTTTAGTATTTTTAATTTTTTATTACAACACTTTCAAATTTTAACTCATTTCGGAACAAGACCTAGAAATTTTTGATATAAGATATAATTAGTTTATAATTATTTATCAAGATATAAAATTATATATGATCTTTGTTTCCGAAACTCGTATAAGTGGTTAAAATATATAATTTTTTTTTTGTTTGAAATATGATAATTATTTGTCCACATTTTTGCTCAGTCCATAAGATGTGATTATATACAAATATATGTTATATATAGTTATATAAAATTATATAAAATCAGTTAAGTACAGAACCAATTTATTCTCATTAATTTAGGTATGATATATAGAAATTTTTCCCATTTTTCCCAAATTTCCAAATATATAGTTGTATATAAGTCCCGAAGATATAATTATACGAAAAATATAATTCAATAAAATCAGCCACACACTGCTGACTGCTTAACTCACTACAACTCTGGCAGACTGAGTTCATATGCTGGCGAAGGCATTGCTTTTTTAGAATTTTATTAGGTTATACGTTTTTATTATTTTATTATAATCTGATACAATTCAATCTGACATTTTTCGAATAAATTTGGATCTTACTTAATCCCTAAATATATTGATGGATCTAATGTGATCTGCCATTTATCGGATCAATTTAGATCCCCAAATATATTGTTGGATCTAATTTGATCTGCCATTTTACAGAACAATTAAAATCTAACTTAATCCCAAAATAGAATCTACAAAAGTTTCTATAATAAAAATTAATAAAAATCTATTACTTTGTATAGAAAATTTATAATTATTCATCGTTTGTTGTCAGAATTTTATAATTCCATTATTATGATGAAGAATTGATAAAAAAAAAACAATTTATGAAGCAGTTGTATCAATATGATTAAACTTTTTCTCAGACTTTACTTGCCAAGTTTGAAGTTTCTAGCTCCAGCGGCTGGGTAGGGTGATTAAGGCTACCCCCCTTTTTACGTTCTTATTATATAAAGGGTGTCCCAAGAAGAACGCAATTTTTAAATCTGGCAACATTCGAAGTGTCATTGTTTGACATTTGAACAATTGTTATTGTTTGCTAGTAGAAGGTACGAGGTTAGTAAAAATGGAGCGCTACACGAATGAACAACGCATTCTCATTGTGAAATTGTTTTACCAAAATGGTGAAAGTTTTGCGGCTACGGTTTGCAAATTGCGATCAATTTGGGGTCACAATAATGCTCCAAAAGAGTCAACTGTAAAGAGATTAATGGATAAATTTGCCGAAACTGGGTATGTTAGTGATGTAAAGACAACAACGCGCCATCGACCAGGTCGACCGACCGAAAATGTCGCAGCTGTACGTAATGATGTCGCTTAAACTCCATCCACCTCAATTCGACACCGAGCTCAGCAAATTGGTGTCTCCAAATCCACTTTGCAGCGAATTTTGACGAAAGATTTGCATCTTCATGCATACAAAGTTGAATTGACCCAGGAACTGAAGCCAGCTGACCATGGACAGCGAAGGGAGTTCGTTAATTGGGTATTGGAGAGACAACATGAAAATGCTGATTTTGCCGATAAAATCATCTTCAGTGACGAGGCCCATTTTCATCTTGATGGCTTCGTCAATAGGCAGAATTGTCACATTTGGGGTGAGGAAAATCCTCGAGTGATTCACGAGAAGCAAATGCATCCTCAACGTGTCACTGTGTGGTGTGGTTTTTGGGCTGGAGGAATCATTGGACCTTTTTTTATGAAAATGAGGCAGGTCAAGCGCAAACAGTCAATGGTGTTCGGTATCGTGAAATGATAACCAGTTTTTTCTTGCCTAGAATTGAAGAAATGAATGTGGAGGGCATGTGGTTCCAACAAGACGGCGCCACATGTCATACAGCCAGAGAAACATGCCAGCAAAGCCGCGGCGGTCATCTGCACGATATATTGTTCCATACTTAACCTCATTCTGTCTACTTTACGATATAATAAAGTTTCACGATTTTAAATATCTGTGTTTTATTTAAATTTTAAAAATTGCGTTCTTCTTGGGACACCCTTTATTATAAAAAAAACCTTATTTGTTATTAAACTAGGGTATCGACAAAACTTATTTTAATTTTTAACAGAAGAAGCATTTTTGAACCCCAGTTTTAGCGGATGTCTACACTGTCATTGGTGATTAAGATTGCAATTTTTCAGCCGAAGGGGCTTGCTCCTTTCCATTTTTCCTTTTTTCCGCAAATAAGGACCAGCGCTATGGCCTGGTTGATTATGGAGTAAATTTGCCCCTTTTACATCTCATTTTTTAAATCGGAAATTTAAAATAGTGACCTTGAGGCCATGAATTTCAAATTTTGGATTTCTAGATAAATCGCTTTGGGCAGACCTTTAACCCTTTAACCACTGAAGTCGAAAAACGAAGTATTTTGTTATGAAATTTTTGGTTCTAGTATCATTTTAAACAAAAAAGCACGAATGTGTAGACCGTTTGTCAAAAAAATTTAACCTGAAAGCGCCAGGTGGAAAAAATTAAAGACCACCTGAAAACAAAAAGTTCGGTTCAAACAAAAAAATTTGTTTCACAAATCAAACACGCAGCAAATTATCAAAATACAACTGGAAGCTACTAACCAAAAAAAAAAAAAAATTCCGAGTCGATTGAGCTGTTGAAAAGTATGTTTTTTTTAATTTTAATTTTGCACCAAAATCATAAATAATTTTTATGTCTGTTTTGACAGAAATGGGAGTATCTATCAAACTATTTAACTGAGCGCGACTGAACCGACAAAAATGTCGTTGGCGATTAGTGAACCAAAAATATTACTTTGGATATAAATAGACTTTAGTGATGACCTTCTGTAGACGGTCTTAGGGGTTAAGGGATTTACTTTTTTCCATCTGTAAAAATAATGTGCTCCTACAAAATTCTTCTCAAATTGGGATTTTATGCTTTATGTTTAAATATTACAGATATCTGAATAAAATTTGGTAAACTTGCTCACATTAGCTCAGCAACAAACCCTAAAATCGGCCCATGTTTGTATCTTGTTCCCACACAACCGATGTTCTCATCACAACTAGATCCAATAAATAAAATCGAAAATTTGCAAAGAAATTGTATATATTTTTGAAAATTTGATACCATTTCGAAACCCAAACATTTGTGGAACAGTCTGATGTAGGGAAACATAAAGTCGATCATGAACGACTAAAGTTTTCTCACTTGTTTAAAATAAATCTAGTGCCTTTACTTAAATAAATAGTAGATTAAATTTTTTGGTTTTCTGACATTGTAAACCTTATAAAATACAGCTTAGCTTTTGATTGAAAATACAAAAAGGGTCTTATGAGAAATATCCTTAAGGATTAACTAAATCATACAGTGGCCCGCAAAACTAAGGACACAGCAAAGTTTTTTTTACGTTTTATATTTGTTTGGGCAAATATGTTAAAACAAAACCTATATTTTTTTTAATATAAAGTTTGTACTTTATTTCTAATTAAAAACCCCATGACCTTTTATACAGATTCCTAAAAAAATATGAAAAAAAATTCATTTTACTATGATATTATGATATTTTTTTTTTTTCATATTTCATACTATTTATCATCACTTTTAAAAACTGTGAACAAACAATAATTATCCAAATCTTAAATCTAAATATTAATTAAGTCCAGCCAGTGCCAGACTGATGTTATGTGGTTTAATAGAGATGATTATTGCTCCTTATTATTAGCGGAGCAGATCCGCAGTGTCCCTCCTTCTAAGACGCTGGTGACCGTGATTATTAGTTAAGTTACGGGCTAGTATGTTGGGATGTGTTTCCAGTTTTGTTAAATAGCGTTGACAGTGTCTAAAAATTTCATCTTTGACCAGGGGTATATTTAGATCTTTATTAATGTTGTAATTCCTAACATACCAGGATGCGTTCGTGATCGTCTTCAAGAATTTATTTTGCATTCTCTGTATTTTTTCTATATTGTACGCAGAGGCAGTACTACAGAGCTGAATTCCGTAACACCATATGGGTTTCATGATCGAATTGTAAATGAGTAAGTAAATCAGTGTGAAAGAAATGTGGATACATTTCTGTTCATTCACGTTAATTTCTCACTTGTCCAACCAAGCTTCCAATTGTGAGTCATCATGGACGCTTAAAATTGCAGTATCGTCAGCGAAAGCCGAGGTGTGGGTATTAATATCTAATGGCATGTCTGAAGTATAAAGAATATATAACAGAGGACCCAAAATGCTACCTTGTGGAACTCCGGCTTGTATACCTTGAGGAGAGCTGACAAAACTTTTTTCAGCAAGAGTGAATTTTCGATTTGTTATATAGCTTCTGAGTATTTGTTGGTAAAAAAAGTTTTATTTTAAACAGTAGACCTTCATGCCAATTCTTATCGAAAGCCTGTGAAACATCGATCAAAAGGGCAGAGAAGTATTTTTCTCCTCGAACGTTTTTCTGACAACAGTAACTAACCTGTGGGCTTGGTCAATGGTGCTGTGTTTTCTCCTGAAACCAAATTGGTGTGCTGGAATACAGTTGTTTTGTTCTACATAAACAGTTATCTTTTCCATTAGGATTTTCTTGAACAGCTTTGATAAATTGGATAAAAGTCTAATTTTAACGAGCGAAAGTTTCCATTCTGGGGGAAAGTATTCAAGGCGTATAATAGCATTAAAAATAAAGAGAATTATCTTTAATGCTATACGGGGTAACTCCAAAAACATTTTGTTACTGATTCCATCGATACCAGGAGCTTTTTTGGGGTTTACCTAAAAAATAGCCTTTTCGACCTCTCTCATCTCAAACATCAATCAGGTGGCAGCTCGGTGCTGGGGTAAAATCGGTGGCAACTCTGTTACAGAACTTGTTATATTTGGCGCGAATACTTTTCTTAAATGTTCTACAGTATCATTACATAAGACAAGTATTTTTAAATTTTTCCTTGCACGCCATAATGAGTAATCAGTTTTTGATGTTAGATCTAAATTTTAAAAATATCTGTTTAATGAAGCAGTTCTCTTATGCTCAAGTAGCTTTCCTAATTTTTGTATTCTTTCAACCGTTCCTTAAGTTGAGGAGATCAGTGCTGTTGCCACTCTCTTCGAGCTCTTCTTTTTTTCATTTAAGAGTCGTTCGATATCGGCAGACAAAATAATATTTTTTCTGTTGTGATATGGCAACGCAAAACTAAAGGTATACTTATTGTTTATATGGAATAAAGGTACATAAGAAATCACAGAGATGCAAAAGTCAGTTGTATAGTGTGTCCTTACTTTTGCGTTGCAATATTTCAGATGGTACACTAATATTGTCTGTATTGGTGTGCTCTCATCAAATTTTGTTTCTTTTTTTTATTAAATGGAATTTATTTTATTTTTTTTGGAATTTTTTTTCTTAAATAAACAAAACCTAAAAACATGCTGCTGTGTCCTTAATTTTTGCGGGCCACTGTATATAAAACGCCAAACAAACTTAAGCAACTATATTTAAAAACCAAATGTTATTATATATTTATTTTTTTTTTTTTACAGAAAATTTTCATATTTTTCCATTACCTTGATTACAAATTACATTCAATTTATAAAAAAAATATGTAAGAAAGTTGTAAAGGGAAAACAATTTCTATGTAAATACTGTTATAAAACCACAAAAGAACCAATCAACACCCGCTCGGCAAACAAATACTTACAAACATTTCAAGTATTTTACTGTATATATGCGGTTGTATAGTGTTATATGTGTGGTAAATCTTGAAAGAGAATTTAGTGACCTTCATAAATAATTCAATTTTACAACAGTATATATAATATTAATATGGTTCACTGGATGGGATGTAAAAGTAATTTTGCTAAATCCCCTTAAAACATCATACACAAACAAATTATTGCTTAAGGTGTTATTTTGCATTAATACTATTGGATGTAAAGATATATACTCGGCCTTATTCTACACTCAAAAAAAAAAAAAGACATGAACTAATATGTAATCAAAAATTTCCTTCAAAATAGTTTATAAATTGTCCTCAATTTAAGTAAAATTTTATTAAAACTTAGAAAAATTTTCTTAAAAAGAATAAAAATTTCTAAGTTTGAGGAAAAACGAAATAGTTTATATATGTACTCTAAAATAGTTCATATTTTTCCTAAATAATATTTCTTGATTTTAGGAAAAAAAAAAACAAGTCAATTAAATAAAAATTTATTAATTTTAAGAAAAACATCTTAGTTTTAAGAAATTTGCATACTCAAATGTAAGAAAATTAAGTTTAGTTAAAAAAATAGGACATGATTTACTCCCATTTAGTTCAAAAAATGTGCTTGACTTAAAATGAGAAAGTACTTGAACTTAATGTGTGTTCATTTTTTGTTCGCGAGTAGTAAAATTAACTAATTTTTAAAAATCCATTTTCAAATTCAGTTTTAAAGTATACTACTTTCTAATTTTAAAGAATTGTTTTCTAAAAATTAGTTCAGACAATTAAAAACAAAAAGTAATAAATTTTTTCCTATGTAATAATAAAAACTTATTTGATTTTAGAAACTGATGAACTATTTCTAAGAAAAATTTTCATGCAACTTAGTTCAGATAAATTTTAAAAATTTTAATAAAATATTTTTTTTTTTTTCAAGTAAAAGTTTTCTAATTTTTCTAAAGTAATAAAATTTGGTATAGGATTTTTAAATTATTTTTAATATTCTATTCTAAATAAAACAAACCAGTTAGTTTTCCTAATTTTCAATTAAAGTAACCATTTAAAAAAACTATCGTGCATGATTGTAATTTTTGGTTCGTGATCGTGCGTAAGCGTGAGTCAAAAATCTCTCACGTGCCCATCTCTAATCTTAACAGTCTTAAATATTGCAAAAATTTCGAATTTGCGCTTTTATGTAATAAATTTGTTGACTACATTACAAAATATCGCAGGCACATTTTATACATTACGGCATAATGGCCTTCCTATAATTGAACTAGCGCTTATTAAACTTTATATAAATCGAACTTTTTTTTTCACTTAATAATAAAAAAATTTAAATTTGTATATGTCAAATAAAGTTTAAGCTAAAAATCCCATAAAATAAACTTATGACTTTTCCATTTTCCAATTATAACAAGAAATGTAACTGTTATATTTTGTATTTTTACAACAATTTCCTTAAATTAGTTAATTTAAGAAGACAAAGGACCCCAGTGTTCCTTAGCCATAGATGCCGTGTGTCACGTAGGGCGTCCCAGAAAAAAAATTTTACAATCAAGTAAAAGTTAATTTTTTCAATAATCATATTTTAATTTTATTAAGATACATTAAAATTCATTTAAATACATTATTTAAATGATGTTTGTATGTAAACGTCAAACCAGTTATAGTGTTAAAAAAGGTTTTTAAATAAATGACATAGAATTTATTTACACCCCTAATACATATGGAAGTAGACCACTGTGTTCACTGGACGAGGTGCATCATCTATTGAATATTTTAGTTTCATTTATTTTCATTTTCCTTTCGTAAATTTCTTTAACCAAAAGAATATTGTTTGTTAAACAAAATAAAATGAAAAATTTATTGTGGCTTATCATGATAGTAATGCAGGATTTTAATTCAATTTATTTTTAACAAAGTTACCATGATTTATTAAAGTGAAAATTATATTTTAAACATATTTTTTTATAAATAGATTTTTATCATTTTATAAGAAAAATATTGAATAAAAAAAAACAATAATTAAAAGTAATTAATCTGAAGGGAAATTTTATATTACATTGGAAATAATCTAATCCTTAAGCTGGCAAATATTTTCTTTTGATTTCAAGTAAATTTCATGTAATTTTAAGGCATCCTGTTTGCTAGGGGTTCGAATCTTACTTTCTTCTCATTATCTGCGTTTCACAGCAAAACTACACATTACCAAATAATAGCCATAGGGGCCAATGGATTACTTTACACCTTACTTCATTGATGAATTTTACAGGAGATGAGCCTCAAAGTAATGTATATACCCATTATTTTAGAGGTGATAATGTAGGGGTTACTTATATGGTTACGAGAATGAAAAAAGTAATGTGTCTAAAAATAGATTTTTAAAAAAGATGAGTTTTTATTAAAAAAAATATTACAAATATTTTATTTAGAACATTTATAAACCAAATGAGAATTGTATAGGTTAAAAATATTTTAAACATTTTTAGGAATGCTAAAGAAAACATTTCCTTAAAATTAAGAAGTTAATATCAAGTATAAATTTAAATAAGTTAAATTGTTTGAACTAAATTTAAAGAAGTTTCATATTTATATTTTGTATTCTCATACAATTATAAATTTAATAATTTTTTAGTTTATAAATTCTTAACATTTAAGATTTTTTACTTACAAGAAATTAATATTTATCCTAAATAAAGAAAGAAAAATTAAGGAAAATGGGTTCCTATTTTTAAGTTAATAAATGTTTTTCGTTAACTAAAATCAAATAAATTTGCACTATTTTGAAGCATTTTTATTAATTTTAAGGAAAACTTCATAGCTTTTATTTTAGTAAGGTGTGAACTTAATTTTAGTTCATAGATTTTTCTGAATATAGAAAAATTTCCTTAAAAAGAATAAAAATTCCTTATTTGGGTAAAACCGAAATAGTTTATATACTCAAAAATAGTTCATATCTTTCCTGAATAACATATCTTGATTTTAGGAAAAAAACAAGTATATTAAATAAAAATTTATCAATTTTTAAGAAAAACATCTTAGTTTTAAGAAATTTGCATACTAAAATATAACAAAACTAGGTTTAGTTAAAAAAAAAAAAAACTAGAACATAATTTACTCCCACTTAGTGCAAAAATGTGTCTAACTTAAAATGAGAAAGTACTTAAACTTAATGTGTATTCATTTTTTCCCTGAGTAGTAAAATTAATTAAATTCTAGAAAGCCATTTCTAAATTCAGTTTTTAAAATATAATAAAATTAGGTTTAGTTAAAAAAAATATATATATTTCAACATAATTTACTCCCATTTAGTGCAAAAAATGTGTCTAACTTAAAATGAGAAAGTATTTGATTTTAATCTGTAATTATATTTTTTGCGCGAGTAGTAAAATTTACTACATTTTAGAAAGCCATTTTTAAATTCTGTTTTAAGTCTACCACTTTCTAAGTTTTAAGAATTGTTTTCTAAAAATTAGTTCAATCAATAAAAAACAAAATGTAATACATTTTTTCTATGTATTATATAAAAATTTATTTAATTTTAGAAATTGATGAACTAGTTATAGGGAAAATTTTTATGCAACTTAGTTCAGATAAGTTTTAAAAATTTTAATAAAATATTATATTTTTTTTTTCAAGTAAAAGTTTTCTAATGTTTGGGGAATAATAAACTAGCTATAGGATTTTTTTCCTAAAAATTTTTTCAGATAAATTAAAAAAACAACTTGAGTCAATTTTTTCTTAAATCAATTAAAAATTTAGTTTTTGTGGGAAAACGTTTAACTTATTTAAAATATTTAAAAAAAAATTAAAACATAAAACAAACTATTTAATTTTCCTTATTTTAAAGAAAAAAATATAATTTCAGCAAACAAATTAAAGCATCCATTAATAAAAAATTTCATTCAAAAATCGCCCACGTTCCCATTTCTTATCTTAACAGTTTTAAAAATTGAACTTAAAGTAGCTTAAAATATATTTTAGAATTTTGTTAGCAAAAGGTGAAAAATTTCGAATTTGCGCCTTTATGTAATAATTTTGTTTGCTGACTACAATACAAAGGCTATAAAGGCTTTCCTATAATTGACATTGCGTCCATTATACTTTATATTTATCAAAGGCACTAAACCAATTTTTCACTTAATGAGTCAAAATTTGTATATGTCATTTAAAATTTAAGCTTAAAATGTCATAAAATAAACTTATGACATTTTTTCATTTTCCAATAATAACAAGAAATGTAACTGTGATATTTTGTATTTTTGCAAAAATTTCCTTAAATTATTTAATTTAAGAAGACAAAGGACCCCCAGTGTTCCGTAGCCATAGATGCCGTGTATCACTTAGGGCGTACCTTTTTGTACTTCTCTCAAACAGAACCGTTAATTAATTACGAAAAGGATCTGGCTTTGTCACAATTTATTACGTGTCAGAATATTTTGCAGTATATTTTTCATATTTATTAGAAAATTTAAGAAAAATTTTCACTTAAAAGTAGTGTTATTTAACATTATGTTAGAAAATATTTTCCTATTCTTAGGGAGTTAAGTCTTAGTTTTAAGTAAAAAAATTCGAATGAACTTAAATAAAATAAAATATTTCTTAAAACCAAGCAAACATTTCCTAACTAACAGTTAAATTTAAGATGTTATATAAACTAATAAGGGGGAATTTTACTAATTTATAATAAAAATTTATTTCTCAATAATAAAATTTTTCCATAATTTAGAAATTTTTTACAAATTTTAAGTAAATTTGTTTCTTAATTTCAAGGAAAATCGTGAGTTGATAAGATTGTAGTCTTTACAAAAATGTATTAATTTTAGAATAAAATCATGCAAGTTAGAGAAGGGGTGCTGAGCTTTTAGATTATTATTTTTTAATGCGCTCTATTTTAGAAACAGGGAGTCAAAGTCGATAATGTGAGATGTACAAAATGTTTTTACTTTTGAAAAACTATTTACAGTTCTTTGTATAATTTTTGAAAATCTAAAATTTTCAAAGGGAATTTTCTGCTTATAACAACCACCCCTCACTCAACAAATATCGCATCGGGTAGGTTTTTAAAATCATTATCATTAATTTTGAAAATAAGAACAGAAATAATTTAATTTCATGATTGCAATGCAATACTAATAAAATCAACAATTTATTAGAACATTCAATTAATTTCACCCATGTTTGTTTTACATTTTTCTTAAATTATTATAATAAAATTGTTTACACTAAAAATTTTCACAAAACAAATATAAACATATTTAATTTTATAACGATAAAAAATACTAAAAATCGATTTACTTTGATCTGTTTAACAAAACACACAAATGTGTAAATTAAGGACAAATTCTTTGAAGTTTTTGCGCATTTTTTTTGATGTTTGTGTAAAGCAATCATTTTACATATTCTCTTCGGTATACATAATTTACATATTTTCTTTTTTTTTACAATTTAAATCAAAATAAAAAATAAATATTTATTTTAAAATTCAACATAAATCCTAATTAATAATTTTACACAAATTAGTCAAATGTAATCTTCCTTAAGAAAACAGAAAGGAATTTTTTTGAAAGTTTGTATTACAAATTGTCATAAATCTTTTACTTATTTCATTACAGCCATATAACATAAAGAAAGAAACAAAAAGAAATATCATGTTTTGTCATGTTTTTCTTCGTCTTTTTTCTGTTTCTCTTACTGTGTAAATCCATTTCATAAATTTCTTATTTTATAACTTCATTTACATAAATTTAACACTTAAGAAATTACTTTACATTGCATGTACTACTTATGTTGTGTCATGAATTCTGTCTTACACATAGATTTTTAATGTAAATATCATGTATTTATGTAGAAACATATATGTATTAATAATTTTACTGGAATATCAGGGCAATTTTATAAAATATTTTTTAGTTGATCTGTACTTTGACAAAGTAATTTGGATTTTTATTATTTGGTTTTTTTTTGCGAAAAATTTTCGAATGTTTTAATACCTTATTTTATATTTATTCGCTTTATGTTTCGTTTGAAGTCGTTTGCAATTTGTATTGAAAATTTAAATTTTGTTTGTTCACATTTGAAACGATTTCAAACTAAACAACATACAAAAAAAATTGTTAAAATAAATTCTTAGATTTTTTAATATTTAAAATTTCCAAATGATTTTCGCTAAACTGAAGAAATTATTACGTTGCTCATAATAAGGTATTCTTATGAGTGAATTTTATATACGCATACCAGTTATTTAAAAATAAGTATAATCTACTAATATGGCATATACCAGTAGTACATTTGCATGACAAACTCATTATTTAGATCTTAATATATTTTGTATAAGCCTTAAAAACAGCCTAAATAAATCTATAAAATACACGAAAGAAATTAAGTTTCAAAATGAAATGATATTTCTAAAGAAATAGAGAATGAAATATGTCTATTACTAAAGTACATACAAGGAAGGTATGCGACGTGGTTCACTCAAAAAAAAAAAAAAAAAAAAAAAATGAACTAGAATTTAGAAAAATTAACTTATTTGGTGGAATTTTCATTAAATTAAGAAACAAATTTTACTTAAAATTGGTTAAAAATTTCTAAATTATAGAAAAATTATACTAAAGAGAACTATATTTTTATTAGAAAACAGTAAAATTTCCTCTTAATTAGTTCAAACATCATCTTTAATTAGGAAATGTTTCCTTGGTTTTAAGAAAATTTTTTTTTTATTTAAGTTTATTTGATATTATTTTTTACTAAAAACTAAGACTTAACTCCCTAAAAATAAGCAAATATCTTCTAACATTAAGTTAAATAGCACTTCTTTTAATTGAAAATGATCCCTATCCTGCTTCTATGGTAAAGGTACTTCACACTCATTGAGTAAGTATTTTCCCACTTTCGGAGGACTTCCGCTTTGTGAGGAGTCCTCACTGAGGATAGTGCGAGGACAAGCTTTCTGCTATACTTAACTCATGTTTTTAAAATTAAAATTATATTTCATAGAAAAAAGGAAAACAAATTAATAAAATGTACTGCAGGATATCCTGAAATGTAATAAATTGAGACAAAATTAGATCCTTTTCGTAGTTAATAAACGGTTCTGCTTGAGAGAACTACAAAAAGGAATGCCCTACGTGACACACGGCATCTACGACTAAGGAACACTGGGGGTCCTTTGTCTTCTTAAATCAACTAATTTAAGGAAATTGTTGCAAATATACAAAATATCAAATTACATTACATTACATTTCTTGTTATTATTAGCAAATGTAAAAATGTCATAAGTTTATTTTATGACATTGTTATCTTAAACTTTAATTAACATATACAAATTTAAACTTTTTTATTATTAAGTGAAAAAAATAGTTCGATAAATATAAAGTTTTATAAGCGCTACGTCAATTATTGGAAAGCTATTATGCCGTAATGTATAAAATGTGCCTGCGATATTTTGTATTGTAGTCAACAAACAAATTTATTACATAAAAGCGCAAATTCGAAATTTTTACCCTTTGCTAACGAAATTTTAAAATATATAAATCAATATTTAAGACTGTTAAGATTAGAGATGGCCACGTGAGAGATTTTTGACTCACGCACGATCACGAACCAAAAATTACAATTATGCACGATAGTTTTTTTAAATGGTTACTTTAATTCCTTTAATTAAATAATATTTTTTTTTTGAAAATTAGGAAAACTAACAAGTTTGTTTTTAATTGATTGTTTTTTTTTTTGGAATAGAATATTAAAAATAATTTAAACGTTTTCCACCAAAAAAAAAAAATCCTATACCAAATTTTATTATTTTTTAAAAATTAGAAAACTTTTACTAGAAAAAAAGAATATTTTATTAAAATTTAAATTTAAAGTTATAAACTTTTTCCTATGTAATAATAAAAATTTATTTGATTTTAAAAACTGATGAACTAGGAAAAATTTTCATGCAACTTAGTTCATGAAAATTTAAGTTGCACAAAATTTTTCCTAAAAATAGTTCATTTGTTTCTAAAATCCAATAAATTTTTATTATTATATAGGAAAAAATGTATTACTTTTTGTTTTTAATTGTCTGAACTAATTTTTAGATAACAATTCTTCAAAATTAGAAAGTGGTATACTTAAAAACTGAATTTGAAAATGGTTTTCTAAAATTTAGTTAATTTTTCTACCCGCGAACAAAAAATGAACACACATTAAGTTTAAGTACTTTCTTGATTTAAGTTAGGCACATTTTTTGAACTAAATGGGAGTAAATTATGTCCTAAATTTTTTTTTGAACTAAACTTAATTTTATTACATTTGGGTATGCAAATTTCTTAAAACTAAGATTTTTATCTTGAAATTAATAAATTTTTATTTAATTGACTTGTTTTTTTCCTAAAATCAAGAAATATTACTTAGGAAAAATATGAACTATTTCTGAGTTTATAAACTATTTCGTTTTTCCTCAAACTTAGGAATTTTTATTCTTTTTAAGAAATTTTTTTCTAAGTTTTAATAAAATTTTACTTAAATTGAGGACAATTTATAAACTATTTTGAAGGAAATTTTTGATTACATTTTAGTTCATGGCTTTTTTTTAGTGTAGGTTTGATTTTTTCAAATTTGATATCTATATTTATAACTACTTGTAATGAAAACAAATAACTCTACTTACTTGACTTTTCTTTATTTTTTGTATATGGACTTCGCTGGAACCCGAAATAAAGCAATTATATTGGTTGCTCTGCTCTTTACTTACAAACACATAATTCATTAATTAGTTTTGTTGTTTTTAATATTTTATCAAATTAAAAGTATATATCTACTTAAATTTGTATTGAATATTTATATAAAATTCGAAAAAAAAACATACCTAATATTTAAATTTTTAATAACTTTAATGAAAATAAATTAACCACAAATTTCCGTTTTGTGAGTACATTTTTATTAAATTTTAAGCAAATGATAAAAATAAATGAAACTGAAAAATTCGGTAAATGACAGTAATTCATTTTAAACAAATGTATAAAAAAGTTAAAATAAATATTTCTTTAAAAAATAAATGTATGTTCCTTTATTTTTAACAGAACTGAAAACTTTTTTATTGATCTAATTTTAGTTAATTTTATCCAACTATACAGAATCAAATTTAGTATCTAAATATTTAGATGTGTTTCAAAATTATTTTTAACAGGGAAAAATCAAAAAATATAATACCGATTATTTTTATATTAGATTTTCCAAAAACCAAATTTTATAAAAAAAAAAATATTTTTTTATTGGGTCTATATTTTTTTACTTTTCTAGTAAAAGATAGTTTATTTAGAAAGTACGAATTGTCAAAAAGTAAGAATTTGCAAACATTAATTTTATTTCAAGTGCAATGAAATTTTACATCAAAACCGAATTTATGAGAAAAGATTGGTAGTAAAAATAATAAGAACTAGCAGGTAAACAAACAAAAATATTGCTATTTTTTTTAAATAAATCGAGTATGGAACTACAGATTGTTAGTCGTCAGCTCTACCATTTAATCTATTCCAATAATATTCGACATTTCGTTTGGGGTATACAATTAATTTATTAATTTTAAGTTTTTTTTTTTCTATAAAATAAAGAATTTGTAAAAAGTTTTTAAAATAACTTAAAATCTAATGTTATTTTTATTTGACTTTATTTTTCCATTGAATTATTTTATTTTTTTTATAGAATTTAAACTTATAATTTATTACTATTACGTTTAAGTAATTAATACTTAAAACAATTAAAAAAAACTCATTATGTCTAGAGAAACGTAACTTTTTTAATTAAATATATTTATATATTCCAATCGTAATCATTAAGTCTGTACTGTAAATATATTGTTAGTGTTTACTTAGTGCTAAATAATTCTTAAAATTAAAACAAAAGCTTAACAAACTACTAAAATATCAGCACGAATAAATTTCAAATCATCACACTATACTAAAATAACAATTAAATTCTTTTGTTTGTTGTTAGACAAAGGTTTTGCACATATGAGGCTTTTCATGCCAACTTTTCAATGTCAAACTTACAGTATTTACTGTTGCATATGAATAAAAATTAGAACATACAATATTTCTTTTCAATTTTTTTTAAAAACCAAGCGAGGACAGCTATTTATAACTTTTCTGAATATTAGTGGAACAGATAACTTAATTTTTCAAAAATATCTTTACAGAATATGTTCAATATTTAATGAATATTTCCCCCCAAACGAGTAAAACACTAAAACATTCAGGATTCATAGAGAAATATCTGAATTTTGATATGATATACTCTTTCCTGCTGCTGGATAAATGGACGTGGAAAACCATATATCCGCATTAAAAATTCCTTAAACAATACGTACCCACATACACACACATAAGTAACATAAGTTATAATCCATGCGCATATGTATGAATATGTGTATATAAATATATAAGTATGCGTACGTACACACACACACACACAATAATCTCGCCTACGTTTTATTTTAATTAATATAATATTCCAGCAGAATTCTTTACAAATACATGCAAATGTATTTGTTTGTATGGCTGCCTTTTATTGTTTATATGTTTATAAGTCTATATTGCTTTTATATCCTTTTAAGTTTGTTTTAAGAAAAGTGTATAACAATTTTTTCTTCTATAAAATTAACATAAATCCTTGTAGTAAAACTTATAGTATTTACTGCACATGAACTTTGATTTTTATTTTTTTTTTTTTTTTGATATTTTACAGTGGTAAGTGTGTATACAAATCTGAAATAACTGCACAGTGATCTGTCTAAATATTTTTATATATTTTTTGATATCAAAAGTATAACAGAATTTATAGCAGACATTTTATCAAATTATTAGCCTTACTACACTCAAAAAGAAAAAAGACATGAACTAAAATGTAATCAAAAATTTCCATCAAAATAGTTTATAAATTGTCCTCAATTTAAGTAAAATTTTATTAAAACTTAGAAAAATTGTCTTAAAAAGAATAAAAATTCCTAAGTTTGAGGAAAAACGAAATAGTTTATATACTTAGAAATAGTTCATATTTTTTCTAAGTAATATTTCTTGATTTTAGGAAAAAAAAACAAGTCAATTAAATAAAAATTTATTAATTTTAAGAAAAAATATTTTAGTTTTAAGAAATTTGCAAACTCAAATTTAATAAAATTAAGTTTAGTCTAAAAAAAAAAATTTAGGACATAATTTACTCCCATTTAGTTCAGAAAATGTGTCTAACTTAAATTGAGAAAGTACTTGAACTTAATGTGTGTTCATTTTTTGTTCGCGAGTAGTAAAATTAACTACATTTTAAAAAGTCATTTCCAAATTCAGTTTTTAAGTATACCACTTTCTAGTTTTTAAGAATTGTTTTCTAAAAATTAGTTCAGACAATTAAAAACAAAAAGTAATAAATTTTTTCCTATGTAATTAAAAAAATTTACTTGATTTTAAAAACTGATGAACCTTTTCCAAGGAAAATTTTCTTGCAACTTAGTTCAGATAAATTTTAAAAAATTTAATAAAATATTTTTTAAGTAAAAGTTTTCTAATTTTTAAAAAATAAAAAAATTTGGTATAGGATTTTTTTATTGGAAAACGTTTAAATTATTTTTAATATTCTATTCCAAAAAAAAAAAAGCAATAAATTAAAAAAAACAGTTTTCCTATTTTTCAAGCAAAAATATTATTAAATACAAGAAATAAAAGTAACCATTTCCATATTCCAATAACAACAAGAAATGTAACTGTGATATTTTGTATTTTTGCAACAATTTTCTTATATTAGTTAATTTAAGAAGACAAAGGACCCCCAGTGTCCCTAAGCCATAGATGCCGTGTGTCACTTAGGGCGTCCATTTTTGTAGTTCTCTCAAGCAGAACCGTTAATTAACTACGAAAAAATTAGTATAATTCGATTTGGTTTTAACACATAATTCTATAGCAAAAAGCTTGTTAAGAGCGTAAGTCCTCCGAAAGTGAGAAAATACCTACTCAATGAGTGTAAAGTACTTTAAAATATATGGTAAAATATATTACCTTTACCATAGAAGCAGTATAAGAATAATTTTCACTTAAAAGAAGTGCTATTTAACTTAATGTTAAAAAATATTTTCTTGTTTTTAGGGAGTTAAGTCCTAGTTTTTAGTAAACAAATTATCTAATGAACTTAAATAAAATAAAATTTTTCTTAAAACCAAGGAAACATTTCCTAACTAACAGTACAATTTTAGATGATGTATGAACTAATTAGGAGGAATTTTTACTGATTCCTATAAAAATTTACTTCTCAGTAGGAAAATTTTTCTATAATTTAGAAAAATAAGTTAATTTATCTAAATTCTAGTTTATTTTTTTTTTAGTGTACTGGAGAGTGCTGACATTTTTACAAATGTCATCGTGTGCCGATGGCATCGTTTGACATTCGAGAACTAGACACGCGCAAAATTTATAATGTATAACATTGAATCTGCTTTATGCCGAAGCCGTAAGATTTTGGAACTTAATGGCGAAGTGAATTATTTTCATCAAAATTGAACATGATCGATGAGGCTTATTTTTATCTTGGCGACCACGTCAATTTGCAAAATTCTGGCTTCTGAGGGACGGAAAATCCACGCATAATTTATGAAACGCCATACACCCTTTCAAAGTCACTGAGTGACCTGCAGTTACGTCGGAAAACCGGATTGGACCTTATTTTTTCAAAGCAGCCTGCACTAAAAAATTATTGCCAAAAAATGTTAATTAATTTTTTTTTTTTAATATTTTGTTCATTTTCAATTAAAATTTTAATCATATCAATTAATTTTATATTGAACTTGGTGGAAAAAATATTCTAGTTTACAACAAACACTATTGACAACATTAAAAGTCATATTATTTTGATTTATATCTTAACTTTTATTTTAGTTATTTAAATTGCACAATTGCATCTCAAATCCCTAAACAAAAAAAAAATGTTTATTAAAAATATTTTTAGTATTACGCGTATTAATAAAAGCGTCATAATTTAATTTTTTTTTTAAGAAAAAGAACCGCACTCATTGTTAAAATATACAAAAACATCACAGTCTATGTAGTGCATCAGAGTGTATACACATCAGTGCTGCCAGATAAGGGGATTTGGCTTCAGATTTAAAAATTTATTGATAAAATTTCAGCTTTTTCAGAACGATAATCGAAAGCAAATTCTGCTAAATTAATTATTTGATTTTTTAAATTTGATCAATTTAATTGATTCTCTGAAAAGAATCAACAAAAAATCGCATTGATTGTCTGAATTTGATATTAATTGAATAAAGTAGAAAATTATTCAAATAATGAACAGAATTTTGCAAATCGATTAGTTGAAAAATGAATCGGATTTAAAAATTAAATCAAGTAACCATGTTGTTAAGGGTCTATTTTAAAATTTAAAAAATTTGGTAAAATTTAAATTTGTTAAAATTTGAATTCTTTTATGAGGCCACCCTTTTTTCTAGAATATTTATTTTTAATTTTTAGCAAACAAAATCTTTGAAAAATCATTTTAGAAAAAAGGGAAAATTTGTTTATTTAATAATTTGTTAAGGATTTTTGGGTATTTCAACTTTTAAAATGGAACATAAGAACAAACTTATTTGGCAACACTGCGGATACGCATGTACCAGTTATGATAAAGTTGGTACCATAATATTTTTTGTGATGCTATTGGAAAAGTACTATGGTACTCCTATGAACTATTTGTTACAAAGTATTTAGAAATTTTCATTGATTTAATGCTGGAATTTCTATTAAAAATTTGATTAAAATTTTAATTGATTTTTGGTGAGAACTTTAATTAAAGTTTTTAATTGATATAATTAAAACTTTTATTGAAAATCTTGACGATTTTTGATTAAAAATTTAATTGATATGATTCAAAAAATAATTGAAACATTTCAATTAATCTTAACTAAAAAAATTAATTGATATAGCATATTCTTTTGCGAGTCCAAATTCAATTAAATTTTTAATTGTATTTACAAACATTTTAATTGAAACTCGATTTTAGTTTTTTGCTGTGTACGGTAACGCTATTACGGTGAACGGCGACCACTATAGAGCCATACTGACTGAATTTTTCTTACCAGAAGTTGCTGTTCTGGATTTGGAGGACATGTGGTTCTAACGGGACGGAAACACTTGAGACTTTGCACGTGATGCCTTCACAGCGCGCGTAATCAAGCTTTTCGTTAATTTGTTTCGGCCAGCCAGATCTCCTGATTTGACTGTCCCTGACTTCTTCCTCTGGGGATATTTTAAATCGTTGGTCTGCACAAACAAGCCCCGCATCTTAAAATAGTTAAATACGAGGGCAGATCAATAAATTCGTAACTTTTCGAACTTCCCTCGTAGTTATATGAAATACAACACTGCTTCCATCAAGTACCACCTGTTTATAGACTACTGTCAAATTGAGCAAGTTCCGTGATTAACTTTGCGTTTAATAGCAGTTCAAAACATACAACCTCGTGGATTTTTTTAAAAGTGGAAAAAAGTGAATTTCGAGTGCTCATTAAACATTATTTTTTGCGAACAAAACTGTCAATCAAACCAAGGAAAAGCTTGATAAATACTATGGTGACTCTGCACCATCGATTGCAATGGTAAAAAAGTGATTTACTGACTTTCGTTGTGGCCTTACAAGCACGGAGGATGCCGAACGTTCCGGACACCCAGTTTAGGTCTCTACAGCCAAAACGATTGAAAAAATTCACGATATAGTGTGTTGTTGGCCGATATTGAATATGCGACAGATTGTGAAAGACATAGGCATCTCACATGGCTCAGTGGTTTCAATTTTGAACTATCACTTGGGTATGAGAAAGCTTTCCGAAAGATGGCTGCCGTGTTTGCTCACAATCGACCACCAACGGAATCGTGTGACAGCTTAGTTTCCACGGCAAAAATCCATGAAGTAGACTACGAACTACGCACTCATTCGCCTTATTATCCGGATTTAGCCCCCAGTAACTAGTTCTTATTTTCAAACCTAAAGAAATGGCTCGGTGGAAAGAGATTTAGCTCCAACGATAAAATTATTTATCAAACAAATGTCTATTTTATGGACCTCGAAAAATCCTGCTGTCTAATGCAAAGTAAATGCTGGAACTTGCTCAAAATTTGAAAGTAGTCTATTAACAGGTGGTAGTTGATAGGAGCAGGGTTGCATTTCATATAAGTTCGAAAAGTCACGGACTTATTGATCCGCCCTCGTACACTATAAATGCCACGCGCAAAATGTAATCTAAAGAGCCCAAATTTGCATCAACGGTGCGGCGGCCGTTTGCTGGACATAATCTTCCATAGTTAAACAAAATTTATAAATGCGACTAAACATAATCACTTAAAAACCAAATGAGTTATCACTTTAAACAGAAGTTATAGCCAAAGAAAATCAGATGATAATTTTTGCCCCACCCTGTATTTGTATTGATTATTGTTGCCGGTTTATATAGAAATTGTTGATCTTAACTTATAGATTGTATTTAAATACATTTTTTTTTGTAGTTGTATTTTGCAGGTTATTGTGGCTGTATTGTATTTATTATACAACATATAGAATAAACAAACAATATTGTTACTGAAAAGTGCTTGTTGACATACTTTTAATACAAGTCATCTTTTTCTGCAATCATATTTTTTATACACTACACTATGAACTAAAATTTTGTCATTAAGTTTGCAGCACATCGAGATTTTAGTCCAACATCACATCAAGTAGATTTATTTGGGAACTATTTAAGGCGGCCAAATAAAATTAAAGAGAGCTTTCAAGTGTGGCAGAAATGAGCCCTATTGACTAAAGCTGTTTGTGGAAATTTTGGAAATTTTTATAATTTGTGTTTACTTTTGGTTTTGTAAATATTAAAATATTCAGCCGCCTCTTTTTTTTTAGGCATGGTCATTTATATGCTTTGAAAAAATTAACTCTAAATTTCATTAAGTCTACAAGACAGCATTTTAATAATTTTTAATGTAAATTTTATCAAGTACAATAGTGAAGGGTATTAAAAATTTGGCCAGAACAACCAAAAAATTCTTACTTGTTATTTTTTTTTTCACAACATATTGCTGACAGAGGTCATGTTGTTCATAATGTTTAACTTGGGTTGACTTGAATTATTTGTATTCCTTTTTTTATCAATAAAGAAATAACAGAATAAAACAAAATTGAAAAGGTTTTGTGTCAAACTTATAATTTTTAATATTACACACAAAAAAAAATTATATATTTTCTAAATCCCTTCTATTGAAATTTTTTTTTGAATAACAAAGTCCGGGATAATTACTTTTGTAATTGATTCAATGACAAAAATTATCAATATCAAAAGTTTCACACACACAATGATATTAAACTATGTATAAAAATACGAAAATTGTCAAAATAACTTAAACTTTCGTAAAATAAAACAATTTTCGTTTGTTTTACGAACGCATTTGTTGCTTTAACATAAATTTAGTATTTTCATGCATGGACTAATACACACAGTTTATTTTCTTTTGTAGTTGCATGTTTTTTTTTTTAAACTTATGTCGGCATGAGAAGCGGCGACCTAAGGGGTCACATGAGGATCGCCAAGGTTCTTATGGATGACTCAATCAGAAAGGTTGCGGATAGGAAGCTGCCGGAACAGATTTTGGTCAGGTATTTTGACGCTATGTCTTTTGATAGGAGCATGCGGACCAACCGGACTTGGGAACCTGAAGTTGGGGCCCAGTTATGGTTCACAGATGGCTCGAAACAGTTGAATAAGGATACTGGTGCGGGGGTTTTAGGGCCCGGGTCTGGCCAACCGAGGTGCCCGTCGGCCCTTCATAGGCCCTGAACCTTTTTGCGGGAGAGGCTGAAGTTGTGAAGAGAGTCAAGATATTACGATTATTGGCAAACATCTCGTGGCCAACGACAGGCTAAGAGGTTTATATCCCAGTGGTGGATCTGGACGACTATTAGCCCTTGGTCGTAGGGACCTAAGGACCCTGACCAGATACTTTACTGGGCATTGCGACCTTAGGTACCATAGGCACAAGAAGGGTCAATCGGACACTTAGTTGTGCAGGTTTTCCGGGTTAAAATCGGAGACGTCAGAGCATGTCCTCTGCGATTCTCCTGGTCTTTGTGTCAGTAGAATCAAGTTTTTGGGTGACCGTTTCTTGTCGCCTTCCGACATCTGGAACACTGCACCCGGTAAAGTTCTCGGCTTCATCAATAGCTTGAACCTTTAAGGTGGTTCTGGGCAGCACATAAAAATATTGTGGTCGCGGTGCGTACTGCCATTTGAAAAAATAATAATAAACTAATGTCGTTTTCTTTTCTGACAAAAATGTTGCCTTTTTTCTGCCCTTATGTACAAAATGTCTTTTTGTACATTGTAATAAAAATTAGGTATCAAATTAAAGGTATTTAGGACATCTATTTAAATATGAATAAAATCCAAATTGAAAGCAATAAATTATTACAATAAAAATTTCGAATTTAAAAATAAATTTCGCTAATTACAACAGTATTAAAAACTAATAAAATTGATTGTGCCTGGAACTGTAATAATTCGGTTAGCGAAAAATACGATTGTAACTATGAATCTGTTTTCTGTGTGTACATTTACAACAAATTAATTTAATAAGTTACAGAAAGAAGGTAATTGAAAAGTTTAACAAGTTTTTTCTTTTGTAAGCATTTCTGCAAATTAAAAACATATTAAGTAGATGACAAAAAAAAAATAATTTTTTTGAGTACATAGAGTAGACAGGGGTGCATTAGCTCTCTTTTTTAAGGGTTCCCAGCAAACCACACATTACCAAATAATGGGTAAAGTAATGTATAGCCATAGGTGCCAATGGATTACTTTACACCTTGTTTGATGAATTTAATAGGCTATGAGCCTCAAAGTAATGTATATATCCATTATTTTAGAGTTGATAATGTAAGGGGTTACTTATATGGTTACGAGAATGGAAAAAGTAATGTGTCTGAAAATAGATTTTTAAAAAAGAGGAATTTTTATTAAAAAAAATTATTACAAATATTTTATTTAAAATATTTGTAATTAAAAATAATGTGGTCAAGATGGGAATCGAACCAGGGAAATCTGGTTGCCAGCCAAGAAATCTATCCACTGAGCTATCGACGCATAAAGTATTTGATTGCTTTAAACTTAAATGAATTGTTACGCTTCGTTTTTTCGCTAGTGTTATCAAAACAAACATACATTACCATTTTGCTTACAAAAAAATACAAAGAAATGTATTTAAAAATAGATTTTCAAAAATATTTCAATTATTACTTTACATTTATAAATCATAAATTACGTAATCAATAATGAGTAACTTATTACTTTATGCTTGCAAATAATGAAAAAGGTAACGAGCTATCATTACAAGATAACGCATGAGAAGATCGCACCCATTACCAAAGTTTTGCTGGGTTTGTTACTAAACCAAACCCCAATTTCAAAAAAAAAAAAAATAGGGCCTGGCAATTTTATGTGATAGTGGCGAAAGTTCTCCGGTCTACCCTACGTAAAAAGTTTTTTTTAAAAATTTACTTATGAACTTACGACTTATGAATTCTTGGAAATTCTTAAAATATGTATGTATGAGGTATTTCTTCTCAATCGAGCCCATAGAAAAAGGAACAAAAATAGCTGGAGGGTTGATTCCGTAAATTTTTTGGATTCTAAGATTATCATATCTGGAACTGGTTTACAGTGATTTATTCCCATAATACGAGTGGACCAAAATAAAAAGAGTTATCGTAGGCTACTGAAATTTGTTACGCGATTTTAGTTTAAGTAAATTTGAATGTAAAAGAAATTTTTGGGAAAATTGGTGTAAGGAAACGCCTACCTTCTATATATCCTGAAGTTTAAATGTAATAACATCTTTAAATTTTATTAGAATATAACGATACTTTATAATTGTTATTAAAACAGAGTTATTATACTGTATGCGAATTTTCTTTTCAATCGCAGCAAGGACTCGCTTACCTGTCATATATCCTTTTTTTTATAAAAAAAACTATAAAACCTTTCAAAGTTGACCAATTGCATTCAAACTTATCAAATTAATTTAAATAAACTTAAGAAACATGTATACTAAAATTAGATGAATTATATTTTGTGACTAAACAGTCATTAGTATATCCTTTTTTATGAGACTTTGTTAAAAAACACTCTTTTTACTATTTTTTTTTTTTTTTTTACTCTATCACTTTTGTAAATTTGGACTTTTTACCATAAAAAATTAATTTTCAAATCCACAAAAAAAATTGTACGAAAGATTTATACTGAAAGTTATATTTTTGGTTAAAAATATATTAAGACAAAATAAAAACCAAACTTGAAATAAATTTTTTACAAAATTTCGTGAAACAACTAAAAAGCCATATTAAACCATTATTGCTTAAAATTTTTCAAGTTTAGCACCCCTCATAGAGCCAAAATGGGTCAAACCCAAAAATACACACAAAAAATGTATAGAAAATTTTAATTATTTAAAAATATTTTTAAAATTCAAATTCGATTTTCTACAAGTTTTTGCTTGAATTGTTTGTAAATTATTATTTTTCATATAAAAATTATTTGAAAATAAAAATTTTGTTACAAAAAAAAATAACAAAAAGTTTTTTGTGGTAATAAATTCCATTGTTGCTGCCCTTTTAAAAAAAATTTTATTTGTATTTACAAAAATATGCTATGAAAGATGTTCAATATTACAAACAGAATTTTGTAATTTTATTCTATGTATATTATTTACCGATATGGCCAACATTTTATTTTTGATTTGGGCTCAACTCAAAAAATTAAAAAAAATTTATTTTTACCGTATTTGCACAGAAAAAAGTATCACAAAATTTCAAGCAATTAAAAATATTTGTTAAAATTCAAATTCGATTTCTAACAATTTTTTTGTTTGAAATATTTGTAAATTATAACTTTTCATATAAAAATTCTTTGAAAATAAAAATTGAAGTTACAAAAAAAAATAACAAAAAGTTTTTTGTATTTACAAATTCCATTGTTGGTGCCTTTTAAAAAAATATATTTTTTTGTATTTACAAAAATGTTCTATGGACGATATTCAATATTACAAACAGAATCTTGTAATTTTATTCTGTGTGGTTTCGGGACTTCCCATCAACTTTCTCCAGTAAAATTCAACATCTAATTCAAAAAAAAAATCCTGGACAGTATTTAGGGTTTAATATCATGTGAGAAAATAGTAGGTCGCATAGAAAGTTTTTGGAGTCTAAAATTAGAGTTAAAAAGTTCAAAATTGGCGGTTCCAAAAAAGCAGCATTCACAATGCGTATTTGTAAATAACATTGGTTCACTGCAAACTATTTTTCGCCAATATGCCATAAAATTGTTAATATTTACCGCCATATTGAATCTGTTATTTCATATTTAAAATTCACAGGAAAAAAATACCCTACCAAATAATGGCTTTTAGAACGAGCAATAACTGGTTAAAGTTTGCCTGATAAGCTCATTAATTTAACATAGGGGTGCCATTGGAGGTTGCCAGCTGCCTCCAAGCTTAAATGTAGGGACTAAAATAACCAGTTAATGGTAAGGTTAAAATAACTAGTTATAGGTATGGCAAAAAAAACTGGTTACAATTCATACAATAAAAACTAATTTTTGTTAACAATTTGAAAAAAATTCAAATAACAAAACCAATACTAGATATAAGGTGCCAAATAAGTAGTTAAAACACATTACAAGTAAGTCCTTATTTTCGCTTTGAATGTAATGCAGTATAAAAGAAGCTGTTATGGAATTCAAGTAGTAGTAATTAGTAACTCAATATTTTCACTTTAGAAGTAATGCAGTGGGTAATACCAAAAATCTATGAGCTGCTTTTACTCAATTTTTCCTGGGTTAGTCTGTGTACCCAAGTTATTTACAAATGTGTCTGTAAGATTCTAGATATTCGTTGTAGAAATTTCACGGCCGCCATTTTAGATTTTTTGTAATTCTGATCTTAGATTCGTTATAAGAAGCCTTCAAAGTGATGTAATTTTCTTGAAATATTTCAATTAAGGGTTTTTGAGGTTGGTAAATAAGAGTCTTAATTAAGATTTTCAAAATTCACAATGACGGCTCTGTAACAGAATTACTATTTTTTATATTAAACAGATCCGCCATTTTGAATTTTTAAAACCTAACTTCATTGACTTCGGACACTTAAAAAAATCCAAAATATTTATAAAATCGGAAATCCCTTTCGGGAAGGAATGGTTTATGTTTTAATTATCGGTTATAATAAAAAAAAAACATTTAAAAATATTTACTTTTTAATTCTGTGTGACGGGATTTTTGAAATTCAATATGGCGCAACGAAGATGGCGGCCCTATGCTCATTATTTAAACCACGGGAATTAATATTTAAGATGGCGGATAATTTTCTTTAAAATTAACCGGTTTCACTTGATTCATTTTACACACGAGCTGTTGGGGTTTATTAATAAGAATCTATATTAATTTTATCTAAATTCAAAATGGCGAATCTATTAAATTTAAAAAATAAATCTTATTCACCAACCCCAAAAACCTGTAAATAAAGTGTATCAAGCAAATCCGATCTTTTTAAGAAATTTTCTGCCATATTGAATTTTAAAAAACTCCACTCAGCACACTAAAATAATTAGTTGCGTAATCAATAAGTGATTTTTACTGAAACTCGTCAATGAAGTTTTACTGGAACAAAAATCTTTTGCATAAAATTTAAGAATTTTTTCATTCACTCTGTAATTAATAAAGTTTTCCATTACTTTTCTGAAAAATTTCAATTAAACTCGTCCTTTGTAATTTGAATAGTAAATATTTGTTAAAGAATTTTTAAAATTAAAATTCATTATTTAAACTTTTATCAATTTCAGCCTGAAAGATGGCCCGGTTGACAAAGAATAGTACATATATGTTATATATTTCCACTAAATAAAACTTTTCTTTTTGTTTTTCATTTTATAATACTTTTGTATTAATTTTCTGTCTCTAAAGAAAACTTTTTACTATTTTTGTATCTTCTTTTTGAGAAAAACAAAAATTCAAAATAAATACATTTATAAACTTTAAAAAGTTCGTTTGCAATCATTGCAAGAAATTTCATAATACATTTTTAATTGCTTCAATTACTTTTTCCCTTCATAGTTTGTCTCACTGCATGTCAATGACTACTTAAAGTTGATTCATTGTATTTATTTGCATTGAATTATGAACAGAAAACGGTACTGAATAGAATCAGCGCAATCGTATAAATAGTTAATAACACTAGTTTACAAAATGTTTTTGTTTTTTTTTTGCAGGCGAAAATCATACAAAACTTTTGTTTTATAGGAATTTCTCAGGTCATGCTTTTGGGCGGGGGACTTTAAATGGACGCTTATTTTTTACTTGCTCTGTTAAACAAAAATGTAAATCTAGTTCTACAAAAAGTTTTTGATTTAACGGCTAAAACAAAATGTTAACATTTTTGGGTGTTTTTAATTTTAATAATCTACTGTTGCCATTCTACCTATAAAATTTGGAGAAAAAGTTCGTCATCATTATAACAAATTGTTCTCACGTTTACGTTTATAATTTTATAGGATTACACTGATAAATTATATTTCAGATTCTTCAAAATTTCACATCTACTGGATAAATTTTTCGTTTATTAAAACTCCTAGTGAAAATTGCACGAAATCACATTAGGAGAATATTAAAAAAATATATATTTTCAGGGCTATCTGTAGAAATCGGTCATACATAATCGTATATGACCATTTTCGGTAATATACCGTCAAGTTTCGGATCCAAAGATGTATGGAATTATAAGAGATCATGTGTGGTCATATATTGAACTATGTTTATACGCATATGATCATGTATGCTAATGTATAATCATATAACGGGTTTTTCAACAGGGACGCTACAAAAGTAGAGCGACAGGGACAGCAAACGACGCCATATTTCTTGACGCCATATTTCTTGAAAAATCATTTTCAGCGATGAGGCTCATTTCTGGCTGAATGGCTTCGTCAATAAACAAAATAGGCGTTATTGGTCAGACAGCAATCCACACGTACTCCATGAGTCATCATTGCATTCCGAAAAAATTACGGTTTGGTGCGGTTTATGGGCCGGCGGCGCCATTGGGCCGCAATTCTTCCGTGATGATCAAGACCGGCACGTTACTGTGAATGCGAATCGCTACCGTTCAATGATAACCGAATATTTTTGGCCCCAATTGGATGATATGGACTTGGAGGACATGTGGTTCCAACAGGACGGTGCCACAAGCCACACAGCGAATGTCACAATCAATCTATTGGAAACCAAGTTTGGAGAACGTGTTATCTCACGAAATGGTCCAGTCGATTGGCCGCCTCGGTGTGCGATTTGACGCCGTTAGACTATTTCCTGTGGGGCTACGTCAAGTCTATGGTCTATGCCAACAAGCCAGCGACGATTTATGAACTTTGTACGAATATCGAACGTGAAATTGCAGCAGCATCGGCCGTCTGGACTTCTGCAAGCGTGCCCGTGGTGGCCATGCAAAAGAAATCGAGTTCCATACATAATGGCATCCAACGTACTTTTACAGGAATAAAGAATTTCATTGTTATCCAAAACCGTTTTTGTTTTATTTAAAAAAACTTTTGTAGCGCTCTTATTGAAAAACCCTTTATAATCGTATGCCAGACGAATATCGCTAGATCATCTTAGATTCATACACTCAGAATATTATGTAGTTTACCGTTTGTAATTTAATTTAAAAAAATTTTCAGTTTAGTTAAAAACAAAAGAACATACCGTTAGCTGAAATGCAAAAGAACGTAATTAACTTATTAATTTTATTACGGGAGAAGCAAAAATCGCCAATAGGCAATTTAACAAATTCGTAAATAAATCTGACAGTTTTGATAATAGAAGAGTTTGATGAAGAGATGCAGTTCAATACAGCACTTCATAATCACTGAACCCCATTTTAAATTTGTACAAAGCAACCAAAAAACATGAAATATTAGAAACATCTCAGATTCGAATTCTGTTTATAAAAACCTTATTTTTAATCGTAGAAGTTAGAAAATTTGTGTATGCATGTATTTTACCCAAATGAATCATAATAATCAATAAAACGGGTTTTTAAATTTTTTTTAACTTTTATTTATTGTAACTTTTTTTACATTTGCTTAAAATGATTTACTGTCATTTACCCATTTTTTATAGCAGCATTTTTTTTCATTTGTTGAAAAATTAATAAAAATTTACCTACAAAATGAAAACTTGTGGTTTATATGTTTCCATTACAGTTATTACAAATTTAAATTTATTTTGCTTTTTGTTAAAAAAAAAAAATAAATAAAAAGTCCAATTTCGGTTTTCACTTAAATTGTTTGATTATAAACAAAATTTTTTTCACTTCAAGTTACAAGAACTTCAAAAACACACACATATGGTCATTAACACAATATGTATCTATAGTCTATGTGATTCTTAGATTAAAAAACAAACAAAAATACAAAAATGAAAGCGATTTCAAATCATTTTATAATCAGTTATGTTTTATATTTGTTTTTAACTGATTAATCATTTGTTTTTTACTGATGTGTCAGTTGTTTAAACAACATTTAAAATTACACCATTTTATTTATGAAAAATAAGTGGACCGGTTTTTAAATGAAATATCATTTCTTTTCTATGGTATTTTCTGTTATTTTAACTTTTTTAAGTGCATATATAAATCATATCATAAATACAGTATTTTATCCGTAAACCGGATTTCTTTGAAAATTTACAGGCTGGTTTATATTTTTTCCGAATATTAACACTTTTATTTTTACTCCAATTTGATTTGCTTATAAAAACTTAATTTCACTTCCAGTTTTAAAATGCCTGCAAACTAGTGTAATTTATTCAATATGCATTCTTGTTGTAAATATGTACTTCTCTATTAGATAAGTTTTTAAATATATGTACTAATAAAAATTATATTATATATTACATCTTTTATTGAAGAATTTTATTGCAAATTTTTCTTTACATACAATAAATTTTATATAACAATTTAATTAAAGTTTAAAATAAACTAAAATGATGACAAACAAATATCAAGGTCTCAGTAAATTAGATTTTTTTCAATAAAATTTTTTAAAAGTATTAGGAAAAGTCACGAATTGAACTAAAAATTAATCAAATTAAATATCCCAGAGCAAAAAGTTTTCGATTCCTAAAATTAGTTCAGAACTTTCGAAAATTAGTTCAAACACTAATCATGATAGCTAAGATGACAAGAATGAAGCAAACTATAAGTACCAATAGAATTTTTTGTTTAAGTTCTGGCTCTTTGGAAGGATATACATACAAAAAATGTCGTTGCCAAGTAATTAGGAGCATTTCAACTAATAAACTTTTCTCGAAAACTAGTAAGATTTTACCAAATTTTTGTTCTTTTTAGTTCATATTTGCATAATTTATACGAAAACCTATAATTAGTTAAAATGCTACTAATTCCTTGGCAACAAAAAACCGACATGAACTAAAATGTAATCAAAAATTTCCTTCAAAATAGTATATAAATTGTCCTCAATTTAAGTAACATTTTAAAAATTAAATAAAAATTTATTAATTTTAAGAAAAAAATCTTAGTTTTAAGAAATTTGCATACTGAAATTTAATAAAATTAAGTTTAGCAAAAAAAAAAGAAAAAAAAGACATAATTTACTCCCATTTAGTTCAAAATATATATCTAACTTAAATCAAGAAAGTACTTGAACTTAATGTGTATTAATTTTTTGTTCGCAAGTAGTTAAATTAACTAAATTTTAGAATACCATTTCTAAATTCAATTTTTAAGTTTACCTCTTTCTAATTTTTAAGAATTGTTTTCTAAAAATTAGTTCAGACAATCAAAAACAAAACGTAATAAATTTTTTCCTATGTAATAATAAAAATTTACTTGATTTTAGAAACTTATAAACTATTCCTAGGAAAAATTTTCATGCAACTTAGTTCAGATAAATTTTAAAAATTTCAATAAAATATTCTTTTTTTTAAGTAAAAGTTTACTAATTTTTAAGAAAAATAATAAAATTTGGTATATGATTTGTTTTGTTGGAAAACGTTTAAATTATTTTCAATATTCTATTCCAAAAAAAAAAAACAATAAATTAAAAATAAACTAGTTAGTTTTCCTGATTTCCAAGAAAAAATATTATCAAATAAAATAAATTAAAGTAACCATTTAAAAAAATGATCGTCATGATTGTAATTTTTGGTGCGTGATTCAAAAATGGCTCACATGCCCATCTCTAATCTTAACAGTCTTTAACATTGAACTTAAAGTAGTTTAAAATATTTTTTTAAAATGTTCTAAGCAAAAGTTAAAAAATTTTGAATTTGCGCTTTTATGTAATAAATTTGTTTGCTGACTACAATACAAAATATCGCAAGCACATTTTATACATAACCGCATTATAGCCCTCCTTTAATTGACGTAGCGCTTATTAAACTTTATATTTTTCGAACTATTTTTTTCACTTAAGAATAAAAAAGTTAAAATTTTTATATGTCAAATAAAGTTTAAATCCCATAAAATGAACTTATGACATTTTTCCATTTTTCAATAATAAAAAGAAATGTAATTGTGATATTTTGTATTTTTGCAACATTTTCCTTAAATTAGTTAATTTAAGAAGACAAAGGACCCCCAGTGTTCTTTAGCCATAGATGCCGTGGGTCACTTAGGGCGTAGCTTTTTGAAGTTTTCTCAAGCAGAACCGTTAATAAACTACGAAAAGGATCTGACTTTGTCGCAATTTATTACGTTTCAGGATATCCTGCAGTACATTTTTTTTTAATTTGCTTACTTTTTTGCTAATGAAATTTAATTTATATTTTCAATACATGACATTTATTTATTTCGCTTACTGGTTTATACAAATTTCCTAATATTATTTTCATATAATGTAATAGCACTAAAATATTTAATTAAACACTCTAAACTTTTGTTTAACATTAATTTATTTTTATAAACTTTTTACTTCTTCATAAATATTCTACCAATTTCTTACTTAATTACACTTAATATTGTAAATGTCACATTTTACACCTGCTCAACCTTATTTTCTTTATTTTCTTTACCTTCTAACATTGTGTTTTTGCTGTGCAATGCAACGTAATTTTCCAAACAATAAGATTAACGACAATTGCTGCATTGTAAATATTTAGTTTTGTACCACATCTTGCTGCATTAAAATGCACAAGTTTTCCATTAACTAAAATTGCGTGTTTGAACCAGACATTAATATGCAATTGAAAAAGTTTAGACTGACACTTTTCCATTGTTACTTTGTAACCAACAAACCATATAACTATTTGAAAATAGTTAAGAAGAAAACCAAAGAGGTTAGATAATACGGATAATGCAAAACCTTTTAGTTACTAGAAGGAAATTGTCTTTTAATTGATACACAAGAAAAATTATTAGGACTAAATGTTTTTTCAGTAAAATTTTGTTTGATACGGAATTTAAATTCAATGAAATAATGAATCATATCCATTAATTTTTTTAATTAAAAAAAAACGTTAATATGTTATTTGATTTTATTTAATATATTTTTATTTCTTTAAAATTTTAATCGTTTAAAAATTGAAAAAGTGCTTAAATTATTAAAACAAAAGATGATTATCATTTTTATAAATTTTTTCTAAAGATTTTTAATAAATTTTTAATTATTAGATTAAAAGTTTAATTGGTCCACATTCCATTCAAATTTAAATTGTAGTAACAAATATATTAATTGAAACGCGAATAAATTTTCGAGTATTTATCCTTCTTTGAACTAAAAATTTATCCAAAATTTCCTTTAAAATAGTTTAAAAATTTTCCTTAATTTAAGTAAATTTTATTAAAACTTCGAAAGATTTTCATAAAACGAATAAAAATTCCTATATTTGGGTAAAAACGAAATAGTTTATATACTCAGAAATAGTTCATAAATATTTTTTGATTTAAAGAAAAAAAAAACAAATATATTAAATAAAAATTTAACAATTTTTAAGAAAACTAAGATGTTTTAAGAAATTTTAATACTAAAATATAACAAAACTAAGTTTAGTTAAAAAAAAAAAAAAAAAAAATTAGTTAAAAAAATGTGTAACTTAAAATGAGAAAGTATTTGAACTTAATGTGTTTTCATTTTTCTCTAGCAAGTAGTAAAATTAACTTAATTTTAGATAGACATTTCTAAATTCAATTTTTTTTAAGAATTGTTTTCTAGAAATTAGTTCAGGCAATTAAAAACAAAAACTAATAAGTTTTTTCCTATGTAATAATACAAATTTATTTGATTTTAGAAACAGATGAACTACTTTTAGGAAAAATTTTATGCAACTTAAATTTTCATGAACTAACTTGTATGAAAATTTTTCCTAAAAATAGTTCATCAGTTTTTAAAATCAAATAAATTTTTATTATTACATAGGAAAAAATTTATTACTTTAAATTTAAAATTTTAATAAAATATTTTTTCTTTTTTTCAAGTAAAAGTTTTGTAATTTTTGGGAAATAATTATCTGAGGTGTGGGATTTTTTTTTGTTTGGAAACGTTTAACTTATTTTCAATATTTGTTTCCCAAAAAACAGCAGTAAATTTAAAACAAAGTAGTTATTCTAATTTTAGAGAAAAAATATTATTAAAAGAAACAAATTAAAGTAACAGTTATAAAAAATTATCGTGCATGATTGAAATTCTTGGTTTGTAATCGTGCGTGAGGGTGAGTCAAAAATCACTCACGTGCAAATTTCTAATCTTAACAGTCTTAAATATTGAACTTAAAACAGCTTAAAATATATTAAAAATTTTTTTTTTATCGAATGCACTAAAACTATTTTCTTTTTACTTAATAATAAAAAAGTTAAAATGTGTATGTGTCAATTAAAGTTTGAGCTAAAACTGTCATAAAATAAACTTATGACATTTTTCCATTTTCGAATAATAACAAGAAATGTAACTGTGATATTTTTTTATTTTTGCAACAATTTCTTTAAATTAGTTAATTTAATAAGACAAAGGACCCCCAGTATTCCTTAGCCATAGATGCCGTGTGCCACTTAGGGATTCGCTTTTTGTAGTTCTCTCAAGGAGAACCATTAATTAACTACGAAAAGTATCTGACTTTGTCACAATTTATTACGTTTCAGGGTATCCTGCAGTACATTTTTTTAGTTTGTTTATCTTTTTGCTAATGAAATTTAATTTATATTGGAAATACATGAGTTTAGTATAATTCAATTTAATTGAAAGATAAAAATCTATAGCAAAATGCTTGTTAAAATCTGTATCCTCACAAAGCGGAAGTCCTCCGAAAGTGGGAAAATACTTAAAATTCATGGATATTTTTCACTTAAAAGAAGTGCTATTTAACTTAATGTTAGAAAATATTTTCTTATTTTTAGATTGTTAAGTCCTAGTTTTTAGTTAAAAAAAATTATCTAAAGAACTTAAATAAAATAAAAATTTTCTTAAAACCAAGCAAACATTTCCTAACTAACAGTAATTGTTTTCTAATAAAAATTTAGTTCTCAATAGTAAAGTAATTTAAAAATTTTGATCACCAAATTTTTAGTAAAAATTTATAAAATATTGGTAAAACGTGTCTTTGGTGCCGCTTTCCGTTCCAAATAAGTTAATTTTTCAAAAATCTAGTTAATTTTTTTTTTTTTTTTAAAAAATTTTTTTTTGTTTGTCAAAGATAAATCCCCGGTCAGAAATTGCGGTTGTACGAAATAAGTTGCTGGGGGAACTTTTATTTGGAACAATTTATTCATATTTTTTTGTAAGTATTTCAGTTTATAAAAAAGTATGTCAGATGGTTTTAAGTTCGAATCCGTTTAGGGCATAATTTTTTCTGCTTTTTAATTTTTAATATTTTTATTTTCATAAAATATATATTTTTTTGTATGTGGAAAATTATTTGCGAGCCAACTTTTTGATTTACCAACGTTTAATCCGCAGCCATCATGTTAGCGCAGCCAATGAATTAACCAGCAATTATCATTTATTTAGAGTTTGAGTTTTTATTTATTATATGTCTCGTGAGCTTAGAGGGTTAATTTCTCCTCTAACAATCTGAAGGCCTGTGTTCGAATCCCGGCATGAACACAAAAATTGGATATTAAGTTTTTTTTAATGATATTTTGTAAAATCTATCGTTTTACCAACACTGAGAATTTTTCTCCCCAGTGCTTTTCCAACTCTTTTATCTAATTTTGTTATCATTTTAAAATTGATAATGTACTTCTTGCCAGCACTTGTACTACCTTTTAAAGTGCATTGCCAGCGCTTGCCTCTTTATATTTTTATTTTCTACATTTTCTAATTACTTCCGAATAAAAAAAGTACCGAAAATTTCTCTATTTTTTCTACCTTCTTCTTTGCATCAAGAATATCAGAAATTAAAAATTAGATCAGTCTAAGATATTTTTCTTATTTTTTATAAAAAATCAGCATAGAGACAGCCAACTTTTGCAAGAAATATTTTTAGTTTTGGTGATTTATATAACTACGATTGATTTCATGAATTAATTCTGGTACTTTTATAAAACCACAATTAAATCCATGAAGAGTTTCTAGTACTTTAGTAAAACCACGATTAAATTCATGAATAATTTCTGGTACTTTTGTAAAACTACTATTAAATCCATGAGAAATTTCTGGTACTTTAAGTAAATAGTTTGTGGTATTTTTATAAAACCACTATTATATCATTGAAGATTTTTTATTACTTATACAGAACTGTGATTAAATTTGTGACGAATGTCTGATACTTTGGTAAAATTACGATTGATTCCATGAACCAATCCTGGTACATCTATAAAACCGCGATTAAATCCTCAAAGAGTTTCAAATACCTTCGGAAAATCTAGTGCTTTTATAAAATCTCGCTTAAATCTATTAAAAGTTTCCAGTAATTTAATAAAACCACGAATGAATCCATTAAGATTTTCTAGTATACTTACACAGTGATCAAATTCCTGGTACTTTAAAAAAACCACGAATAAATCGATGAAGATTTTCTAGCACTTTTAAAAATATTTTAATAAATTCATGTACAATATAATTTCTGGTACTTTTAGAAATCCACGATGAAATTCTGTTACTTTTATAAAACCAGATTAAATTGAAAAAACATTTTTGATACTTCATAGAACCGCGAATAAATCCCCAAAAAAATCTGGTACTTTTGAAGAGTTTTTAGTACTTTTATAAAATCAAGATTCTTAAAGCATTTCTGGAACCTTTATAGAATAACGATTAAATCCATGAAGATTTATTAGTACCCAGCAAAACTTTGGTAATGGGTGCGATATTCTCATGCGTTAACTTGTAATGATAGCTCGTTACATTTTTCATTATTTGCAAGCATAAAGTAATAAGTTACTCATTATTGATTACGTAATATATGATTTATAAATGTAAAGTAATAATTGAAATATTTTTGAAAATCTATTTTTAGATACATTACTTTGTTTTTTTTTTTTTGTAAGCAAAAGGGTAATGTATGTTTGTTTCTATAACACTAGCAAAAAAAAAAAACGAAGCGCAACAATTCATTTAAGTTTAAAGCAATCAAATACTATATTCGTCGATAGCTCAGTGGGTAGAATTCTTGGCTGGCAACCAGAGTTCCCTGGTTCGATTCCCATCATGACCACATTATTTTTAATTACAAATATTTTAAATAAAATATTTGTAATAATTTTTTTTAATAAAAATTCCTCTTTTTGAAAAATCTATTTTTAGACACATTACTTTTTTCATTCTCGTAACCATATAAGTAAGCCCTTACATTATTACCTCTAAAGTAATGGGTATATATATTACTTTGAGGCTCATCGCCTATAAAATCCATCAATAAAGTAAGGTGTAAAATAATCCATCGGCCCATATGGCTATACATTACTTTACCCATTATTTGGTAATGTGTGGTTTTGCTGGGTATACATTACTTTACCCATTATTTAGTAATGTGTGGCTTTGCTGGGTACTTCCATAAATCTACGATTAAATCATCAAAGGGTTTTGAAAGTTTTATAAAAGCCCGATTAAATCATGAAAGTTTTAGGAATACACGACTGGATTATCAAAGAGTTTTGGCAGCGATTTGAGGACTTTTCATCTCTTACGAAAGTAGTACAAAGGTAAAAATTGACAATTAATTTCGACAAAAATTAAATATATTTTTTGGAACATTTTTCGCTTTTTCCATTTTATCGAATTTCTTTAACCCTTTAAATACTTTTAAATATCCACAATTGATGTTATTACTATTTTATTTTATTTTTTTTTTTGAGTATATGGTTATTTTATATGTATTATATATACAAAGGTTTTTCTTTATGAATATGCAACAAAAGGTGGCAGAAAAAATTTTATATTTTTTTGTACAAAAGGATACTCTTTTAGGTCAGTCACTCCAATAGTAACAGCCCCCCAAACACTAAATAGAAATAAAAGTGTATAAAAAAAATTGAATGGATAATCTGTACAAAAGAAAGGAAATTGTTTCTCAATATCAATAGAGAAAAGAAATGAATACAAATCAATGGTTTGATTTTTTTTTATATTTAAATAACAAAATAACACCTAACCCTTGGTATCCACAATAAACTGGTACTAATACAAAAATTAATGTAAATTCAAAATAAAATTTTTCCTTAAATTATTAGATAATCTGAATGTATACCAGAAGAGCTTTATTAGTGATAAATACTGGTATTCCCTAGACGCTTATATACATAAATTTATATATATTCTGGAGATTTTTTTTTAAAATAATTTTCTAAAAATCGTACTATTGGTGTAACACTTAAGTACCTTGTAAAGTATTCATAATTGAAGACAATACAGTCACTAGACATTCAAGTACTTTTTATGTACATTCATACATATAAGATACAGATTTACATACTTACAAGTATTTGCAATGTTTTACATAAATATTACACAGATTACACACAAAGTAAAAATGTACATTAAAGAAAATGTTAAATGATTGTTAAGAAAAACAAAATCAAAAGTCAAGATATACGGGTACAGTGCGTTCTTTATAAATAGTAAAAGGTAAAAGCAATTTCCATTACTACCTAGAAAAACAAAACATACCTAAAATTGTTCCAGTTAAACAGTTTCTTAAATAAAAACACCTGTTCAATTAATTCTGCAATTGAATCATTAAACTTAAATCCTTTCAAGTAGTTAAGTGAAACAGATTTTCCCACATGGTTGCGGCAATCATATTCAAGGAGTATCATATATTTTTGGGATTATGATTGTGCCAAACAAAGTGATAATATAATACAGTTATCATATTATGATAACAAAAATAACCATAATTTCACCATAATATTGTCCCTACAATTATTTTATGATTCGAAACTATGAAAAAGCTCTTTAAATTTAATAATGTTTCTTAAAAAAAAAATTTGATATTAAGAACTTTTTCAAGAAAACTTGTTTGATTCTATGGACATTTTATAGAAAAATACTTTAAAAAAAATTTTAAATTCTAGGGACTTTTTTAATAACATCGGAACATTTTTAAGATTTTTTTAGATAGTCCTTAGAGTCTCAGAATTTTTCTTTTAGAAAAAGTTCTTAAAGTCTAAGAGTTTTTATGATGAAAAGTCCAAAGAATCTAAGAATTTTTTTATTCAAAGAAAGGCCTAAGAATCTAAGTTTTTAAAGAAAATATGAATTATATATTTTTAATTTTATCAGACTCAAGATCATAATTTTTTAATGATACTAACGAATAGTAAACACAAATTTTTTATTAAATGGAAAAAATTGTAAGGATCAGCGCTAGAAGGAGTGCACACTTTCGACCCGAGCGACCAGGTCATCCATTTAATAAAAAATTAGTGTCTACTATTCGTTAGTATCATTAAAAAATTATTAAAAATATATAATTAAAACAGATCAAATAATATACAAAATTTACATAGAAACTATGAATTTTTATCTAAAAAGCAATTTACAGAATCTAAAAATTTTACTTTAAAGAAAAGTTCATAGAATCTAAAAATGTTTTTATCGCAGTACTTTTTCCACAAGAAAGTCATTATTTTACAAGAAATAAATTAATAAACATATTTCTTTAAAAAGTTTGTTATTGTTTTTATTGAAAAGAATTAAAAACTATAAAATCTTTATATAGAATGCTTTTGACAATGAATTTTTTCGGCAATGAATTGTTTAGTGTAATGTTATATGTATACGACATTTTCGAAAATAAAAGTTCAAAGGTGAAAATTATCATATATTATAATTTTTACATGCACTCAAAAAAAAAATTAACTAGAATTTAAAAAAATTAACTTATTTGGAGAAAAAATTGAAATAAAAAAGGCGCCAGACACTTTTTACCAATATTTAATAAAATTTTCCTTGAAATTAAGAAACAAATTTTTTCTTAAAATAAGATAAAAATTTCTAAATTATAGAAAAATTTTACTACTAAAAACTGAATTTTTTTTATAAAACAGTAAAATTTCGTCCTATTTAGTTCATACATTATCTAAAATTTTACTGTTAATTAGGAAATGTTTCCTTGGTTTTAAGAAAAATTTTATTTTATTTAAGTTCATTAGATAATTTTTTTTTTTTTTTTACTAAAAAGTAGGACTTAAATGCCTGAAAAAAGAAAATGTTTTCTAACATAGCTCTTGTTTTAAGTTTAAATTATACTTAAATTTTATAAAAATTGTCTAATTAATATAAAACTGTTTCTATTTATGATAAAGTTAATATATTTACCATATATTTTAAAGTACTTTACACTCATTGTGTAAGGATTTTCTAACTTTCGAAGCTTTTTGCTATACATTTTTGTCTTTAAACTAAATTGAATTATACTAAATTCATGTATTTACAATATAAATTAAATTTTATTAGCAAAAAGGTAAACAAATCAAAACAAAAGGTACTGCAGGATATCCTGAAACGTAATAAATTGTGACAAAGTCAGATCCTTTTCATAGTTAATTAATGGTTCTCCTTGAGAGAACTACAAAAAGCGACGCCCTAAGTGACACACGGCATCTATGGCTAAGGAACACTGGGGGTTCTTTATCTTCTTAAATTAACTAATTTAAGGGAATTATTGCAAAAATAAAAAATATCACAGTAACATTTCTTGTTATTATTGGAAAATGAAAAAATGTCATAAGTTTATTTTATGGCATTTTTAGCTTAAACTTTAATTGACATATACAAATTTTAACTTTTTTTTATCATTAAGTGAAAAAAAAAATTTGTTTAAGAGCCTTCGATAAGTATAAAGTTTAAAAGACACAACGTAAATTATAGGAAAAATTTGCTTGCGATATTTTGTAGTCAGCAAATAAACTTATTAGAAAAAAGCGCAAATTCGAAATTTTTTACCTTTTGCTAACAAAATTTTAAAATATATTTTAAGTTCAATATTTAAGACTGTTAAGTTTAGAGGTGGGCATGTGAGCGATTTTTGACTCACGAACCAAAAAAATACAATCATGCACGATAATTTTTTAAAATGGTTACATTAATTTTTGCAAAAGAATATTGTAAATAATTTAAACGTTTTTGAATAAAAAAAAATAAAATCCTCTACCAAAGTTTATTATTTTTCAAAAATTTAAAAACTTTTGAAAAAAAAGTTTTTTGACCATTTTCCTTAGAAATAGTTCATCAGTTTCTAAAACCAAGTAAATTTTTTTTACATAGGAAAAAATTTATTACTTTGTGTTTTTAATTGCCTAAACTAATATTTAGAAAACAATTCTTTAAAATTAGAAAGTAGTACTCTTAAAAACTGAATTTAGAAATGGCTTTCTAAAATTAAGTTAATTTTACTACTCGCCAACTAAAAATGAACACACATTAAGTTCAAGTACTTTCTCGATTTAAGTTAGACACATTTTTTGAACTAAATGAGAGTAAGTTATGTTCTTTTTTTAACTAAACTTAGTTTTATTACATTTAAGTATGCAAATTTCTTAGAGATGTGTTTCTTAAAATTGATAAATTTTTATTTAATATACTTGTTTTTTTTTTCCTAAAATCAAGAAATATTACTTAAGAAAAGTTTGTGAGTATATAAAACATTTCGTTTTTAATCCAAACATAGGAATTTTTATTAATTTTAAGAAAATTTTTAATAAAATTTTATTTAAATTGAGGAAAATTTTTAAACTATTTTAAAGAAAATTTTGGATTCATTTTCAGTTCATATATTTTTTTGAGTGTGACTGACTGATAAAATTTTTTTCATGAAAACAGGATAGTATTATGACTGTAAATGTCAAAGTTATATTTTATTTGATTCATAATTTTTCATTGTTTTATTGTAAGCATTTTATAGTTTCATTATTATCATATTTTCTTCATTGTCAGAAGTTTTGTTACCACGCCGGCAAAAACATTGTATTAACTACTTACCAGGCTATTTACTCGCTGAATTACTTTTGTTCGCGATGTCCCAAAAGCGATGAGTGATCATTTCCTTCTCACTTACAAAAAACACAACGTAATGGGTAGTCATTACCCTCTCGCTTACGAACAGTCAAAAAATAATGAGTACCCATTACTTTTTGGACATCGCGAACAAAAGTAATTCAGCGAGTAAATAGCCTGGTAAGTAGTTGATAGCATGTTTTTTCTGGGACAGTATGGTTACAGCCAATCATGTTATTAAATAGTAAGTGGTAATCATGAAATAATAAAATATTTACTATAATAAGGTTGGTAGTGATCATATCGATGTTTAGAAACAAGAACTTGATTGTGACAAAAAAAAAAATAGCGAATCGCTATACCCGCGATAATTCTGAAAACGATATTTCATCAAAATTGATCATGAGCGACGGGGCTCATTTTTAAATCAGCGGCCACGTCAACAAGCAACATTTTCAGTTTTGGTTATTGTTCGCGAACAAGAACTACATTCGAGATGGAATTTACAACGTGACACCACAAATGCGGCACACAGTTACCCAGCAAAAAAAAAATGGTAGTCATTCTGTGACTATAACTTCTTTCATTGCTTCCTAAACTTCAGTTGATATTTTTTTATGATTTTTTGGTGTTATCCCAAGGCACTTCCAAAAGAATTCATGTGTTCATATTTCAAATGCAGTGATCTGGATATAAACCCGATGCATACCTTAAAAAATCACTCTTCATTACTTCTGAAGCATAAGTTATGGTATATCGTATATTTTTTTAATCTAAAGCATAAATGCGAATTGAAAAAATAGTTCTGATGAAATTTTTTAATTTTTTTATTAACTCATTTTTTATATTTTAGTTTAAAATTTCATAAGGGTTAGAATTTATGCAGTTTTGAATTTTTTATAAAAGTTTTGAAATATCAAGAAAAACAGATTTTTTTAAAACTTTAATTGAAACTAGCTGGCCGGTCATTTGCATTTTTTCAGCCTTAAATGTTTTTTTGACGACACAATCTGTGCATTTTTGCATTATGTTTATTAATTAACACTACACCATTTCCAGTTTTAATTCAGAATTTATCAAAATAATTTTAAAATTGTGTAAAAATTATTTCAAATTGCTCAAAAATGTTTTAAAATTGTACAAAAATTATGTAATATTGTTCAAAAATATTTTAAAATTGTCTAAAAATGTTTCCAAATCGTACAACCAGTTTTTAAATTATCCAAAAATATTTTAAAATTTATCTAAAAATTCATTAAAATTTTTGAAAAATGATTTAAAAACGCTTTTTCACTAATGCAGAATTATTTATTTGTTTTAATAAAGAGTATTTGTATATCAATGCATAAATTTCGATTCTTTAAACTTATTTTTTCTGCATTCTAATGAAATATACTACATAATATATGAACATTTTCCACTCATGCATCAGAACACCTAATCACTGTATTATCATTGATTCCTTAGAGTAAAGTATGAGTAATGCTAGGAGCTACATTTGAATACTTCCATCCTATGACAAGCTAATGTTAAATTCATCGATGAAACCATTAGAAAAGAAGTGATGCCTTTGCCATAGTAGTGATGCTTTTATTGCTTCTTTGGCAGCTTCATTTTTGCTGGGTATGCAAAATGTAATCAAAAGAGACCAAATCAACGCCAGCGTCGCTTATTTGTCGAACAAAATTTTCCATAATTAATTTGAAACAAAATTTAGAAACACAAGTAAACATAATCAGTCAAAAATTAAATAAGTTTTGACTTTTAACAAAATTTATAGCGAAATAAAATCAGATGATCGTTTTTGCCCCTACCCCGTATATGTATTAAATAACCAAGTACGTAGTTGTGTAACCATTTATCTTTAAGCCAAACAATTCCCTAGGATTAACAACTTAAAGTTTAATTAAATTGCATCATTCTAGTATAGAGACACTTTATATTTTAGATACATTATCGGCATTTGCTTTTGTCGCTGACTGTACTACATAAATATATTGAACGGCTGTTTGTTATTTTGTGGTTTTCATTTAATATTTATTTACTTTTTATTTCATACATCTAAAAAATATATTATTACAATTGGTTTAAGTATTTGAAAAATAAACTTTTCCAATGGTCTGTTAACTATTAAATTTTTGTAATAAAAACTAAGTAAATAAGCAAAATTCACCTTGAGTCTCTTGTTGTATGTATCAAAAAAAAAAATGTAAGCTTTTTAATTTCAATAAAATTTTCAATATTTTCGAAAATAAAGTGTTGCGATTTATTTTAAAATCTGCTAACAAAAAAAAAAAAAAAAAAAACATTAAAATGAATACTTTGAAAATTTTAAAAATTAATATTAATAATATGTAAATAATACATACACTTGGTAGAAAAAATCTGCGTACGTATGGTAAACTTTTATTTTTTGATAATTAAAAGTATAAAAAAATTAAATTATAAACTACAGAGTATTTTTTATTTATACGTTGACCTCTTATTTTTATTTTACAACTGAAATCTCAAAGTCATGTTTTGCAAAAAAAAAAAAAAAATCGAAAACAAAATAACAATTCAATATAACACAGAAAAAGTGTGCGTACAAAATATAAAAAGGGGAATTACCGACTTACTTCCAACACACCGTTGGTCACATTTAGTAAAGTCATTTGTAAGACTATACGTTAAACTTTGAACAATGCCGCCTAAAAGAACAGAAATTTTCTATTGGTGAACGAAAAATCAGTGTTGATTTATGGAAAAAAGATAAAACTTTTCGTAAAATTGGTAAAATCGTTGGTAAAACGCATTCTTCAGTCCAAAGAGTGGTTTACAATTAAAAATCAACTGGAGACTTGACCTCGAATCTGGACGACCATCTATAGGGAAACACGAAGTTTAATCAATACGGTGAAACAAATCCTCGTGTAACTGCATCAGAATTGGCAAAATCTGTTAAAGATAACTTTCATAAACCTATTTCCATTGATACCCTTCGAAAAATATTGAAAAAATATGACTACCATGGCCGCGTTGCACGCAGAAAACCCTTCATCTCTACAATCTTTAAAATAAAGCGAATTGACTTTGCAAAAGAACATTTAAATAAGTCCCCCGAGTTCTGGAAACAAATAATTTATTCGGATGAGAGCAAATTCTGCATTTTTGGCATAAAAGGTAGAAAAATGGTTTGGCGAAAACCAGGTACAGCCTTAAATAAAGAAAATCTTTTGCCTACTGTCAAACATGGGGGTGGAGTAATGATTTGGGGGTGTATGGCAATTAATGGTGTTGGAAATTTGGAGTTTGTTGAATCTATAATGAACAAATACGACTACATAAACATTTAGAAGCGCAACTTAAAGCAAAGTGCAGACAAACTTGGTCTAGAAAATCAATATTACTTTCAGCAGGACAACGATCCAAAGCGTCATATCCGCCAGCACATTATTTCTTCAAAGAATATGCTTAAATGTATAATAAAAGAGGAGTGGAGTCCTGAAGACACTGCTAAACTAGTCAATTCTCTGCAAAAAAAGACTTCTTAAAGTAATTAAACGCAAAGTATACCCTACCAGCTTCTAAAATATTTTTCAAATAATTATTATTTTAACTAAAATACTTTGTACATAATCCCACTTTTTCTGTGTAATATTGAATTGTTATTTTGTTTTCGATTTTTTTCTTTCTTTTTAGCATATCTTGACTTTGTAAACTTAGTTGTAAACCTTCAAATAAAAAATATGTTTAGTTTAAAAATTTAGTTTTTATATACTTTTAATTATTAAATAAAAAAAATTTACTCCATGTACGCAGATATTTTCTACCGAGTGTATGTAGTTGTAATAAAGGGATTTTAAGAGTGAAATAATATTATTTTTTTTTGAAATGTAAATAAATAATTTGTTTACGTGAACTCCACTCAAAAAAAAAAGGCATGAACTAAAATGTAATCAAAAATTTCCTTCAAAATAGTTTATAAATTGTACTCAATTTAAGAAAAATTTTATTAAAACTTAGAAAAATTTTCTTAAAAAGAATAAAAATTCCTAAGTTTGAGGAAAAACGAATAGTTTATATACTCAGAAATAGTTCATATTTTCCCTAAGTAATATTTCTAGATTTTAGGAAAAAAAACAAGTCAATTAAATAAAAATTTATTAATTGTAAGAAAAAACATCTTAGTTTTAAGAAATTTGCATACTGAAATTGAATAAAATTAATTTTAGTTAAAAAAAAAATTTAAGACATAATTTATTCCAATTTAGTTCAAAAATGTGTCTAACTTAAATCGAGAAAGTACTTGAACTTAATGTGTGTTCATTTTTTGTTCGCGAGTAGTAAAATTAACTAAATTTTAGAAAGCCATTTACAAATTCAGTTTTTAAGTATACCACTTTCTAATTTTTAAGAATTGTTTTCTAAAAATTAGTTCAGACAATTAAAAACAAAAAGTAACACATTTTTTCCTATGTAATAATAAAAATTTACTTGATTTTAGAGTTTGATGAACTTTTTCTAAGGAAAATTTTCATGCAACTTAGTTCAGATAAATTTTAATAAAATATTCTTTTTTTTCAAGTAAAAGTTTTCTAATTTTTAAAAAATAATAAAATTTGGTATAGGATTTTTTTTGTTGGAAAACGTTTAAATTATTTTTAATATTCTATTCCAAAAAACAATCAATTAAAAACAAACCAGTTAGTTTTCCTAATTTTCAAGAAAAAATATTATTTAATAAAAGAAATTAAAGTAACCATTTAAAAAAAAAACTATCGTGCATGATTGTAATTTTTGGTTCGTGATCGGGCGTAAGCGTGAGTCAAAAATCTCTGACGTGTCCATCTCTAATCTTAACAGTCTTAAATATTGAACTTAAAGTAATATATTTTAAAATTTTGTTAGCAAAGAATAAACAATTTCGCATTTGCGCTTTTATGTAATAAATTCGCATGCACATTTTATACATTACGGCATAATGGCTTTCCTATAATTGACGTAGCGCTTATTAAAGTTTATATTCATCGAACTATTTTTTTCACTGAATTTATTATTAAATTTGTATATGTCAAATAAAGTTTAAGCTAAAAATCCCATAAAATAAACTTATGACTTTTCTATTTTCAAATAATAACTAGAAATGTAACTGTGATATTTTATATTTTTGTAAAAATTTCCTTAAATTAGTTAATTTAAGAAGACAAAGGACCCCCAGTGTTCCTTAGCCATAGATGCCGTGTGTCTCGTAGGGCGTCCCTTTTTGTAGTTCTCTCAAGCAGAACCGTTAATTCACTACGAAAAGGATGTGACAAAGTCACGTTTCAGGATATCCTGCAGTACATTTTTTTAATTTGTTTATCTTTTTGCTAATGAAATTTAATTTACTATATTATTCCTTAAAATCGAGTTCAAGATCTTTTTATAAAAAATAATAATGATTATTTATTATTTCCTTCCAATATTTCGTCTCCACAATATAGTATAATATTGAAGATCGAAATAAGGAAGATAAATATAGAGAAATTTAATTTATATTGGAAATACATGAGTTTAGTATAATTCAATTTAATTGAAAGATAAAAATCTATAGCAAAAAGCTTTTTAAAATCTGTGTCCTCCGAAAGTGGGATGATAGTCAATATTTTAAACAGAAAAAAGTTATTCAGTGTCAAAATAATATATAACTTAAAAAGATACCTGTATTTGAACCACATTGTGCAAACAATAAATTATTTTTTATACATACTAAATGCTATTGAAAATTTCCTTAAGCATATTATAAATATTTATTAAATTCCAAATGTCACCTTAACAAAAAATCTCAATAAATATTTAAACATTAGGTAACAATAAAATTTTCCATTTCGATTAGATTTTCATTATTAATGTTATGACAACATTATAAAATTCTAAATAAATAAATATTCATCTTTGTATTTACACAGTATTTGCTAATATGTATTAACAATGGTTATAAGTTGATACTTTACAAGTGTAAACTTTTACATCTAAATGAAATCATTTGATCTGCTTTTATTATATATAAAAAAAAAATCACAACTAATAGCATTCATCTTATGACCATCGATACTGAAAAATATTAATGAAATTTATTTATTCGTTGTTTATTATATATTATATTTTCAGATCAACAAAACTAATGGAGTGTATATAAAGAAAAACCACAAATTTATTTATGATACCATGGAGAAATATAAATAAATTAAGAGGTGAGTTATTAAAGATGCTATTAAGATTAATAAACATCTCATTCATGTAATATTATGAGTGTCCTTGGGGCAGTAAATCAATGACAGCCCACAATATATATATATTGCTTTTAGTGGTATTAGCTTAGATTGTGGTCTGGAGACAAATTCTATTGAGCTTAAATTGAAAAGATTTTCTCCAAATTGAACTGTGAAAATTAAATACAAGTAACGAAAGCCAATAAAACAGCGAGCTGTGGTTTACAACTAATTTGTGCTTCAAATGAATATGTTTTTTTAATTGTGATAAAATTATGGTATCTTTAGCCAGAAGACAGTATAAGTTGTGTATACCCAATTTATTTACAGTCGAATTCTGGCTCTTAGTATAACTTTTTTTATAGTATATTAAACTTTTGGTCGTAAAAGTCAAAAATTTTCTGTGAAGAAAACTTTATATATTCGATTTTTTCGGTTATCGAACTAAGGCATTTTAATTTATAGTTCCACTTTTATCAATATTTGCTATATTTGCTTTTTAAATATTTTAATATTTTATTTATATTAATCATATAATTACAAATTATATCCTTAAATATTCATCAAACACTAGCAACGAAGGCTATCTGTTCGTTGTAGCGTAAACAGACCAGAGCCTCTGGTGGATATAGAACCCACAACTCCGCACTGATAAGCTAGCATGCTACCAACTAGCCTACCGGGGCGGTGTATTTTTAATATTTTATTTTAATTAAAAAAAATATATATTTTTTTAAATATTTTTCTTTTTGGGGATTTTAACTAGCTTGCCATTCTACCCAATATCCAACAAACACAATTTACCAGGCGCAATATTTAATCATATCCAATTTGATATTCTTTAATATCAGCTGTAATATCGAATTAGAAACAGCAATATATTTGAGGACTTTGTAAGATCTTAATTGATCCAAAAATCGTCAGATCAAATTGTAACAGATTAGATCCAAGAATATATTGTATGGAATAAACTTATAAAGATATATCAACAAAAAAAATTTTTTTTAAAAAAAGATTGTAATTAAAAAATATTGAGTTTAAAAAAAACCAATGCTCGCTGCATTATTTAAACCCAGCCTGCAAGTTTTGTAGTCGACCACTTAACTCACTTATAATCCCTAAGTCCCCTTGTCCCTAACCCCTAAGTCCAGATTCGAACCCTCCCTCGCGAGTTCGTCCGCCACCTCATTGCCATCCACCTTGCAGTGTCCGGGTACCCAACACAGCCTTACTGTGATTGCAACCATGAGCTCCCTCAGAGCATTCCTACACCGTGCGACCAGGCTTGATCGCTCTGTATAATTTGTCAATGCCCTCAGCGCAGCCTGAGTGTCGACGTAAATTGTCACCACAGACCCCCTACGATGTAATCCAGTATCACCTCCGTCGCCCTACAGATCGCTATGAATCTCATCCTGGAAGACACTGCACTCATCCGGGAGTCTGAATGACCTTTTCACGTCAGTGTCAGCAATATAAACACCGGCACCAGTGCCAGTGTCCATCTTGGACCCACCCCTCAAACAGTCCGTTGGATCCACGCCAAACTACCCTATCCGGGAACTCCACCGGTGGTGTTACACCGAAGTCCAAGGTCATACTCCTATGATCCGAAATTCCCGCCGGAATACTACCCTGATCCAGCAGACTCACTTTGTATAGAATTTTTGTGTGATCTTCCCGCCTAGGTCTAATCAAAGAAGATTCATAGAGTCTAAGTAAGCTCCTAGCCGCCACACTCCTCACATAATGTTCAATGGGGAACAGATGTAGTAAGAATCTACAAGGTGGCGCAAAAGTAATCCTCCTATCAGAAAATGCTATAAATTTTGCGATTGGCCCCTAATGTCAGTTCTGTTTTGACATTTGTGTAGTAAACACATGCGAAATACACATTAATAAACAATGTTACGCTACACTGCTCCAGAAACCGGAATATTGGTGACTATTTATTTATGGGGCACTGAAAATCCGCGTGTAACCCACGAAGAGCCATTACACCCGCTCAAAGTCACTGTATGGTGTGCTGTTTTCGCTGGAGGAGTCATCGGACCTTTTTTCTTCGAAGACGTCGCGGGCCAAACGGTTACTGATCAACGAGTTCTTTTTGCCGCAACTTGATGAATTGGGATTGGAAAACATGTGGTTCCAACAGCACGGTGCAACGCCACACACTGCACGTGCCACAACCGATATGCTGAAGGATGCATTTCCCGGGCGCCTAATCTCCCGTTTTGGCGATTTGCACTGGCCAGCAAGATCGCCTGATTTGACCGCTCCAGACTTCTTTTTGTGGGGCTTTTTGCAGCTCTTAAAGACAATATCCGTCAAGAATGTGAGAACCTATCGCCGGAACTTTTGGCCAAAGTGATGGAAAATGCCATAAAAAGGGCTCAAATGACAATCAACTGTGGCGACGGCCATTTATATGACATCATATTCTCGACTTGATGTAAAAAAAATTAAAATACCAAATAAAAATAATCCACGAGAACAATCAAAGTTTTTCATTTTTTTATTTAAATCACGGCCAAAAAACATCAAAAGGTTATTTTTGTGCCACCCTGTAAGTATTTTTTCCTCACAATTTAAGTATTTTTCCCTACAATCTAAGAATTTGTTTAGAATCTAAGTTTTTTAAGAATATATAAATTTTTATCTAAGAAACAATTTGTAGGATCTGAGAATTTTACTTTAAGGAAAAGTTCATAGAACCTTAAAATGTTTCTATTAGAAAATAAATAAGCAGCATTCTCCAGATAAAGAAAAACAGCAAAAGCGGTAGCGAGTTTCTCTGCTAAACCTGAGCAATATGTGTAATACAATGGATTAATTTTCAATCAGATTATTATATAGATTGCATACAATATTGATAACATTTTAATCCAAAGGATTAATTTTCTAGCAAATGTTCTTATATAAAAATAAATAAAAATCACCAATCAAATGTATTTATAATTTTAATTGAAAAACTATTCAAACAATTTTTAATTGATTGAACAATTTTCGTGATTAGAGAAATTTCAACCATAAAATTCGTTGTTAAAAAAACTTTTATTTATTTATTTATTTTATTTATTTATTTTTTCAAATATTCAAGAACCAAGCCCTTTGGGCCAAATATGGTTTGTATACTACTTTTAATATTTTTGTGTGAGTTTTTTTGTGCACTCCTGGCGCTTTTTTTTTCTATGCAGGATTTTGAATTTGTCTTTTACTTACCGATGAGTTTTCATCACAATTGAGTAGAGCATAAAATTCCTCATTGGGATCACGCTTAAAATTAATAATCGCATCGACAGCACTCATTTTTTTATTTCAATTTATTACACAAATTGCAAATACCAATTGAACACTAAATCAGCAATAGCGACAAAAACAAATTGATTTTAGTTGAGATACCGAAAATAGAAAAAATAAACAATAAATATTATTTTTTTTTTGTTTGCAATAATTAAACTCAATTTAATTAAATTGAAAGTAGAGGTGAAAAAAAAACAAATTTTTTTCGACACTTCCGATTGATGTTGGTGACGATGACAATTGATGGTGATAACAGCAAGTTGTTTTTGTCTTTCTTTTCAACTGCAGTGACAGGGGAAGATTTGAATTTAGATTAAAAAAAATATTTGTTTTCAATTTTAGTTTTTATTGTTTTTTTTTTTAGTAAAGCACGCTTTAAAAATTGAATTTTATTTTTTGTTTATGGAAGAAAGAAAAAATCAAACAATCACTTTAAACACGATTTTTAAATTTTTTTTAAATATTTTTTTTTCTTGTTTTTAAAAAGTAATTATTTTTTGTGATTTTAATAATAAAATAACCTTCACAGCTTAAAACGCAATTAGCAGCACTAAAATTATTATTGTTCTTTTTAACAGAATTGTTAATAAACCTTTTTTTTAAATAAATAATTAAAAATTTGTTACAAAAAATAAAAATCCGGTTTAGAACTAAAAACAACTAATTGAAAATATAACAAAAAATTTCCTATAAATTACTTTCACTTTAATAAATTATAACAACACAAATTAAAAAAAAAAAACATAATAACTTTATATGGAAAATTTTTTTAAAAAAATATTTACTTCACTTATAAACAAATTGAGTTGTTTTTGTTTCAAAACAACTGAAAAATTCTGAAAATAAAACTTAAATGCCAACTGCCGTTAAATATATTTATATATTTTTTTTTTATTAAAATTTAATTTAGTTGTTGCTGGCAATAAGTCAAAATAATAACTGACTGCCACTTATTTGGGTTCCGTATCGCGTCGTTGCGAGTAAAACGTACCGTATGTAGTTGTTTGAAACTCTTGGCTCTGATGAATGGTTTCGATTTGAATGAATGGAAGTTGCACACATAAAAAATTTTAATATTTACTGGCTTACGTACAGCAACAACAACAACATCAGCAATAACATCAACCCAAACAAATCAACAAACTACCTTTAACCATGCATCTATCCACCAAATACAAACTGGAATATGAATCAGTTAGCCAGTCAGGTGGGGAGCTGGGGTAACATTGTTTTCATATAAATCTTTATATGTTGCTCTCTCATTACTGGAAAGTCCAAATAACCTAAAAAGTAACACATTAGGGATGATAATGTTGTTACTATAGTACTTTTTATGGTACTAAAAGAACCTCAAAATTACTGTGGTACTTCTGTCACTCATTTGGTACGAATTTTTAGGTGGGGCAATAAGTATCACTCTATAGGAAAGTGCTGCCATAATTGCAATTGTCCTCCAATGTCACTATGATTTTGACATTCGTGAAGTGGGCACGTGCAAAATTTATAGTGAGTAACAATGAATCGCTATACGTCTTAAGAACTCGCGATAATTGTGACAATGTTTAAGCCTCATATTTCGTCAGTGCTATAAAAGCAACGTGAATTTCGGCGAAAATATCCCAATCGTGCAGCGCTCAAAACGCAAAAAATTCCACGCCTTGCGACCCGATTTGAATACAACGGCAATAAAAGGGAGAGCCGAAGCCCAGGAAGGCCCCGATCCGGCCTTTGAGTTAAAAACATCGAAGGAGTGCGTGAAAATGTGGTAGATGAGCCGAGACATTCACAAGAAAACGTGCTCAACAATTGCACCTTTCGTGGCGGTCCCTGCGCCTTATTTTGACATTGAACTTACAAATGATTCCATGAAAAATTCCAATCTTCCAACAGTTATTACACTCACAATAATATTTCGTTAAAAACAATATAAAATACATATTAAATTAATTGAAAATACAATCAAAAAAAGGACTACTGATTTTTCTTAATATTCAGCCTATTTTGTTGTTTATTTGTTAATAATCGAAAAAAGTAGTAAAAACAATCGAAAGTCGTTTAAAATAACCATCAATTTTTAACTGACATAACGTTACAAAAAACGATTTTTCCGGTTTGTTTTTCAAATTTAAAGGTTTTTTTAATTGTATGCAATTACAAAATACAACAGACACAGATGTGTATATTATTATTTTCTTTGTTTGTATGTGTATTTTAATAATTTCTTGTAATTTTTATTGAAATAATTTTGTATTTAAACAAACTATTTTAATAAAAAAAAAACAAAAAGAAATTATTTTAATTTCTATTTTTAAAAGAAGAAAATATAAAATTTTACAATTAAAAGAAAATATCAACTCCTACTGAATGTTTGTAATTTTTTATAGTTTGTTTTTTGAATGATTGATGCAAATAGTTAAAAAAAAAAATTTCTATGAATTCCAATTGATACAAACTATACGTATTATTTTTTAAATAAACTACAGTGAGTAACGGAAAATATATGGCGAGTGTATTTACCACTGTGGCGCTCGTTTAAAATACAGCCGTAAGATTTTGAAACTCAAATACGTAATGGACAATTTTGCATCAAAATTAAATATGAGCGGCGAGGCTCATTTTTAGCTCAGCGGTCACGTCATTTAGCAATTTCTAGGGTCGGAGGGACGGAAAGCCACCTATAGTCCATGTGTGGTGTGCAGAAACATCAAAAAAGGTGATTGGAAATTAGGTTTTTGAAGGAGCCGACAGTAACGCTATTACGGTGAAGTTGACGATCTGGATTTTGAGGACATGTGGTTACAACAGGACGAGGCCACTTTTTTTTATTTTTTTGCCGATCTCCATAAAAATTCAGTCTTTTTGGAAGTTACGCCGGAGGAGGAACTTACATGACAAGTTTCTAGATCCAGGGGTTTAGTCTGGTTAAAAAAGTGGGAAATTTTCCTTTTAAACTTATTTTCAAACGTTCTCCTGGGATAAATTTGAAAAGCAAAAACCTATGCGGCTTGGATAGGCCGTTAGGACGCAACGTTTTTCCTGTGCAACCGTTTTTTTAACACGTTGCTCCCGAAAATTTCAAAAAAATTCCTTACCAATTTAAATTTTAGGTCTTTAGCCAATTTTAGGAGCTTTTACCACGTTCCTGGAGAAAAATTTAAAAAGTACCTTATCTGTAAATTAAGACATACTCCAAAGCGGTTTAGGCAGGCCGTAGTGAAGCAACTTTTCCCCTTTTCGTACCTGCCCATAAGAATTTTCTAAAATTCTGCTCTACCGGATGTCTATCCGAACTTAGATCATAAATTTGAAGTTCCTTAACTCCAGTGATTGAGTGCATGGGTGAAATACATTTAAAAAAGTACAAAAAAAAAAACGGTTTATGATACTATTGAGTTCGCAAAAAATTATTTTTGGTACTTAATTGAAGTTCCCATTTATCATCTCTGTTAAACATCATCTCTCTTTGTATACAACAAGTAGTTGGGGTTTTTTTTAAATATATTTAACTGTTGCTTTAATTTTGAACACTATGAGTCTAATCTGTATCTCTGGCTCTATTGATAACATTAAAGCTTTCGATGGTTTTTTTTTTTTTTGTTAATATTTGGCTTCTCTCCATAAGCTTTAATTCTGTGGTTTCTTGTAAAAACCGCATATGTGAGAAATTCATATTTTTTATGAGGGCCAAAAAATCAGCAATTCATACTGCAAGCATAATTATGTATGTCGAAAAATGTCGTCATTTTTGAAAAATATTTCAGTAAACACTAAACGAAATAAAATGGTCTTGATTTAAAATAAAATGGTCATGATTTTTAAAAAAAATTTAGACCTATGGCTAAAAGCATCAATATCTCAAAGTAAAAAAATAATTTACTTACGCGGTTATTGACGAAAGCCACAGCATTTTCTTCCAGTTTACAGTGGCGTTTTTGGTGATTTTTTATTTTACCCCCTGAAAGTATAATGAGATCTACGCATACAGCATGCGCATCATTATGCTTAAAGCTTTCATTTTTAAGTCTTGGCAAAGCTTTTGTGTACAGTATTGATAAAAAATTTAGAAATATATTTTTAATATCTATTTATTAGTTTTAAAATTATTAAGTGGCAGGCTGAATTAAATATTTTTGAAAATCAAATCTCTCGAAATTAAGATGTGATAAAAAAAATCATTTAAATTCCCATTCCTTCACGGCTGGACAGAGTTTGTTTTAAAAATACTCCAAATATCGTTTGATAAAATTTGAAAATGTTCTATAAGTATAGAGAGATGTAGAAAAAGTAAAAATTATTTTGAGTTCAATGTGACGTATATTTTATAAATCAAGTCTCTTGCCAGCAACAAATAGATGCACTCAATGTAGTAGTAATAGTTTAAATTAACTGAAAATGTAATTAAAAATATATGAAAAATAATTTAAATTCCGAATAAAGTTGCTTTGCGAAGTGATAAATAATCAAAATGTTGTTATGATGACTATCTGTCAATTTTATTTCATTCCGTGAGTTTTAAAGCAAAATTTTATTAAAAAAATTTAAGTAATTCTTTTTTTTATTAAAAAATAAACATTCAATATAAAGAGATGTCTTCATATGACTTTATACTTCTGGAAGAGAAGCAGGAGGCAAGTTTTTTTTGTTTAGGTTTTTATGTTTTATTTTTTTGTAGTGTTGCAAACATCGATTTTTCGACTGCTTATGTTAATAAAATAACTTACAATATTTGAAATAAATAAATGATTTTTCATTTATTTTAACTGTCAATTAACTATACAATTAGTAAAAAGTAATGATTTTTCCTTTATTTCGTTTTTTAACTGTCATCAAATTAACTTCAAAATCCACAAAAATAAATTATATTTCATAAAAATTAGCAACAAAGTCTGTAAAAATAAACCACTTTTCATTTTTTTTATTTTTTTTATTTTAACTGTCAGGCAGTTAACTATTAAAAATTAAAACATTTTTTTTTAACAAATCATTTTAATTGATATATAAACTGTAACTGAAAAGCCGAATTTATATGCAATTTTTTTTTTAATAATTGTAAAAAAAACTAGTTAATCGTTTAAAAACAAATGAACGAATATGATTTTAAATAAACTACAGTCAGCTACTGTAAAAATATATTGAGTATACAATTTTAATAGCAGCGCAGAAATAGAAGAGAATTTTTAGCGCTTTTAAAATAATGTTTGCTTTTCTGGGTAAATCCACAAAAAAGAAACCTTTTTTAAAACTATGATGCCCCGAAAAATCTTTTACGGAATGACACAAAAAATAAATCTGGCCTAGACAAAAATAATAGTATTTTTCAACTTTCCATGTTCAAAAAATTCAAAATCCGAAATCAAATCCAAGGCACCAAATAATTAATTACAATTTGGTTAACGTTAAAAATCCAAATAGAAAATTTATATAATAAATATTGTTGATTCGGAAAATCTAACATTCTTTCTATTAAAAAAATAAAAAAAATCATTTAAATTTCCTGCAAAAAACTTGAAAGTCATGCTTTACAAACCACTACTTTCATTGCTTGTAATGTACCCGTTATTGTATTTTACTTCTTTTTTAGAAGTAATTCTGAAGAACTTGGAAAAAATCACTTCTTTTATTACTTCCAAAGTATAAGTTAGAATATTTTTATAGCTTTTTTAGAAATAATTTCGAACAACAAATAAAAAATCGCTTAATCATTGCTTCTAAAGTAGAATTGCTCGAAGTGATACTAGGAAGTGATTTGAATACAGTTTATTTCCAAACAGATGATTGCGTGTTCGAATCCTAGTGAGACCGATTTTTTTAAATATTTTGTTTAATAAATTTTTGTTTAGATTTTATTTTTAATATTCATAATTAATTTGTTTAAATTCAATATATTTTTTTTTAATTTTTCAATTATAAATAAAAATTTTGAAAAATTACTTTTTATGCATATGTGAAAAAAGTACTGAAAAAATACTGAATTGAATAAGACATTTTTTTTAATTTCTATTGAAGAAAAAGGGTGTGCTTTGCACTTGTTAAAAAAAGTACTGAACAAATCTTAAAGTGGGATACTCCTCTTCTTCTACAACTCAATGTTAAAATGATTAGATTTTCTGTTTAAACAAAAGTCCAAAAGTCTAGTTTTAGTTCTTTTTTTTATCTCTTTCTTTTTACTGGGTAATATTAATTTGATTTTTTAAAAAGTTGTTAATGTAGACTTTTTGAAAAATTAAAAAAGTTGGAAATGGTTTTGATTTTACTAAAAATGTTTTTTTTATTTAAACTGCAGCAGTCCAATTTAACTATTCATGTAGAAAATCCATACAATTTGTAATCCAGTAACTTTTTTTGGGTAATAAAGTTTAATGTGTCTTTAATGTTACATTGTGAAAAAATAAATTTTACAATAGTAATTTTTGAAATGGTAAAAATCATTACTACCCAGCAAAATAAAATGGATGTTATTCTTTACAAATCTCTTTTTCAGAAGAAAGAAGTTAATAGTGCAAATATTTTGATTTGTAAGAAGTCATTTTAAACAACTTCCAAAATGTTGATATTAACCCCTACTAGTAAAAAAAACAATTATATAGTTGGTCCATAAATGGTTAATTCCTGCAGTCATTAAATGCCTTATTGAAAACATATTTTGCATACCTGAGATAATTACTTTAACCTGGTCGGAATTATAATTCTTTTCGTGTTCAAAATCACATTTTTAATTAAAACAAGTAAAAAAGGGCTAAATTCGGCTGTGCCGAATCTTTGAATACCCTCCACCAAAGGGGATGAAGATGATATACGTATATACTAAATTTTGCATGAACTGTAATATGAATATGTTTTGTCAATTTATGTAACGAACTTTTGTTATTTAGTTTTAGCAATGTTATTTACAGAGGTCTGCTCTGTTAGCGACTTTAACATTGTTCATTTTTACGTTAACTTAGTTATCATAGTATGTAAGACAATAAATGTAATCGAACAATAAGAAGACTTAATAACATTTTTACTTACTTAACAGAAAAAAAAAAAAATAGATACAGAAAAATTGTACAAATTTGTATGGAAAATTTAGAGGTACCTTCACATTTTCACTCATAACTTTTGAACCGCTTGACCGATTTTGCTCATTTTAAATACGAAACTGCTCGGGAGGATGTTCAATAATCTGGGTAAAAATAGGCACCTTCGCTTGCGTCTTCGCGTCGTGATCGTGATTTCAACAGACAGACAGACGGACAGACAGACGGACATCGCTAAATCTACTTAAAATTGCATAAGGATCACGAATATATATACTTTATGGGGTCTTAAACCTATATTTCGACATATTACAAACGGAATGACAAACTGATATATACCCTCACCATATATGGTGGAGGGTATAAAAAGCCACTGCCTAGATTTATTTTGTAGTCCCTATAGATTTTTCATAGCACTGAAACAAGCTACTTCTTCCCAATGACACGCCAATATTAATATCATTAATGATTCACCCAAATTTTCACACCTTCGTGTTCAGTAGATGTAGTGTTTAACTACTTCTTCCTCAGCTCTTATTTTGCTGGGTATTACAATATTAATTTTAGTAATTAGAAGAAAATTTTACTTATTTTTAGTCAGTATTGTCATAACGTAGCTCATTATAAATTTGACTTATGCGCCAAAAAGTCATTACCGAAATAAACTATACTCTCTTTTAGTTTTTGTATTTATATGAATTTTTCAAAAACTGCCAAACCAAATATAGAGCAATTCCATATGAAAACGATCAAAATTGGCAAATTTTTGGACGACCCCTCTCCGATTTTAAAATAAATAGTCTCAATCGATGGCCCAGCAAAAAATAATGTACCTACATATTTTTTTTTATAGTGACTGGTTTAGTGGTGGTGTACACCACTAAAAATTGAAGAATTCTTCATAAGGGACCTCATTGAAAGTTGTTTTAAAACAAAACTACTAAAGCGATCGCAACGAGTTGGAAAGGTATTGAATCAGGCTTTAATTGAAAAATAAAATTTTCCTAATTTTTCTCAGAAATTTACCTTTTTTCCCATGAAAATTAAATTTTCCCATGAAAATTAAATTTTCCGATTTTCCACAGAAGCTCCTAAATTTTCCGGCTAATTTTATTTTTTTTGGATTCCTCATAATTTTTGCTTTAAGAATCAGCAATAAAAAAATGGGCCCCGACTCCTTGTTTGGACAGGAGAAGAGCATTTAAGAGACCACCTTGTTCTCATTGTTTTTATATTTTTTATAATTGAATTATTTTTAATTATTTAACATTATTTTATTTTATTATTAAAAATACATTTTAAAAATTAATAATAATTAATAATAATAATCTGCGCTGCTTGTGTACTTTTTCTCCATCTTCACGTGTGATAACATAGTCACGTGTACCTGGGCAGGCGCGGCTGTTGTCATTATTGCAGTAAAAATCTTGAATCAATTTCACCGTTGCTTCGCTGAGGGTCCTTGAGACAAATTTCTTGGTGGGAGTCGCCAATATGCCTTTCTGTCGAACTAATTCTTTGCTTCTTCTCGCGATGTAAAAAGATGTTTGAAACTGTTCAGAAATCTTGCGTATAGACCATGATTGAGGGAGCACAGATAAAATGAGATATTTCTCCGGAAAAGTGGTCGCTAAATTGAATTTTCTTTTCAACTGCTCAATCATTTGTTTGCCGTCATCAACGTCATCTGCTTGACTGCATTCGTTATCAGAGCCTTCATCAAATATTGTCGCGATTGCACTCATAACCTTGCCTTTTTTATCTTTCCTGTATTTTTCACTTCGCAACTTTCTTTTTCTAATAGGCGTTTCACCTAAAGTGGTAATAGCCTCATTCAAAGGACTCAAAGACATATTGACCATCGGAATGTCTGCCTCACTATCAGATGAAACATTTTGTTCAATTGTCATTTCACTCTCGGATTGTGGTTGCATTTGTTTCAATGCATTTGCTTGTTGAGAAAAATCGATTTTACACTTGGGGCAAATGAATTGTGCTTCTTCACCGTATTGTATATTTAATTCATTCATGTATCGCTTCGAAACACCAGTTAATTTTAATACTTTTATCTTTTTCGAACGATGTCCACTCTTGTTAAACGGATTGCAGCAAAATTTATTCATTTTACTTTAAATTGTCTTTACAGCTTCACTCTTTACTTTACAAAAAAAAAAAAAACACTTTAACACTTTCACGTTTAGTATTCAACTGAAATTTGACTCAGAGTGTGTGAAGTATTTATATTTATTTTTTGGTAAAAAATAGGTAAAAAAAATAAGCGATATTTGCTTTTCTTTAATAGGAAAATTTGCGTGAACTACTGGTCATAAAATATTTTTTAAAGAGGGACTTAATTGGTTACTGCCAATAAGCCGACCACAGGTCATAAAATGTTTTGTAAATTTTTTAAATTACCAGGTAATAAATATTTCGCCATATTTATGGAAAATCCGTGTTTTATGACTTGTTTCTGCACGTGTCATTTTAGGCGAAATATTTATTACCTGGTAATTTAAAAAATTTACAAAACATTTTATGACCTGTAGCCTCAGTCGGGTTTGGTGTGCCATTACATACCACTGCTGCTATTATCCATGGATTTATGGCCGATCTTGTGAAGGCAGGCAGACCATATTCACTACACACTCAACTTGGGGCTCTTAAAAAAAATTGATTTTTTCTTCATAAATGTATTTTTAACTGTAAAATAATTTTTAAAATGTATTTTTAATAATAAAATAAAATAATGTTAAATAATTAAAAATAATTCAATTATAAAAAATATAAAAACAATGAGAACAAGGTGGTCTCTTAAAAGCTCTTCTCCTGTCCAAACAAGGAGTCGGGGCCCATTTTTTTATTGCTGATTCTTAAAGCAAAAATTATGAGGAATCCAAAAAAAAATAAAATTAGTCGGAAAGTTTAGGAGCTTCTGTGGAAAATCGGAAAATTTAATTTTCATGGGAAAATTTAATTTTCATGGGAAAAAACGTAAATTTCTGAGAAAAATTAGGAAAATTTTATTTTTCAATTAAAGCCTGATTCAATACCTTTCCAACGAACAATGAGGTCCCTTATGAAGAATTCTTCAATTTTGTCACATGACAGTGGTGTACACCACCACTAAACCAGTCACTATAAAAAAAAAAAAATATGTAGGTACATTATTTTTTGCTGGGCAATCGATTGAGACTATTTATTTTAAAATCGGAGAGGGGTCGTCCAAAAGGTGATCGCTTTCATATGGAATTGCTCTATAAACTGATTTTTTGTTAAGTTATTCCCAACTTTTGTTTTATAATGGACAAAAATGCTTTTGTACATTTAAATAATCTTTTTTAAATTTTATATTGTTTTATTATTTTGCAAAAAAATATCAAAATATTTTTTTTAAGTTTATAAAATATGATTAACCCAAGTTCCACTTCGAAAAAAAAACCCACTATTTGCATATTTCCATAGTGATTTTTTTTATATTGAAGGCCTAATTTTTTTATTATTTTCTTTAAAAATACTGCAAAATATAACGGAAACATCATAATACCATTAATATATTTAGCTATTATGCTATTGCCTTTTTTATAACTTTTTCATTCGTTTTTATTTAAAAATTTCTTAAAAAAAAGTAAATTGATTTTTGAAATTAATTTTAACTTTTCGCTGTGTTTGATTTATGAACATCACTGTTGGAATGCACTTTCCAATTTAGCTCCCCACAAAAAGCTATTATTTCCAACAAAAGCTTTCTCTCTTTAAGTATACAGAAAGCATGCATATATTATGAGCTTTAAGCATAGGGGAGAAATTAGTTAAAGAGCTACCATCATGCTCAGTGGCCAAACAAAATATTATGCAGATTATAAAGATTCGGTAATGGGCTCCACATTTAGAGATAACAGCAGAAATTTAAGCAAATATCTCTGATTTCCAAGCAAAGTTTTCATCTTTATACACAAATTGGAGCAAATTTCCCTGATGCTAAGAACGTTTTTTAAAACCAATTTTAAAATTTGCTATAAACCAATTGGACTTGCAAAAAAAAATTGTTTTGCAAAGGATATCAATTGCAGTTGTAGAAAAATCTATTAAAAAAATACCGAATATTTTTAATCGGCAATATAAAAACCAAGAGAACGTTTTCAGCAGCATGAGAGCCATCATTAACCTGTGCTTTAAGCTTCAAAACTTGAATGTGCTTAATTTATAAACTTTCAGTGCTAAAAGCTTAAGTTGTGTACTAAAAATTGTATTTTAGAACAATACCATAACTTTTAAATAAAAAAAAATTGTTGCAATGATGTTGCTGAAACATTTGTATTTGCATACAAACATACATATATTATTTTTGGCGTAATTTACATAGAATTATAATTATAATTATTTTATATTTTTTTTTAATAGTTTGGCGTTATATTACAACTAAAAAAAAAAAAAAAAGAATTGTTATTATAACCAAATAACCATAAGTCTGCTGTCCCAACTGAAATATCGTTGCTGCCAAAATTGGTTTTGTGGGTGAAACATATTTTTTTTTTGCCAAAGTTTAACCAAAATTTCAATAATTTTAAATAAAATTATGTTGTTTTTTTTGTATTTAACGAAAATATATTAATTTAATATTTATTTTACTAATTGCTGGTTTGTTTTGTTTGTTTTAACGAGTATCTTAACAAAATTTACTTTATGAATTTAATCTTAAAACAAAACAAATAACACATTTTTCGCTGAAAATGTTTTAATTTAGTAAGAATTGTTTCTATAGCTACGACTATAGTTGTGACTGTATTTCCCTTGTGTTTGTTGTTGCAAAAGATACAGAAAAAGTATTTTTATTTTTTTTGGCAATTTCGGAAAATAAAAATCATGTATTGACACTTTTTTTACAATAAATGTATCGATTTGATTTTAAAAATTTCCAATCTTATGAAATGCATTTCAATAGAAAGTTTGAGAATTCCTAAAACATCCTATACAAAAATAATTCCGTATTTTTTACGGAATTGGTAGGTAAAATTTTAACATTTATTTTTTACTGACTAATCATTTGTTTTCTACTGATGTGTCAGTTGTTTAAACAACATTTAAAAATAAATAAAAAAACTTCTGATCTAAATGAATAGTAAGTAGAGCGGTTTTTAAATCGAATATCATTTCTATTGTAATTTCTGCTAATTTAACTTACAAATTATTTTAAGTGTACTTATAATGCATGTACACTGTACACAATATGCCAATAACTTCTGTACACTGCAAAGAAATTTTTGGCATCCATTTCAACACGCTAAGAAACTCTGTAAAATATATTGTGTTTGCACATTTTCCTGATAAAATTAGTTTGTAGACCTAACACAGAAAACACAACAAATTTGGAAAAAATTTTATTTATAGAGGGCGGATCAATAAGTCAGTGACTTTTTGAATGAAACACAGTTTTTTGCAAAAAAAAAACAAAAAATATATATTTTTCAACATAATCTCCTTTAAGCTCAATACACTTAGTCCAACGTTTCTTCAATTTTTGTATTTCTTCCAAAAAATAGGCTTTTTCGAGGTCCATAAAATAGGCATTTGTTTGATTAATAATTTTATCGTTGGAGTAAATCTCTTTCCACCGAGCCATTTCATTAGGTTTGGAAATAGGAAATAGTCACTGGGGGCTAAATCCGGAGAATATGGCGGATGAGGTACCAATTCGTAGCCCAATTCATGGAATTTTGCCATTGAGACTACACACGTGTGCACCCGTGCATTATCTTGATAAAAAAGAACTTTTTTCTTGGCCATATGAGGTCGTTTTTTAAATCCTCGTTAAATCGGTCCAATAAGTTGGCATAATACTTGCATCCCAAAAAACTGTTGCCATTACCTTATTGGCCCACAAACTTACCCTGGCCTTTTTCGGAGCCGGTTCACCCGGAAAAACCCATTGTTTAGACTGATGCTTGTTCTCCGGAGTGTTGTAATGGATCCCTGTTTCATACACAGTTACAAAATGCCCCAAAAACTCATTCGAATTGCGGTTAAACAACTCCAAAGAATCCTTTGAAGTTGTCACACGATTACGTTTATGGTCAATTGAGAGCAAACGCGACACTCATCTTGCAGACAGCTTTCTTAAATCCAACTGATCATTTAAAATCGAAACCACACTGCCATATGAAATGCATATGGCATCAAATATCTCACGCACTTTTACCCTTCGATCAGCAAACACCATATCGTGGATTTTTTCGACATTTGCGGGTGTATTGCACTCAATTGGCCGTCCAGAACGTTCAGCGTCATTTGTACTTGTGCGACCACAACGAAAATCAGTAAACCACTTTTTTACCATTGAAATCGATGGTGCAGAGTCTCTAATCAAGCTTTTCCTTGGTTTGATTGACGGTTTTTTTTCGCAAAAATTAATGTTTAATTACACAGTGCAACACATAAATTGGTTCCTCTTTCGTACCCGGTTTTTTTTGAAGTGTATATCGAAACTAAAAAAAATCCGCAACGGACTTGGCCAGATTACATCGAAGTTTTTTTTTATGGACACCCTAAGTTTTTGCACCCAAACATGATTTTTTTAAAAAAGGAAAATTTTTATGGAATCCATATATCATAAACCGTTCGGAATTTTGTTTTTATGTCTTTGGCAAAGTTGTAGATCCAAACCAAAGCAAAAAAATTCTCATATGGACCGACCCAAAAAAATTGCATCCACTGCATCAAAATTGCAAAAAATTGGGAAAAAATACTATTTTTTTATGATTTTGTCCTGAAATGGCAACACATAAATTGGTTCCTCTTTCGTACCCGGTTTTTTTTGAAGTGTATATCGAAACTAAAAAAAATCCGCAACGGACTTGGCCAGATTACATCGAAATTTTTTTTTATGGACACCCTAAGTTTTTGCACCCAAACATGATTTTTTTAAAAAAGGAAAATTTTTATGGAATCCATATATCATAAACCGTTCGGAATTTTGTTTTTATGTCTTTGGCAAAGTTGTAGATCCAAACCAAAGCAAAAAAATTCTCACATGGACCGACCCAAAAAAAATTGCATCCACTGCATCAAAATTGCAAAAAATTGGGAAAAAATGCTATTTTTTATGATTTTTTCATGATTTTGTCCTGAAATGGCTTAAATACTGGGAATTTAAGAAATCTTTCTTCAGCTAAATTATATCTAACAACAATATAAACAACTCTCTAGTACATGCCATCTTAATACGAACATTCCTTAACCCTAGAAAGCACATCTTTTTGCTCACACTTATTTTGCATAGCCAATGTTTGTCGTTTCGACAAAGGAAGACTATATAGGTTAATGCCGTTTTTGTTGTTACTTGTTTTCAAATTTACTATTTAAACATTTTATTGTTGTAATGCTGATATGTTTTTGAAAAAATGAATATATTTATTTTATTAATAAAAAGTAATTAATTGCGTTATAACAATTAACAATTTCATAATTTTGTTTTTATTTTTTGTTTAAGTTTTTTTTGTTTATTTATACAAATGCTTTCTAGGGTTAAGGAATGTTCGTATTAAGATGACATGTACTAGAGAGTTGTTTATATTGTTGTTAGATATAATTTAGCTGAAGAAAGATTTCTTAAATTCCCAGTATTTAAGCCATTTCAGGACAAAATCATAAAAAAATCATAAAAAATAGCATTTTTTCCCAATTTTTTGCAATTTTGATGCAGTGGATGCAATTTTTTTGGGTCGGTCCATGTGAGAATTTTTTTGCTTTGGTTTGGATCTACAACTTTGCCAAAGACATAAAAACAAAATTCCGAACGGTTTATGATATACGGATTCCATAAAAATTTTCCTTTTTTAAAAAAATCATGTTTGGGTGCAAAAACTTAGAGTGTCCATAAAAAAAAATTTCGATGTAATCTGGCCAAGTCCGTTGCGGATTTTTTTTAGTTTCGATATATACTTCAAAAAAAAACGGGTATGAAGGAGGAACCACACGATGACCTTAAAAATGCTGCACTGTGTTAGCACTCGAAATTCACTTTTTTTCATTTTTAAAAAAAATTCACGAGGTTGTATGTAAATGACTGAACTTGCTCAAAATCTGACAGTGGTCTATTAGCAGTTGGTACTTGATGGGAGCAGTGTTGCATTTCATATAACTACGAGGGAAGTTCGAAAAGTCACGGACTTATTAATCCGCCCTCGTATCTCAACAAAATCTTTCAGCTCGATACACTTTCCCCAGCAATACTCAATAGATTCGATACCCCGTTTATAGTAAGAATTGTCAAACTGCTTAATATAGCCATCAAGCGCAAATATTTACCACCGAATTAGAAAGTAATCCTAAAACATATGCTTCTAAGGTTTCCTCTTTTCACTATACGTCAGGTACGCCCTCGTGATTGCCTATAACCATATTTAATAATATCTCTTTTCGGAGTGAAGTATTAAAAATTGGCAGTTAAGAGTACTCAACTTATGATTATCAATATATAAAATTTATTTTTTTAATTCAATGTTTGTGGATGCTATAATATGAAGAGTTAGTTGATCAATAACATCTTATTGACTTTATTTTACAAGTACCAGAAGCAGTATCAGCGGCATCATCATCATCATCATCTACCGTTGTAGTATATTAAAATTGAAAAACCATTAAAAGTGTTTGGTGTTTGTATGGGTATACGAATATTAGGGCAGCGGCGATTTAAAAAAGAACTTTGCTTTAAGAAAATAATGATCATTTGAAATAAATGGAAAAACTTTCATGCCAACGATAATAGTTATAGTCATATATGTATAACATGATTTTCAGATCAAATAATATATGATGTAATTAAAAAAATAAATTAACTAAACTTAATTTGTTTACTTATGGAACACAATTTCATTTATGTGGCTGCCGCTCATCTGGCTTCGCAATAGCTCATCCTGCCAGTCAGTGGCGTGCCCTAGTTTTTGTTTCCGGGGGGGCCAAAAATATATTTTCTAAAAATTTATTTTAAAAGCTGGCAATTTCTAAACCTAATTTTTATGACCTTTTTGAAGCATTTGAAACAAAATTTACAGCTTTTAAATCCATAAACAATTTTTATTTAAAGCTTCTTTAGATCATTTTAATAAATATAAAAATCTATTATGCTACAAAATTTTTACGAAAAATCGCGCGATAAAAGTTTTAGAAGTTGGCGCCGCAGGCGAAAATTTTGATGTTCATACATTAAGAACAAATATAATTCTTAACAAGTTTCAAAATTGCCAAAATCTAAAATTGCCAAATGCAAAAACCTCATATCGGATATTGATGGCTCTTCCATTGTTACTAGCAAATTTAATAAGAACTGGCTGAGAGGACGAATTTAATAAGAACTAACTCAAGGACGGAGAGCAAAAATTTCATTAATTTTTGAACTATTTTGAAAGGCAGTGGTTGCGCATCACTTAAATATTTGATTTATATAAAATCATTTTTATTTTAATTCTTTAAAATTTTTATTTGGTTGGGGTAATTTTCATGGTTGGTAAGCAATACCTTTTCATTAAAACAGTAGTTGTTTACTAAGCTTTGATCAGTACCGACACGAAAATTTTGAAACTGCGATTCCAATAGTGACAAGTGTCTTCTAATATCACAGGGTTTATTTCATTATATTACCTTTTACATATTGTTATATCTACAAAATACCGTTATAAATCGGTGTTTCGGTAGATTAGCGTTATTTTAACGATAGTTTAAGATTTTTCAAAATTAAACCGGTTAAATAGAGCAATAAACCCGATTATACAAAAATACAAATGCCTTTAATGGAATCGCCATTTAAAAATTTTAATATCGGTCTTAAAATAGCTGTGGTAGCCAACTACCGTTATTATGAAAAGGTATTGAATGCCAACCATGGTAATTTTTCATTATCACCCCAATTCTAAATAACAATTCCCTGGGAATTTTTTCCCTATTCCCTGTTCCCTTATTCTAAATAAAATCTTCCCGGGAAATTTTTCTCTTTTCCCTTTTCCCTTATTCTAAACGAACTTCGAAAACGGGAAACTCTTCCCCAGGAAAAAAGTAGGTATTACGAATGTCAATAAAAGGGAGAATGTGATCAGAACTTTTGAGAATAATTCCGCCAAAAAATTGCAAGGGAGTGTTGCGAAAAAATGTAAGTATTTTATATTTTTATAAACAATGGTAATATATCAGCATTTTAAATTTGTTTATTTGTTTGTTATTATGGCATTATTGTTATTTTCAGGCCAAAAACAACAAATAAAAAACAAATGGATATTCTTTTGAGCACTATGGAATCTAACCCTGGTATTGCACGCGGCATGTACAAAGGGAGCAAAGAGGAGCTAAACCGGGTATGGCGCAATTCGGAGGCGGAATTGAATTCAGCAGGGCCACCATCAAAAAGTGTTACTGAGTGGAAGAAGGTATGTATAACAAAATTCGTCGCTTACAATGGACACAAATGTTAAAAGTGCAAAACGTTTTTCAGGTATGGTGCGACCAGAAGAAGTATGTACGGCACAAGGCGGCGCAGAACCTTAAAAACACAAAAGGAACTGGTGGAGGCCCCAATATGGAACTACGGTTTTCCTCCAACGAAGAGGCAATATACCATTTAATTGGTATGAAGGAGTCTGTCGAAGGTGTGGCCAAAACTTTTGGATTAGGCTCTTCCATTACCGCCTCTTCTATGGAACGTGATGAAAATGTTCCACCTACATTGCTGGAGGATTTATTGGCAGACGATGACATTGATGTGTGCAATGTGCACGAAAGTGTCAAAGTTAATGACCAACAGCCACCGGCGAAAAAAATAAAACGGGCACAGATTGCATTGTCCTCACACATCTTTCCTACTGACGCCCTTGCAGAGGAGATTTGTATACAGAAAAAGATGCTGGAAGCAATAAAAGACCTGCAGCAAAATACCAAAAAAAATTATCGCTCTATTGACCGGCTGCATGACGTATTAAAAAAACAATTAGAAGAGCAAAAGCGGCTTAATAATTTAAAGATGGAAGCATTAGAGGAGCAAAAGCGGCACAATTACGTGATGGAAAAATTGAGGCTTAGGGAAGTAGAAGATAAAATAGAGAAGAACCGTAGACTGCTGGAACAATGTAAAAATTAAATAGTTTTGTAGTTTATTTTGTTTTTTCTTTTTACTGTTATTTTTTTTTAACTTGTGCTGTGAACATGAAATAATTTTGTAGTTTTAAGACTTATATTTTGTTTTTTGTTTTTTATTTTTATTGTTCTGTGAATATGCAATAGTTTTGTAGTTTTAAGATTTATGTTTTATTATATTATATTTTGTTTTTTCTTTTTATTGTTGAATTGTTTTTTAAGTTGTTTTTTAATAAAATGTAAAAATGTTTTTTTATAAATTATTGCCAATATTGTTTCTAATATTTTGGGCAAGGGACAAATATTGGGGTGAGGCTAAGGACACCACAGCACTCCCTTGTGTGGCAAAACAGTCTGGAATTTGTAAATCATTTACATCAGTAGTGCATTTATAATAAATGCACATGTTATGCAATGCAATGCTGCCTTTTTTGGAGCGTAGTGCAGCTCTCTAGCACCAAGAAGGCACCTCCATCTATTTTTCAACACGCCGTTGGTGCGTTCAACTACATTGCGGCTCTTCGAATGGACTTCGTTGAATTTCATTTCAACCGACCCGTCCTCTGGAGATCTGTGGGGGGCTATAAGCCACGGTTCCAGAGGATATCCTGCGTCTCCTATTTAAAAAAAAAAAAACAGTTAATGCATGAATATTTACGTTGTTGTTTAAAACATTACCAAGAAGCTAATAATTGCTGCTTCCTCTGAGATACTCTTGTTCAAGATGAGCTCGTATGTCGCTGGAATTCCAAATAAACGAATCATGACACGCACCAGGATGGGAGGCATCAACGTACTTAATCCTTAGCTCATGATCACAGACCTATAAATATTTTTCATTTTTGATTTAAAATTAGTTATTGATTATTCCGATGAGAGTTCTATAAAGCATATTTTCAAAAATAGAAAATCCTTACCAGCATTACATTCAAACTGTAGTACCCCTTCCTGTTGTAGTACAAGTGTTTATTGTTGGAAGGGGCAATAATACGGACATGCGTCCCGTCAACGCATCCTATAACGCTAGGAATGCCATGCTTTACATACATTGATAAAGCTATTTTTCGTTTTTCCTCATCCGTTCTGCAGAAAATAATCCACCTTGGGCATAGATGCTCTTCAAATATATTTATAACTTCCGTCAGAACTTTGCTCAGGGTACATTGGGCCACAGACACGTCGCAATCTTTCCCAATACCCGTTTGGTACCCACCTTCGGCAAAGAAACGTAAAGCTGCACTTAATTTCACGAGGGGGGATATTGCGAACGACTTATGGTTTGGCTGAATGTGCGCCGTTAACACATCTAACAAATATTTAAATGCCGGTTTGTTCACCCTATAATACTTTTCAAACCTTTGAAAAGTAAAATTCTCATTAATAAAATGAACAAATAAATATTAAAATAGTTTCTTTATGTACTTACAAAGTTTGCGGCAATTCAAGTGGGTTGCTGGCATCACGTAACTTTCTTCTTGCCATCCTTTGCTCCATTGTGTCCTGCTGCTGCTCTTCTGCTTCAGCTACCATCAGAAACGCTACACTGAACATTTTTATTACTTTTTTTTAATTAAAAAAGTTTTATTTTTTACTTTTATAATGTTTTTCACAAAAATTTGCAATATTTCACAATATTTTTCACATAAATTTGCAATCAAAACAAAACAGCTCAGAAAAACAGCTGACTTCGAATATTCGAAATTCCCTCTCCCTTACTATTCTTTTCCCCGTCTGTTTAGAATAGGAGGATTTTATTCTCGTGAAAAATAATTCCCCGGGAACTCAATTCCCTGGGAATATTTAGAATCGAGCTGATAATGATAATTAACACTAAAAATATACAGCTCGATTCTAAATATTCCCAGGGAATTGAGTTCCCGGGGAATTATTTTTCCCGAGAACTCTCATCGGAATAATCAATAACTAATTTTAAATCAAAAATGAAAAATATTTATAGGTCTGTGATGATGAGCTAAGGATTAAGTACGTTGATGCCTCCCATCCTGGTGCGTGTCATGATTCGTTTATTTGGAATTCCAGCGACATACGAGCTCATCTTGAACAAGAGTATCTCAGAGGAAGCAGCAATTATTGGCTTCTTGGTAATGTTTTAAACAACAACGTAAATATTCATGCATTAACTATTTTTTTTTTTTAAATAGGAGACGCAGGATATCCTCTGGAACCGTGGCTTATAACCCCTCACAGATCTCCAGAGGACGGGTCGGCTGAAATGAAATTCAACGAAGTCCATTCGAAGAGCCGCAATGTAGTTGAACGCACCAATGGCGTGTTGAAAAATAGATGGAGGTGCCTTCTTGGTGCTAGAGAGCTGCACTACGCTCCAAAAAAGGCAGCATTGCATTGCATAACATGTGCATTTATTATAAATGCACTACTGATGTAAATGATTTACAAATTCCAGACTGTTTTGCCACACAAGGGAGTGCTGTGGTGTCCTTAGCCTCACCCCAATATTTGTCCCTTGCCCAAAATATTAGAAACAATATTGGCAATAATTTATAAAAAAACATTTTTACATTTTATTAAAAAACAACTTAAAAAACAATTCAACAATAAAAAGAAAAAACAAAATATAATATAATAAAACATAAATCTTAAAACTACAAAACTATTGCATATTCACAGCACAATAAAAATAAAAAACAAAATATAAGTCTTAAAACTACAAAATTATTTCATGTTCACAGCACAAGTTAAAAAAAAATAACAGTAAAAAGAAAAAACAAAATATAAATCTTAAAACTACAAAACTATTTAATTTTTACATTGTTCCAGCAGTCTACGGTTCTTCTCTATTTTATCTTCTACTTCCCTAAGCCTCAATTTTTCCATCACGTTATTGTGCCGCTTTTGCTCCTCTAATGCTTCCATCTTTAAATTATTAAGCCGCTTTTGCTCTTCTAATTGTTTTTTTAATACGTCATGCAGCCGGTCAATAGAGCGATAATTTTTTTTGGTATTTTGCTGCAGGTCTTTTATTGCTTCCAGCATCTTTTTCTGTATACAAATCTCCTCTGCAAGGGCGTCAGTAGGAGAGATGTGTGAGGACAATGCAATCTGTGCCCGTTTTATTTTTTTCGCCGGTGGCTGTTGGTCATTAACTTTGACACTTTCGTGCACATTGCACACATCAATGTCATCGTCTGCCAATAAATCCTCCAGCAATGTAGGTGGAACATTTTCATCACGTTCCATAGAAGAGGCGGTAATGGAAGAGCCTAATCCAAAAGTTTTGGCCACACCTTCGACAGACTCCTTCATACCAATTAAATGGTATATTGCCTCTTCGTTGGAGGAAAACCTTAGTTCCATATTGGGGCCTCCACCAGTTCCTTTTGTGTTTTTAAGGTTCTGCGCCGCCTTGTGCCGTACATACTTCTTCTGGTCGCACCATACCTGAAAAACGTTTTGCACTTTTAACATTTGTGTCCATTGTAAGCGACGAATTTTGTTATACATACCTTCTTCCACTCAGTAACACTTTTTGATGGTGGCCCTGCTGAATTCAATTCCGCCTCCGAATTGCGCCATACCCGGTTTAGCTCCTCTTTGCTCCCTTTGTACATGCCGCGTGCAATACCAGGGTTAGATTCCATAGTGCTCAAAAGAATATCCATTTGTTTTTTATTTGTTGTTTTTGACCTGAAAATAACAATAATGCCATAATAACAAACAAATAAACAAATTTAAAATGCTGATATATTACCATTGTTTATAAAAATATAAAATACTTACATTTTTTCGCAACACTCCCTTGCAATTTTTTGGCGGAATTATTCTCAAAAGTTCTGATCACATTCTCCCTTTTATTGACATTCGTAATACCTACTTTTTTCCCGGGGAAGAGTTTCCCGTTTTCGAAGTTCGTTTAGAATAAGGGAAAAGGGAAAAGAGAAAAATTTCCCGGGGAGATTTTATTTAGAATAAGGGAACAGGGAATAGGGAAAAAATTCCCAGGGAATTGTTATTTAGAATTGGGGTGTATGAAATTTTGCCCCAAATTATGGGGCTAAATTACATTTTAGGATTAGGGTAATATTTCTTAAGGCCACTTTGCACAATACCTCCGTTAACTACATCGAATTTTTATAAATAAAAAGCACAGATATCATGGGAACGTGAATAGCCACATGCAAATTTTTACTCAAAGTTAAAGACCAATTCAAAAACGATTAGATTGTTTTAAAATCTTTTGGAATATCTCTAAATGTAAATTATAAAGCATCAATTTAAATTCAAAAACACCAAATTAAATGAAATAAATATTTGTTAAATTTCAATAATTTTTTTAATGCATTTGTTATTTCTTAATTGATCTTTTTAAGTATCTGCAAATTTTAGATTTTTTTTGTAATTTTTTGAATTCAAATTGTGTTCTTTTATTTCGATTTTTTTATTTTTTTGTTTTTAATTTCAATTATAATTTTGGGCATAAAAAAGCTTTATTTTTTACCTCTATATCTATAAAAACTTGTTTTCATACATGAACTTCGACGGATCACGAAATACAGCGATTATAATGTATGTAATGCTCTACATTTACTAACAAACACATTATTTATTTGCTAGCTTTTGTGGTTTTTAATATTTTATCAGGTTACAAATAGAAAAATTTAAAATATTTTTATGACAAATATTTTTATTTACATTTAAAAGAGAAAAACCTACAATTTTCAGGACTTGGCAGCATTTTTATAAATTCTCATTTTTTAACGACATTGAAATTATATATAAGTTAAGTTGTTAATTAAATATTTTCAATTTTAAATACATATGTTTTGATATAAAAAAACTAAAAATTCTGAAATTATTGTGGTATTTGAATCTCTGATTTTTAATTAAAAAAAGTTATACAGTTGGAATCAGGTTTTTTTTTTGTTTTAAAAGAAAATATAAAACTTTATTAATTTTATTTAGGACCTGTGCGAGGTACCTAAATAAATTGTTAACTAAATACAAATTGACAAAAGATTTTAAAATTTTTTTGACAAAATCTTTGAACAGTTTTTAAAATTTCATAGAAATTTGAAATTTTAAAAACTGTTCAGCCAGCTCACACCCACACAAAATACAATATTTAAAAACAATAAACTACATATATTTGTCTTCTAACGTTTGTATTATTTTGTTGTTTCGCTGATTTTTAAACCCAATACTGAGTAATAGCAGATAAGGGTAGTCGAAAAAAAAATTAAATGTTGGAAAAATTAAGGGTGGGGGGGGGGAGGGTGCTTGTCCCTCTGCTTGGGCACGCCACTGCTATCAATAAAATTTTCCAAAGCTTTGTTGATGGTTTCTGGTTCTCACGAATGGCTCGAACAATATTAGCCTTAAAAAATCTAAAGGGGTCAACTCCCAGCTTTAAGGCGGCCAATTGACGTCACCAAGATTGCTGATAACACGAGTTGTGTGGCATGGTACGATGAAAATAATGTTTATTCAAGTGTACAACTTCCACTTCAGCCCAAAAAAATTCCGCAATCATCGCTTTGAAGCGCTCGCCGTTGACTAAAATGGCGTTTCCAACAGAATTTTCGAATAAAATGACCAATGATACCACCATTCCAAAACCCACACCAAACTATCATTCTCTGCAAATGCATTTTCTTCCCGATAATGACGTGTGGTTTTCCGATGCCCAGATGCAGCAATTTTGTTTGTTGAAATTCGATGTCGGATTGTAGCTTCTGTATGACCCAAATTGAGAGGCTGTAAGTGGATAGTGGGCTGAAGTGGATAGTCGTATGCCTTCAATGTCAGTTGGACCTTGTAAGTGAATAGCCCGAGATCTTAGTGCAAAATTCTCAACATGTTGGTGCGTGAATTGCCGAGTTGTTGAGATCGATGGCAAGTCGATGTTCTTCGATTAAGTTGCACACTTTCGGCCACAGCAGCCTCATAGTCTAATTAACAAACTTATTTAAAAACTTCCAACTGGGATGTAATAAATTAAATATCACCTTATTATACAGATTATATAGAATAGCGCGTGTGAAGTTATCTTCAGTAGCACGTCTGCATGTGTATTATACTCATATGAATGTTATCATAAAAGTGCGTGTATTCTTTAAAATGTTTACACATTATGAACGTGTGTGTATATATTGATATTTGTTTCTCTCAAAAAAAAAACTGTTTTTCAATAAAATACTATCGAGTCTGTATCACTGAATGAACAAAAATAATACTTCTATAAATAGAATTACAACCTAAAGGTCAAATGAGTGCATCTTTGAAAATAAGTTGAAAAAAAACCGTATTGATGATATTTTTATGTAAAGTGAAAATAAATTTAAAAAGAAATGTTTTCAATAACAAAAATTTATTAAAGCCATAAAAAAGTGTGTGAAAATTGTAATGAAAAATAAAAAAAATTTAAAAAATTACTAAAACAAAATTTGTTATTTGCATTAAGGGTTTTTCAATAAGAGCGCCAAATGGCTTGAGAAAAATATTATTATAAGCTTACAAATACAAGCCTTAAGCTTGAAAAAGACTTGAGATTATATTTAAAAAGGCTATCGTAACAATTGTAGAAAAATCAAAACGGAAACTTCGTGAAAATATTATGTGTGTAATATTACTATAAGCTTATTCATGCAATTGTAGAATAAGCTTACAAAAATAATATTGTATTAACATACGTATAGAAAAGCTTATTTGACTAAATATATTTATAAGCTTTTTTTCATAACTGTAGAATAAGCTTCACATATAAGATATTATTAAGTGTTGAAAAAGAGAAATCATAATTGTTTTCTTTAATTTCATTTATTTTTAATTTTAAATATAAATAATAATAACTCATTTTAAATATAAAAAATAATATCATCCAATTGGGGCCAAAAATATTCGGTTATCATTGAACGGTAGCGATTCCCATTCAGAGTAACGTGCCGATCTTGATAATCACGGAAGAAGTACGGCCCAATGACGCCGCCGGCCCATAAACCGCACCAAACCGTAATTTTTGCGGAATGCAATGATTACTCATGGAGTACGTGCGGATTGCTGGATTGTGGATTGACCAATAACGCATATTTTGTTAATTGACGAAGCCATTCAGCAAGAAATGAACCTCATCGCTGAAGATAATTTTTCGATGAAAATCCGAATCATTTTTAAGTTGTTGCTCAGCTCAATTCACGAATATACGACGCTTCTGGTGGTCAAGCGGCTTCAGTTCTTGCGTCATTTGATCTTGTAAGGATGTAGGCCAAGATCTTTTCGCAAAATTCGCCACAACGAAGTCACAGAGATGCCCAACGCTTGAGAACGACGTGTGAGAGACACATTTGGACTTTCTTCAGCTGAAGCCTCAGCGGCAGCAATATTCTCGACACTACGGGCACTTCTTTGTCTCACTGGCACGGGAACATTTTGTACTGTGCCTGTTGGTTTCAAATTTTTCCACTAGACGCTCAATTGTTGATCTGCTAGGACGATTATGACGACGATAAATTGGACGTAGCGCTCTTAACGTTGTGGCCACTGACCCCGAATTCCGGTAATCTTTAATAATTTCGACTCGTTGTTGGCTCGTATATCTTTCCATCATGAAATGGCGAACCTTACTGAAGAGAAATGTCAAAAGAGCTGCAAGAAATATGGCGTCGTTTGCTGTCCCTGTCGCTCTACTTTTGTAGCGTCCCTTTATATTTGTTCAATTCAAATAAATTGTTTCACCAGTTTAAAACTTTTTTGTGCACTGAAATGTAAAAATGTTTTTTTTAAATAAAAAAATCCCAAAGAAAAATTGTTAAAGTTCACCTAAAAATAAAAAAATATATGAACATACATGAGCCGGTGCAAGACCATACTCGGGCTTACAAGTTTATGATAACATATTTCCATACATGCTCAGATCTAAAATCTAAGGGTATTTAATAGTATATGGTCGTATATGATCATACTTGAGCATATATAAATCATATATAACCATATACGGATATATACCCTCAAACTTCGGATAATAATATATATATGGAAATATATGATAACATGTATGATCATACATTGAAATATGCATGGACGCATATAATTAAGTATGCCCGAGTAAAAAAGTTTAGATATAATCATTTGATAATATATTATTATATATATTTACATATGTTATTTTATTATTTATTGATAATTTTTTAAAAATTACCATATATTGTGCCATGTATAACAAAATCTAGTTACATATAGATCTTTACAAAATTAAATATGATTTATATGATAAGATATGGTATATATTCTATCATATAAAATTATATATAACACTTTATATAATTATATATTGATAACACGGGAACATATTTACTTATATATGTCTTACACAGAATCATATATAATTATATATGTGCTATCTAATATTTGAGATATAATAATATATGGTCCATTATCAAAAATATTTTTCAATATGGTATAAGATATAATAATATATGGTACAATATTTGCAAACAAAATTTGAGATATTGTTGTATATATTTGCTTATCTAGATATAAAACATATATGATATTAGACATAATTAGATATAATTATATGTGGTTCCATGTCAATGGTTTCGAATGCGAGCCAGGGAGATACATTTTTTTTGTGTTTTTTTAAATTTTTTATATTAATATTTTTTTACAAAACTTTCAAATTTTAACTTATTTCGGGACAACCCCTAGAAATTTTTGATATAAGTTGTAATTAGTTTATAACAATCTAGGTTCATATAAAACAATATATTATCTTTATTTCCAAAACCCCTATTTTTCTCAGTCCATAAGATATTATTATACAGGGTGATTCAGTCCCGACCCGCCAAATTTCACCAGCGTATTCTTAGGCTCATTTCATGAATATATATCCATTTCGACCATCCCCGAAAATGCAAGTGCGCGAAATGGCAGCGGTTTGAAAATGAAATGACTGAAATGCAAACATTTTTTTTTTTGTTTATGTAAGCGAAATGACAGCACACATTCATTTGTTTTTGTAAATTACCATTAAAAAAAATGTTTTCATTTCAGCTTAATGGTTATAACTTTGGGACGGTAAGACCTCTGGACTTTGTTTAAGGTATTTTGAAAAGTTATAAGGTAGGTTTATCTTTCATGAGAAAAAAAAACATAAGTTACCTGCCATCTGGCTGAGCAAATTGAGGTTATGTGCACGTTCTTATGTCTTTTTTAATTTTTTTTTTTTTTTCAAAAGACCTGTATCTTGGCGATTTCATCTTTTGTGAATTTTTTCTTTATTGATTCTGAAAGGTCTCCCAAAGGCCTTTCCAAAGCCCAAAAACAAAAAAATTCGACCACTGGTTCAGTAGTTAGTAATATTTCCCTACTACCCTCCGATCACCAATTCTAAAAAGGTTCAACCCGCTGCTATTTCGCGCACTTGCATTTTCGGGGATGGTCGTAATGAACATATTTTCATGAAATGAGCCAAGAAATATGCTGGCATAATTCGGCGGGTCGTGACAGAATGAGCCTATATCACATTATATATAGTTATATATAGTTATATAAAAACAGATAAGTTCAGAACTAATTTAGTCTTATTAATTCCGCCATGATACGTAGAAAATTTTCCCAAATTTCCGAATATTTAGTTATATATATATGTCCCGAAGATATAATTATATATAACACAATTATACGAAAAATGTAGTCTCATAAAGTGCTTAACTCACTACAACTCTGTCAGACCGAGTTCAAATCCTGGCGAAGGCTTTGTTTGCTAGAATTTTATTTTTTTTTAATTTAAATTTTTTTTTAATAAACTATATTCGGAATATATTGTTGTATCTAATATGATACAGTTCTATCTGCCGTTTTTCGGATCAATTTAGATCAGCTAGATATTAAAGAATATCAAATTGGATTAAATTATATATTGCCCCAAATCAATTTTTTTTACTCGGGTGTCCATAAATATAAATAATTGGATTTTCACATGGGAGGTATATTTTTTTGTTGTATCCTTATAAATGCGAAATTATCGTCAAAACAACAAAAACTTTAGTAAAATAAACCAATTTTGTTCATTTTACAAAAGTTTTTGTTATTTTGTAAATTTTTCGTATTTTTATGCATCGATTATTATAAGTGTTGGCTAATTCACTGATACGATACTTTTTGGAACTTTCGCCAGCAACGTATTAAAATAGAGATTCAAATGAGAAATAATGCCGCCCTTAATGGCAGTACCAAACTGATTTGTCTACACAGAAACAATTTACAAAATTATGTGTGTGTTAATAAACATCTTTCACAGAACATTTTGGTAAAAGAAATATTTTTTTAAGACACTAACAATGGAATTTATAAATACTGAAAAATTGGTTTTTGTTATGAAATATAATGAAACTGGAACAAGTGGAATGAGATGAATTAAAACGGGGAACGAATAAAATTGAAACCCATACAAGGAGAACAAAATAGAAAGGAACGGAGAACGATTGAAATTGAAAACCAGAAAGAAAATTTAATGGAACAGAGATCGATTGGAATTCAAAAATTAGGTAAGATGAATTGAAAAAGGGGAACGATTGGTATTTAAACACTATGCCCTTGGAACTGAATGGAATATATTTTTTTAGCCGTTTTTTTTTCTCTATTTTTACGTTTTTCGAAAATCTTAACTTTTTTGTTTGATATAATTTAAATGGCAGTGAAATTATATATAAATTGGTACTACGAATTTAATGTCAATAAAGGAATTTATATTTGGTACGCAGAAGCCTTCTTCTAAAACGGGAGTTTTTGTTAAATTTCTACGGGAAAAGATTTTTCCTTAACATCCTACCCCCAAACTTCTTTGTTTAAAATCATGAATGCCTTTTGGAGCTTTTGCCTTTCCTTAAACCGTTTTGGCTAGAAACCTGGCCACACTGAAATACACTTTCTGGAATTGTTTATAGTACCGTGGTTATATTGGCGTTTAAAAGGGCAAACAAAGTTCCCCTAATAACATGTAGATTCCCACTTCGGTGTATATATCCACTAAGATGGGATTTTTCAAAACTTTTACAGTGTGCCTAAGTCTCATTGTCTAGAAATCTGAAATTTAAAATATTCCTTCCACGGGGTATGTGCTAACTCACTAATAAGGTATTTTTTGAAATATTCTCCTGGAAAGTGTTAAGCATGTCGGTTCAAAACTAGGAAAATGCCTCTTGAATGATCTTGAACCACTGCAAAATCTGATATTTAAATTATGTGTTCCCTAGAGTATGTACTACTACACTAGAGATTGGCACGTGAGCGATTTTTGACTCACGCTACAATAACAAACCTAAAATTACAATCACGTACGAGGATTATTTTTTTTTTTTTAATTTACCCCACTCAAGATGACGTGAAGAATTTAAATTTTCGGTCACGCTCACGAAATACTCACGCTCGAAAAATTAAATATACAAAAATTCATTTGATCACTTAAACCACTTGAAGTCTTGTTACATTACATGTAAAAAAATCGAAAAAATAAAAAAGTCGAATAATACAGGGTGTCCGCCGGGAAGGTACACTACTTTGTTTTGTCGCCATTTTGATAAACATTGACATGTTCATATTTGACAGTCATATTTGACAGTCGTAAAGTAGACACGTGGCAAAATATTCGATAAACCAACGAGTTTTAATCGTTAAAACATTTTATCAAAATCAATCATCGATTACTGTGACGATGAGAAAGTTACGTGAAATTTTTGGGAGAAACAACGTGCCAACAAAACGCACTATTTATCGTGTAGCGAATGATTTCGAAGAAAGCGGGTCTGTAGGTGATAGAACCAAGCATGGAGCACAACGTACTGCAAGATCGGCTGAAAACTTAACTGCTGCTCAAGAAAGTTTTTAATACAATCCATCAACCTCAATTTGACGCCTTGCTCAGGAGCTTGGTCTTCAAAGAACAACTTTTGCCACAATTTTGCACAAGGATTTGCATTTGTTTCCATTTAAGATTAAGTTGACACCAGAGCTTCTTCCACAAGGCCATTCACGCCGCCGTACATATGCCAATAGGATGTTACAGCTCGCCAATGACAACCCCGATTTTCATGAAAAAATCAAAATGAGTGAAGAGGCACATTTTAATTTGAATGGATATGTCAATAAACAGAATAGTCGGTTCTGGGTAATGGATAACCCTCAAATTAGTCATCAGTCACGTTTGCATCCATTAAAAGTAACAGTCTGGTGTGCAATTTGGTCAGGAGGAATCATTGGACCTTACTTCTTTGAACATGAAAACGGCGTAACGGTAACTGTGAATGGAGAGCGATATCGTGATGATTGAAAACTTTTTAACACCACAACTGCATGCTTTGGGCTTAATTAACATGTGGTATCAACAAGACGGTGCCACATCGCATACAGCCAGGATTACAATGAAATTACTGCGAGACCTCTTTCCACAACAAGTTATTTCAAGAAATGATGATGTTGATTGGCCTCCACGGTCGCCTGATTTCACTGCTCCGGATTCCTTTTTGTGGGGATATTTGCAAAGCAAGGTTTATGCAAACACACCAGAAACGCTTGAGCAACTCAAACAAAATATTCGTGATGAAATTATTGAAATACCGCGTGAAATGCGTAAGAATGTAATGAAAAATGTGCTCAAAAGGGCTCGCACTTTTGAGGCTAACAGAGGCGGACATTTATCTGATATTTGATTCCATACATAATTGCTGACATTAAATAAAACATTTATCAATACAAGATCCATTCTCTTTTATTTAATCAAAAATTATAAACAAACAAGGAGGTATACCTTCCTGGCGGAACCCTGTATAAAAAATATCTAAAAAATAAAAATATAAGCAATAATCACTAAATATCACGACAAAGAATCAACTCATGCACGCACACCCACAAATTTTTTTTTCCGCTTACGCACGATCACGTGAGTAATTAAAATTTTGGCTAACGCGTGATTTATCTGAATCACGAAATTTTGTGTCCCGTGCCCGCCTCTATACTACACTGATAAGATTCCTTTTGGAAACCTCGTCAGAAATGTAATAAAAATAGGAGTTCCAAGGGACAATTTTACCCCTTAGCGACATAAATAAATGTCTTTGCTTGCTGAATTTTCCCATAGGGTTGAAAATTATGATCTGCTAAATTTAGGTAAACCAATTAGGATTCTCTTAATGGTGGGTAGAAAAATTTAATTATTTTGTTGACTAGTGTAATAATAACATTTGCAAGATAACTGTCGAAATGCTTTAATACTCTGTAATACTATTTGAATTTATATTTACAACCAGCAAGTGGTGTAATCACCATATGTGTACGATGCATATTGCGTAGCATTTTACAAAGCCTTTAAGCGGTTTCAAACTAACAAATATTTATAAACAAACACATGTGTTCAATCCTCTTGAGTCCCATAAGGCCAAAAAGAAAACCAAAGTGGAATGAAATTATTACTAAACTTTATAAAAATTCATACAACCCAAATAATGCTAATTTAGAAAAAAAAGAAGTGTGTTTTTTTTTAAATTCACCAGCATATTAAAAGTTATAGCAGATGAATTTATTTAACTTAATAAAATATAAACATAAATTTTGTTAGTGGGTGTAATCAAATTAAAATATATATATAGACAAAAATACAACCATATATATTTTAAGACTTTATTATTGTAAAATTTGGTAAAATTAAAAAAAAAATGCATTTCAATGAATCTATAATGACCCCCACCATATGACGTCAATAAATTAAAAGAAATCAAATTTTTAATGTCTTTTCTATGATATGCAATTAACAATTGCTGGCTAATTTTATTAATGTATACATAAATATAACCAATACTATATTTAATTTAGATGGTATTTTATGTTGAGTTTAATATTTGACAGATTTTAATATTATCAAAAGAAAAATATTGAACTGACATTGCCATATTGTTCTAGAAAGGAATTCTAAATCTATTGTTGAGAGAAAAATTGTATTTCCTACATGTAGAAAAAATAAGGTGCCAAAAGAATTGTAAATACGTTAATATTTTGGGTGTATTAACTGATTTTAGACATAGTTAACAAATATCATTGCAAAGCTGAAAATTGTTCTTTATTCTTTAAAATTTAAGTGTAGTTTTAAGGGAACTACTTTACGTATGAGTAATATTTTTTTTAATCCATATAAAATATTAATCATACGCACCTCTTGCTATCAAAATATTCTATATATACATATGTACATGTTGGTTGAAAAGTTCCTGCGCTCACCAAGAGATGGCACTGCTAGCTCCAAACTTTTTTTTGCTCAAGTTGGTATAACATGCAAAGTTGCAAGTCATTCTGTCAATTCTTTCTTTGCCATTTTTCTTACAAGCCATTTGAAGTTGACGTGTCATTGATTTTTTTTTTAATATGGAAAAAATTGAATATCGTGCAGTCATTAGATTCTTTGTTTTGAAGGGTTTAAAAGCAAAGGAAATTTATGAACAATTGTTAGAAGTGTATAAGAAGTCCTCACCTTCAAAACGCACCATTGAATTTTGGGCTGGTGAATTTAAACGTGGTTGTACCAATCTTAAAGACGATCCACGCGAAGGACGACCAAAAACTGCAACCACAGCAGAAATCATTGAGCAGGTACATAATATGGTTAGTGTAGATCCAAGTTTGACTAAGCGTGAAATTGCCAATGCCATAGGCATCTCAGACGAACGAGTACTCCATATTTTACATGAAGAATTAAGTATGAAAAAACTGTTTGGAAAGTTAGTGCCGCACACATTAACAATTCAACAAAAACTGAATCCAAAACAAATTTCTCAGCGTTATTTGGAGCGTTTTAAGCCGAATAAAACCGACTTCTTGCGTCGTTTTATAACTATGGATTAGACTTGGATCTACCACCATGATCCTAAATTGAAACAAGAACGTTTACAGTGGACTGAAGCTGCTTGTTCAGCAGGTGAAGTCACAACGATCAGCAAAGAAGGTTATGGCATCAGGTTTTTGGGATGCAAAAGGAGTTTTGTTGATTGATTATCTTCAGAAAGGTAAAACAATAAACTCTGAATATTATTGCAGCCTTTTGGATCAGCTGGATGAAAAAATTCGTGAGAAAAGACCTGGTTTAAAGAAGAAAAAAAATCATTTTTCATCAAGACAATGCACCTGCTCACAAAAGTGTTTTGACGATGGTCTAATTCAAAGAATTAAAGTATGAATTGCTTGAACATACACCATATTCACCAGATTTGGCTCCCAGTGACTACTATCTCTTCAGAAATTTCAAACAATTCCTTCGTGGAAAGCATTTTTCGTCGAATGAAGAGGCCATAGCAGCTGTAGAAGGTTATTTGGTAGAGCTTCCGGAAAACCATTATAAGGAATGGATAAAATTATTAGAAGAATATTGGAACAAGTGTATTGAGCTTCTATATAATATATTTTTTGTAACAAAAACAGTATTCTTTTCAACCAACCTGTATAGTGATGTTCTGAAGACTATATTTTTATTTCATATTACAGTAGCGTGTTAATATTTTCGTCTACTGATTTATTACTTTGCTATTCTTCTTAAGAAATTTTATTTTAAAAATTAGTAAATATTTAAAACGCAATTTGTGGTGTAATGGAACTGAAAATAAAACAAAAAAAAAAAAACATATTTATTTTTATAAAGCAAAATTTTCTTAAACATGTCAGAATATTATTTGAATAAAGATAAACAAGAAGTTCATTTTAAAACAAATAAATCATTTTACTTTATGGCAAAAAGGATTATTAAAATGTCAAGAGATTTAATATTTTAAAATGATTTCATTGTAAACAACAGCAATAATATTTTAAACTCTCCATCTCTCTTAGGTCATGACTGTTTGTTGTTAAATAAATAATTAAGTTAAATTTTCTTTTTATAATTAATATGGGGTGAATAACCCAGCAACATTTTTTTGAAGATCGTTTTTACTTAAAATGTTTACAATTGGTTTTCAACAAAATCACTTTTATAAACTAGTCCTTTTAGTACCGATTTTCTGGAATTATTAATTAAATAACAAGAAATTGTATTAAACGGAAAATAGATTAATCGGTTATACGGGTCGATTAGTCGGAAAAATTAGCAATTAATCGCTTAATGCAAAATAAATGTATTTCTTTCATTAACAAGAACACAAAGAGTTGCTTTTTGCTGAAATATCAAGTTAAGTCTATTGCAATGGTTTCTAAAGTGTTTGTTTAAGACAATTCAAAGCATCCTAAGATTTTTAAAGAATCATTCAGGCCTTATAATCCAGAGTTTTTTTTAAACTTTTAAAAAGATAATGTGAGATGTATTCAGAGGAAGTAAACCCTTAAAAACGTAGTGTAGATAGTGTTTTAGCAAAGTGGGTTATTTTGTCAATAAAGTTGGTTTTTATTTTCTTTTTATGACACTGTCCAGAATAAAAAAAAAACCTAAATATACAAGAGCTGCCTTCAAAAAAATTCAATAAAAAATTCTTCTAAATATGGTATAAATAATATTTGCGAAATTCACAAACAAAATTTGATAGAACTGTCACTGTTCTCTGACTCTTTTACTACCTGGTTTAAGCTTTAGAGTTAAGGAGGTTATCTATTTGAAAAAATATAAAAATCACGCATATTCCTGACAAGTTCTCACCGATAAAAATAAACGAGTTGTTAAATAATTTTGACTAAACAACTTTATTCTACTGAAGTTCTTACTTCATCAACATTTGTTGATAAATTAAATTATAATTGGTTGATAAATCAATTAGAAACAAAATATTATTTTTTAGTTTTTTTTTAATTTTTTCATAGAATTTTAAATTATTGTTTTTTTTAGAAAAAACAGATTCCGAATTTAAAGCAATTTTTTATTATTTTTTTATAACATAAGTAACGTCATAGTGCTTGTTAGGAATATGTTTTATTATTATTTTATAACATAAGTAACGTCATAGTGCTTGTTAAGAATATGTTTCATTGCTAAGGAGAAAAATATATACTTAAGAGGTTTTTCGTTAAAGCTCTGCTTAGAGGCTCCAGCTTTGTTAAAACAAATATTTTTAATTTAAATTAAAAATTTATAATTTTCAATAAATATAAATAATTTAGTTTATATCCTGCGTCAATTAAAACCGCGACCAGCATGTTTATTTTGTGCTGCCTTTTGTTCCCTAAAGACCCACCAATTAAGCTAATTACCTTGTTAGGCAAAAAACACCAAATGTCCGAATGAAGCGGTCACCGAGACAAAGAAGTCTCCTATTACAAAGCCTAGGACACTCGCAAAGAATATGCCATGACATCTCAGATTATAATACACCAAAAAAACAAATGTACTATTGAGACCACATCGCCCAGTAAAGTATCCTGTTAAGCTCATTAAACCCTCCTGTGAAGGGATAAACAATGCGTCGGCTCTCCACTGGAAAGAGAAATAAACCTTAACTTGGCATTAGCCAATAAAAGTTTCCCAGTACCAAAACAACTCGCACTAACTCCATAACCTGAGCCTTAACCAAAAATACCTCGTGGGTACTCCCCAGAATAGTTCCGGGCCGATAAAGGGCGATGTCCGCAATTGGCTGACAGTAAGCCCTTTAATTACCTTAATGCCTTTCCAGGTGATACTTTGTAGACCAATAAAGCCCTAACTGCAGCTCGGCTTTCAGCAAGCACTCCGCCGCACAGACACAATTGGCGAAAATCTCATCCTGAAAATCCAATTCCAGTGATGCCGCTTGTCCATATTCAGCTGTTGCGAGCCATTAGCGATTCATACCTGAGGTCCCTGCTCAGATTCCACGAACCGATTGATCCATATAGTCCCATCAAATAATATGATGTAAAAGTTTTTGAAAAAATTATGTTCCGATACCATCCTATCCCCAATTTTTGAGACTGGGTCGTCTATAAAATTTTTAGCCTTAGGTCTCCACTCTTCATGCTACCGAATTTCCGATGTCTAGAAAGCCCATACTGGCAGCCTCCATTACAGAAATATGCAATTGTGGAATGCCCAGCATGAGTCCAATTGCATCCGTTGGGCACACTCTGCTAGCCTTTAAGATAAACCATAAATTCCGTTGAGATCATCTTTTGTCCCTGATTGTTCAACATTTGTCCACCATGCAAGGGTAGCATAAGTGATAATAGGTTTAACAATATTATTTAATGATCAGTAGACCATATGTGGTCTTAGACGCCACGTGCTTTCAAAAAGCTTCTGACGGGCATTATATGTATGTCATGGTGGCCCTTTTGGACAAGAAGTCAAGGTACTCATTCCAGGTTAGAGATTCGTCAAAAGTTAACCCCAGGTATAACATACATATGTATATACACTATCTGAAAAGCCTATTGTCGAGTTCTTAAGAACAGTTAACATTCCTTCCTGTAGACGGCCTCGTCTTAGAAGGGTCGATAGACAATCCCTTTTACTGACAACATGAATGGGGAAATTTAGAGGCAGTGGTATACTCCTGTCATGTCAGTCGACAACGGAATGTCGAGAAACTAAAGCCAAAGTTGATCAGATCATTCTGCAATTCATCAATGACCAGTATCAATGGTAATGACGGTAAAACACCGCCCTGAGCGTACCCTCTTGTCGCGTTCTTGGTCATAGAAGTAGTGCCTATGCTAAATGTGATCACTCTAAAGCCGAATATATGCAAACCTTCATTCCTTACAATTGACAATTATTGGATAAATGCCGTTTTAAAACAAGGATGATCTAATCGAACCGTAGGACGAGTTGTTAAAGGAGGTGCCTTGCATATCAATAAAATCACAAAGGGTAAAGTTCTTTGCCTCAAGTGCCCTCTCTATTATTGTGACAACATGATGTACAGCGGTTATGGAAGACTTATAAACTTTTATGCGCGAACTAAATCTCATGTATCGGTTTAGGTCTGAGGTAAGTGTCCCTAACAAACTGGTCCAAAATCTTATCCATTGTCTTAAGGAGAAACGCACTGAGATTAATTGGTCTGTAAGGTTTAGGTAGCTATTCGGATTTTCCTTCCTGCCTTTGGTATAATGACCACTTTACCCTCTCTCTCCAAGGCGTTCGTATGTGACCAATTAAAAGACTAGAACTTGATATTCTGACCATATAAAGGACAATTATGTCCCTTTCTGCTTTGTATCAGACACAGATAGATTCCTTCCAGACCTGGATATTAAATAGGAGAACATTTACATGTCGCCCATTTCACCCGGAATTCCAAGTCAGCAACAGATCCGGAGAAAGTGTATGCACTATGGATGTCAAGCACGACTTCACAGGTCAAGCACGACTTCACAGGTTTCATCGGCCTCTTAAGATTACTAAGACCGTTTGTATGATCCTATGACAGGGCCTTAGAAGCCGCATCAGAGATCAGGGATTTTCTCACAATAGCTGCGCTACGTAGTACTTTATCGTATTCAGGAAGTGCCGCCTTTTAGGTAACATAACTGAATAGATTTCTGGCTTCCTGTTTGAACTTCTCTAGACCATGATTCCACAACGGAGGACAGTTCGCAGTGTAGGCTACTGCCTAGACTCGATTAAAGCTTAGATGCCTTATAATATATTTTACTTGTGTTCAGAATGAGAACTTAAGAAATTTTGGCATCTCTTTCCAACTGATAATGGATATTATCTAGGATTAGCATAAAGCTAACATAAATCAAAGTACTATTAACAAAATGTAACAAAAATGTTTAGAAAACTCAATATGAAAACACAATTTAAAATTTTTTATTGGGAACTTACTATTAAATTGTTTTTATATTTATTTTTCATTTACTCGAAACAATTCATTCACCTATACAAACTTATAGTGCAACCTTTTAATTTATTCATTGTCTAGCAGAATTTTATATTGTATTTTTTGTTTTCGGTTGAAGAAAATTTCCGCTTGTTCAAGTATTTTGTATACAACACACCGGTAGTCTGTGTGATGCCACAAAAAGTCTTTATAAATTAAAAGTGCATTAAATCCACTGATGTGTGCGTCACTGAGTTGCAATAACATATTGTACAATTCATACTTAGGTGTATGCGTCAACCTGCATGCATGTAGTTTGGTTGGCCAAACTACCCACCACTCGCCGATATCATCTGTATACGCAGCGTTGCGTTATTTTCCATACAGCTTTCCTATGATATTTTTTTGCCACTGGCGTTTCTTTGTTGTTGCTGTTTTATTTATTTTTTTTTTTCGTTGTTGTCACCAACGTAGGTCAGCAAAACAACAAGTCAACGACATAATTGTAAGTTTTTCACAACAATTTATTACAGTTGTAATATATGTGGCGTTCCATGAAAAATGATATTAAATTTAATATATAAAATTGACAAAATATGTCTGAAGTTCGCCAAGCTCTGTACTTTAAGAAAAGCATCAACTTTGTGATATTTTTTAAATTTGGCTTTTAACGCTTTAACGGTCAAGACTCTCTCCATGCGAGTATTTTATTATTAGAATTCAGCAATTTTGTTATAAAACTTTAATTGTTTAATGTTTTTTTTTTTTTTTTTGTGAAGAAATTTGCAGCTACAGAACGCGGTTTAGAACAAGATGATGTCAAAATCAAATTTTTTATCAAACATTTTTATTTTCAAACGAAAACAAACTCAAGCGAATTTCTTTACTGCATACGCTTACATTCGCTTTCATCAACCGAATGTTATCGCCTTAGACTGCGTTACCTGAGGATGCTAATTAACATGATTTCCCCATACTTCCTTTCCAAATCGATATCGATCATTCGAACGCCTTTACTGATGTTGGCAATTACGCTGAGCTTTTCGCTTTTATAACTTGGCGCAAGTTGTAAATAATCCAACGTATGTTATGAGCGTTGAAGGTAAATACTAAAACGCTCCCAACCTCTTACTCACTTTTCATTCCTACAAATGCGAAGTGAGAACGCTTCCACCTTTCGATAGTTCGGATGATTTCCGAATCCATTTTGTACGTTTCGACAACGGCTACGAAGACTTCTATTTTTTTGAGAGAAACATCTCTCAGAAAATTGTTCCTATTAATTAATGTACTGTCTTCTTAGCGAATTTTGTAAAATATTTTTAGTTCATAGCTAAGTGCTATGGCAACACTATAAAAGAGCGTTACCGTCGCTGGAGATCGAACTCGCAACTTTCTGTCTAACACTACATATATACAACGCCCTTTTGTTGTCGTGATGTCAACGTTGATTCCGCTGCGGAAATAATTGATCACGTTATAGCGCCTGCAAGGAATTTATTATTTCCCAAGAAGCGCGTTTTAGCTTAATCAGAAGATAAATGTTGAGAAATGTAACGCTTAGGGCTCGTTGTTTTTGTATTTTTTTTCAAAACTTTTTTAAAATTTTCCTCCTAAAATTTTTAGATTAAAGAATCAATCAAAGTTAGATCGAAAGTGTTTTAAAATTTAAACATTTTTTAATTCGTCAAACTCGTTTCCTTAAGCATATTTGTACCACTTCACTGATATATAATGGATCTGTTCTATTTTCACCAGTCACCTTGTAGGTTTTTTGAGACCGGTCTCCTTTTCACAGCATATGCACTTTCAGATCGGTCCTATTTCACCACTTTCAGACCGGTCCTGTCCTGGGACACAGGATAGCTACTTTTAGACCGGCCAACGGGAAATTCTTCTAATTTTAACTGTCCCCTTTTCCCCTCAGGTTATTTAATGAATTTGCCCGGTCAACCAACCAAACATCTTTTAGAGTGTATTAACTCACTGAAGTATCGTTTGGTTTGTTTTGTAATACCGACACTTCCATTAAAGGTATTCTACTGAGATAAGTAAATTTATTTCCAGAGCCTGAGTTTTCATTCGCAAATCCGCTTATCTAACGAGTATAACTTCTAACGCTATTACATCTGTTTAAAGTGAAAACACATTTGGTTTTTAAGTGATTATTGTCAAATGGCCGCCGTCGTTATTGATGCAAATTTGGGGTCTTTTGATTATATTTTGCATAACTATGCTTAGAATTTGTGGTATCACGTTGTGAATTTCGACATATTTTTCTTTAACTTCTCCAGGGTGTAGGAATTGTTCGCCTACACCAAAAACCATATCCCCAGAGGAAGAAGTCCGGTACAATGAAATGTCTCGGCTGGCAAAGAAAATCACCGAAGTGCGAGATTACATGCGCTGGGAAGACATCCTTCAAAATTCGCATAGTGTTGCAAGTAGTATGACAAGGGGCATGGTCTTGTTAGAAACACATGTCATGCAAATCCCGATCGTCAACTTCCGGTAAGAAAAATTTAGTCAGCATGATTTTATAGCGGTCGCCGTTCATTTAAAAAAAAATAAGTTCCAATCACCTTTTTCGATGTATCTGCTCACGACACGGCGACATTGATAGTGTGTAATGGTGTTTCATGAATTATATTATGTATACAAGTAAATAATGTCGATTTTTTTGCTTGAAAAATGCATGCATTATAATAACAAAATGCATTGATACATTATTCAAAGTATTGTCCATCGTTAGCCACTACTTTTTCCCATCTTTCTGGTAGCATATGGATTCCGCGCCAAAAGAACTGCTCCCGTTTTGAGGTAAAGAATGAATCAAGCCAATTTCTGATACCCTATTTTGAAGTGAAGCGTATTCCAGTAAGGGCGTTGTGCATCGATCGAAACAAGTGGTAGTCAGAAGGGGCAAGGTCTGGGCTATAAGGCGGGTGAGCCAAAACTTTCCATACACTGTTTTCCAAATAGTTCGTGACCGGTCTTGCAACATGTGGCCGAGCGTTGTCATGATGGAAGATTATGGCCTCGTGTCTAGTCGAATATTGTGGTCGTTTTTCGTTAATTGCTCTCTGCAAACGAATCAATTGTGTTCGGTGCAGGTCTCCAGTGATAGTATAAACAAAAAACCCTTCTGATCCCGACAAATCCAGAGCATTACCTTGAAGCCCTGGATATTCGGCTTCGGCGTTGATTTGGCTGGTTGACCGGGCTTCACATATCGTAATGTATCCATTTTTCATAACCAGTATAAAACAATGCAAAAATTACTTCTTTTTGTAGCGTTCAAGCAGCATTTCCGACATGCAAAATCGCCTTTACAACGTCTCTCCGCTTCAATTCATATGGGACCCGATTTCCTTGCTTTTGAATGAATTCCAATGATTTTAAACGTAAGCAAATGGCTTGTTGTGTGACTTCAAATAATAATGCAAGTTCTTCTTGCGTTTGACAACAATCTTCGTCGAGTAATGCTTCCAATTCATAATCTTCAAACTATTTCAGCTGACCAGGCCTCTCCTTGTCTTCTGTGTCGAAAGCACCACTTTTGAATCGCGCAAACCATCGTTCACACGTTTTTTGAGTTGGTGCTTCTACCAACAATCGATAACTTTCAGCAGCCGTTTTCTTCAAATGAAAGAAGGCTATCAGACTTCCCCGCAAAACATCTTTTTTAGACACAAAATTCGACATTATTAAAGCGATTCAAAAAATGTGTGTTTACACTTTGACGTCTATCGAAAACTGAATTATAATGACAGATATTTACCCTCCGAAATACCATATATGTTATTATTGACACAAATCATATGTGATAGTTATGCCATCTATTGTCCAAATCAACATAATTAATTTGTATACCCAATATATGGATTTTCCGTCCCCCAGAAAATTTTGCTTATTGACGTGGCTGCTGAGAGAAAAGTCAACCTCGTCGCCACATTATCAACTTTTATGGAATATCTTCCACTTCGTTTCTGAACTGCAAAATCTTACAACGTAGGCGTATAGCGGTTCACTCTTATACACTATAAATTCCGCACCTGTCTACTTCACGAATGTCAAAACTAATATGCCATTTGATGCCATTTGCAAAAATGGCGTCACTTGGCAATAGGGTGATACTTATTGCCCCAATTTGTAGTAGTTGATACACACAGAAAAATAAATTGCCACGCGAATAGAAAAATTTTTTTTGGTTATGGCAACTACTAAATTCGTTTAGCATAAGCATATTCAAATGCGATTGCTGAACATTTTGGGTGTTCGAACCAAAACGAATTTTCTTATGTAAACCAATATTCAATTGCATCAACCGAATTTCAGGCGTAGAAACCGAATATCAGTTAGAAACTGACAACATTTTTCTCTGTGTGTATCCGTTTGTTGTCACATGTCCAGTAAAGCAAAAATTACAAAGACTATTCCTTCTTTCCTCAATATAGTAATATTTTCCTGTTATCAATACTGCATTTGTAGGGGCATCTTCTCGGCGTTGGTTCAAACAAAAAGATAAGAAAACTCAAACAACCGTCAACATTAAAATGTGCTTCCATAAAATTATACTTTCAATGTCATTAAAACCGTAGAAATTCTTCTCTTTTTAAAGCTGGGCTTTCTCTGTATAGTGCCTCATATGTATACTTCAATACAATGGCATACGGAAAATAAAGCGATTTAAAGTGAAATGAAAACAACAAAGTCGCTTCGTAATCCATTCACCAACACATATTGTGGGATAACAATGCGCAGTTAAGAACAAAACAAAATAAAATCCTGTTGTGGAAAATTTCACTTAATTTTCTCTTCTTCAAAAAAAAAAAAAAAACACATTCGGCAACCAAAATACAGATGTAATATTCCACTATTCTGTTCAATTGTTGCCAATATTAACAAGGAGAATGGACGTATGGATGGACAAACGATTGCATAGATGGTAGTATTTTCGAGGATAAGTATATTTTTTTTTTATAAATTGTATTTTTAAATTGACTTCTTTGTTGTCACTTGGTACTGTAAAGTATTTTGTACAAACAAATTTTCAAAAATTCTATAGATTTGTTTCAGTAGTCTACTGCAAGTGCTAACATGTATACTCACCGCCCCCATACCCTCTATTATATTTTTCTGTATAATTTTTTTTTTTTGCATCTCTGGGATGTGCTTTTTGTTCTGTTTCAATTTGTGGGAACTACAAAAATAAACAATATATAAAATATTGTTCATAATGGTCGTTGTTGTTTATATGAAAGTTATTCTATACATAAATACAATGTGAAACAAAAAGAAATTATTATGATTTGTGTTTATATTCTACAGACACGAATTAAACATTTTCGTAAATACAATTAAACAAATGCGCACTATGGGTCACACGTTTTAAGAAATTAACAATAAGTACAAAGTATTTATTAAAGGATTATTTAAGTTTAATCTACGCGGAAAAAATAAAATTGAATTTCAATTAAAATATTTGTAAATACAATTCAAATTAATTGAATTTGGACCAGCAAAAGAAATTGTTATATCTATTAATTTTTTTTTTTTTTGTTAAAATTATTTGAAATTTTTAAATTATTTTTTTAATCATATCAATTAAATTTTTAATCAAAGATCTTTAACATTTTCAATTATATATCAATTAGAACTTAAATTAAAGTTCAAATCAAAAATCAATTAAAATTTTAAGCAAATTTTTAATTGAAATTCCAATATTAAATCAACTAATTCCAGATTAAAATCAACGGAAACTTTAATTAAATTTTCGATATTTTTTTTTTTATTTTTTTTTTTTTATTAAATATACACATGTTTGTGTGCAATTAATCAACGCATGATAATTTCTACAAATACTTTGTACCAAATTGTTCATAGGAGTACCAAAGTACTCTTGAGGTTCCAATAGCACCACAAAAAATACTACGGTACCAACTTTATCATAACTCGTGCATGCGTATCCGCACTGTTGCCAAATAAGTATGTTCTCATGTTCCCATTCTTCAAAGTTGAAATATTAAATTTTTTTTCTAAAATGATTTTTCGCAGATTAAAAATTAAAAATAAACATTCAATTAATATCAAATTCAGAGAATCAATTTGATTTTTGTTGATTTGTTTCATAAAATCAATCAAATTGATTAAATTTTAACAAATCAAATAACCAAAAATCGTTCTCGAACAGAATCACAAAACAAAGTGAAGTGAAGTGATTCAAATTTATTCATATATTTATAAAATTAATAATATGAAATAAAATGAATTATCAAGCTCTGCATTAAAACCAATACGTCAATAATTTAACAGAAATAGCTTTCGATTATTTATCTGAAAAAACTATCCAAATTTATTTATTTTTTTTTTTTTGTTTAGGGATTTGAGATGCAATTTTGCAATTTAAATGAGTTTAATAAAAGTTAAGATAAAAATAAATCAATATAATATGACTTTTATGTGTTGGCAATAGTGTTTATTGTAAACTGGAATATTTTTTACACTAAGTTCATTATAAATTAAAAATTTAATTGATAGGATTAAAATTAAAAATGAGCAAAAAATCAAAAAATTTTTTAATTGAAATTTTTTGGCAATAATTTTTTCTGTGCATATATATTAAAAATATTTTCCAAATATTAAAATCTGATTTAAATTTTGACGAATCAATTTTTCTGATTGAATTATTTACTACCTTAATTTAATCTTTATCTTATTAGAAGAATCAAGTTGATTTATAATAATATTTTTTATAAATCAAACGAAATAATTCAATTCGCATAATTCAATTTTAAATCAAAGAATCAAATCAATTTTTATTCGATTCGGGAATCAAAAAAAATAATTATTTTCATTCTCGAATATGATTTGATTCGCGAATATAAATATTTTTTTTCAAATCAAGATTAAATAATTTTTAAACCCAAAGGGTTGCATGAAATTTTTATAAAACAGCCTCCCTGGGATGTCTTCCGGACCTGGCGCATTTTTATTATCGCAGTATATAAATACACTATTAGAGCAAAAATGTCGTTCGTTTTGCCCTATCTCGCTTAGTTTTCGAGATACCGATCATTTTCCTGTTCCCGTTCCATTTCGTTCGTATTAAATGGGTTACCCTGTGGCTGTTTTATAAAAAAAGATACCTCGGGATGTCTTCCGGACCTGGTCTATTTTTATTATCGCAGTATAGAATGTTGTCCGTTTTGCCATATCTCACTAAGTTTTCGAGATACCGACCATTTTAAAAAAATGGGCTTTTTATAAAATGGCGAATATCACGGAAACTTAGCGAGATAGCGCAAAATGGACAACATTTTTAAAAAGCTCAATGAAGGCTACACTTCGATAGAATATATTCAGAAGATCCCCGAAGGATTTCCTGGAATTTTTATAAAATAGCCATAAGGTGGCTATTTTTTTTTATCAATTTATATAATAATATAAATTAACAAACTCCTATAATACAAATTCCGTTTCCCGTTCCATTTCGGTCGTATAAAAATTGGTGACCCTGTGGATGTTTTATAAAAATAGATACCTCGGTATGTCTTCCGGACATGGCAGTATATTAATACTCTATTAGAGCAAAAATTTTGCCAGTTTTGCCCTATCTCGCTTAGTTTCCGAGATACCGGTCATTTTAAAAAATTACCATTTTTCAAAATGGTAATGTGAGATTTGCAACTTAATTTTAATGTTTTTTTTATTTTAGTTTTAATCTATATTTTTTAATTCACCAATCAAAAAAAATTATGTTTGAAATGACTTGATTCAATGGAATCAAAAAGGATTCAAATGAAATCGATTAATGAACTATGCACTCAAAAAATTGTTTGTAAATGTACTACAATAAAATGGGTAAAGTTTTATGTAATATCATAAAAATTCGGTAAATATAAACAAAAAAATGCCTAAAAATGTTTTGTACACACTTTCATATACAATAATACACCCAAAAAGTATTTTTAGACATAATGTGCTTAAAATTAAACACTTTGTGCCTATAATTGGTATTCTTTTGTTAAATTAAAATTTTACGCAAAAATTTTGTAAATGTACTAACTTTGAATGGTATAAATATTTTTACATTTGGAATTGAAAAAAAAGCTAAAAACGAGAATTAATTATTCAAAAATTTATAAATATAATATTTGTGAATGCTGTGAATTTAAATTCAAGATGACTTTCATGACAGCACATACCCATTCGAAATATATAATGTATTATATTTATAATTCATTATTATTAAAACATATATACATAAAATAAATTTATTCTTTAAAAAAAAAAATATTTTTCTGCAGTTCAATTTACACCATGCTTTGGTAAATATACGCATTTTTTTATATAATTACGCATATAGAAATGCATTTTTACGCATTTAATGCATATATTTACTCCTCCAATAGGTTTTTTACGCACAATTTTAGCAATTTTTCAGATTAATTTTAAAATTTCATTATATTTTTACGCACTTTAAATGTAAAATTACCCATTATGTGTGTACCAACTTACGCATAATGTGTGTACTTTTTTCGTTTACGCACACAGAGTAAATTTACCCAATTTAAAGTAGGAGTACAGTTTTCTACTATAAGTTGGGTAAATTTCAACAGAAATTTATCAGAGTGTGATTTTAAATCTGATTTAATAAATTGATTTATAAAATATTAAATCAACTCACCGATTTACAAAAAAAAAATTATTTTTTTTTCGCGAATTAATTCAATAAAAATTTATCTTTTTCAAGGTCTGCATTAAACCTAAATCGGTTCTTGAAAACTATATAATTTAGCTGGGAAAATTTTCTTTTGACCATAATATTCAAATTTCTATTCCAGTGTTAGGGAAATGATAGAAATAAAAGTAAAAACACATCGAACAAACGAGCGTTTATTATGATTATCATCACCAGCCGCCACAGTCTGAGCATCATCTTTGTAGTTGTGCAGTTGTTTTTCTTCTAGCTCTTGAGCAAAGAACAGATATTAATTAGGAAAAAAAATTAATTTTAGATATTCACGCCTTGTGCGTACCCATACCCCGTAGACTGTTCCGTATAGAACTGGTTGGTTGGTTGGTTGGTTGGATGGATGATGCTTGATGTATAGTTGGTGGCCATTGTATTAATATTTTTTTGTTTTCTAGCTTTTGTGCGATTGCATGTGGAAAATTTTGTATATGTATTATGTTTTATTTTATTTTGTTAAATATGAGGCGCACTTGTCTCTCATATTTTTAAAACATATATACTATATTTAAAACAGGGTGTATAAAGAAAAATTAATAAAATTAAAAAGTTTTAAACAAATTCGGTCAAGACGGTCTATTTTGGCAATTTGGATATTAAAAGAAAGGTATTTTAAAAAGCTATTTCGTGGTGTACAAGATATGCATCTTCATGCTCAAATTTGTTTTTTTTTATTTTTGGAAGTTTAATATTCGACTTTTATTTTCAATTGAATATATTGAGCACATAATTATTTGGGGTTTTTCTTACCGATTGTTTAAATCTGTTAAATCTATCGATTAAATTTTGTGCAAATATCTTTTACTATGTGGCCCTCTGTGAAGACTTTCCCCCCTTTAACTCCAATTTTTACCACGTTTCTGTCGGAAATTCCAAAAATTAACTTATAAGTGTAATAGGCCATACTCCAAGAACGTACATATATTTTGAACATCATGCTTCTAGCCATTTTGGGATTACATTTGTAGGCGGAGTTTTATTTCGAAAAATGGACTGATACCAGCCAAAACAAATAGGGTACGCCCTATGGACAATATGAATCAGTCTTATTAATTATCGTTTTGGAAAGGAGTTAGATAAGAGATGAAAGGTAGTGAAAGGGAAAGGTCTTCAAATAAATAAATCGTAGATCACTTTTTGGGCTCCATGTGATGAAAAATTGGCGATCTTTCTCAAATTTTTTACTTCATAGCTCTGTTATGTTATTTTACATCGTTGGTAGAGGAAAGCGTTTTGATATATATAAGGGATCAAAAACTCATACATATTATTTTACGAAATTAATATTTCAGTGGCTAGGAATTGAACCCATAACCTTCTGCATAATAGTTCAATAGACCTAAATTTTAGACCACTTCCAACACCATAATACATCTCATGATAATATTGTTCGTCACTTCCATATCAAAAAAAAAAATATTTTTCACAATAATATAGATATTAAGTCAAGATCTGGCCCCATGGCCAGCACTGCGACCCATATGAATCTTTTGTACCAAGGATCATAAAACTAAACCAAGATCTGGCCCCACGGCCTGCACTGCGACCCATATGGATCTTTTGTACCAAGGATCATAAAACTAAACTAAATTCTGTATTATATTTCCAATGAACTTTAATATAGAAGATGAAGGACCTAAAAATTCCTTATTGAAAATCTTCTTCCTTGAAATGTGGATCGTTGTTTCATCTGCCTTAAGACATAGCCGACACATTGGCGATTCCAACAGATTTATCCTCCACAAATCGAAGTTTAATTCGGAATGTCCGGTAAGAAACCCTGTTAGTAACCTTATGTCGTTCCTAGCAAGGTCTAAAATTTTCCGGTTGGAAAAGGGGTTGACCAATAGTTTCGCCTGTCTCATCCTTAAAGAATTGTTTTAAAGGACCCTTGCCATTAGTAATTCGCCTTAATCAGGGATGCTATGGTGGACCAATTGATCCCACAGTACGGTTTCGGTCCCACCAAAGGTGTGGAAGAACCCATTCTAGCTAGTTCGTCCGCTGCCTTGTTAACAACATGTCCACGATGACCTGGTATCCAGTAAAGAGTAACTCTGTTACGCGCGGCCAACTGTTGAAGGGTATCAAAATACTCGAGAACTATTCCTGAAGTGAATGCCCACGACGACAAGGCCTGGAGTGCCGCTCGGCTATCAGAGAAGATCGAAATATATGTGCCCTTAAGAACCTTATGAATATTCAGTCTAGCGCTTATGAGTATATCCTATATTTCAGCTTGAAATACCGTTGGCCACTTGCCCATTGGTTTCGATATTATCGTGTTATGTCCAAAGACCCGTCAGTATACCAGTTTAGACTGCGAGTACCCACTACTGAACCACCCACTGTCCACTCCGTCCTGCTTGAGATGACAACCCCGAATCTGCTACCGAATCTCAATTTAATAATGAATTTCACGTCAAAATTTAGTACAATTTGTTGTCACGCAAATTTAAGCCCTGTGCGAGGTGGCTTAATAAATTCTAATTTAAATAAAAATTGACAAAAGGGTTTAACAATATTTTGATAAATATTTGAAAATATTTTTAAATTTCAAAGAAATTTAGAAACCTGAATTTAGTTTGGATTTTATTTAGCCAGTTCCTTCCCAACAAACAATACGTTCCGTTTACGTACCGTTTTCGGCCCGCCATAAACGGAATCCAACACGGTTTACATACCCTTTTCTGGATCCGTATACGGACCAGTAAACGGACTTAAAGGAACATCGAAACATATTCAAATTCGTTGAAATGCCGTCAATAACGGACCGTTTACGGAACGATATATCGGATGAAAAACGAAGTGGTCCGTTAAAAGTCCGTCAATGACGGACCGTTTACGGGTCCGTATTCGGTACGTATTCGTACCGTTTTTTCAAAAAAAAAACTTATTATTGTAAATGCCAACTATTTAAATTTTGAATAGCAAATTTTATTTTATTTTCTTTTAATTTATTTACAAAAATATTTAAAAAAAATAAAACTTTTACAAACTAAATACAACAACCAAAACAAAACAACCAACACAACCAAACAAAATTACAAACAAATACCATATTTATCTCTAGCATAATTAGAATCCATCAATGACTGCTGTTGTGGCCCATTAAAAATCATGAAAAAATAAAACAAAAATTTAATTTACGTTTAAATGGTGTTATTTACGATATAATGTAGCACACAATGCAAATTTGCAATTTTTTTCACAAACTGTCAGGCAATAATTTAATTTACAAATCTGCATAAATTTGCACACATCATCGTAAAACATGTTTTAAATTTCATAAATATTTACCTCATGAATTGTTTTCGAAATTAAATTATACGGTCCGTTAATGTTCCGTTTAGGTACAACCTTTGACGTATACGTATTTTTGGACCGTAAACGTACAGTAGAAGCCGTAAGTGTCGGAGAGTTCGTAAAAATGTTTCTTGAGTTTAATATACGAAACTATTATTTTTCTAGTCAAAAAAAAATTATTCAATTTTAGAACTTAAATAACAGTTTGAGACTTTTAAAGTACCAGTGAAAATTTTCCACGGGAAAAACAATTTATTATGTTTTAAAAGTCATAGTGCAAAACAACTTCGAACTAAGTTAAGTCCATTTTTAGAGTTAAAAATCAAAGATGACCGAGCTAAAATGCAGATAAATAAATTTTGGAACAATAGAGATAATTACAATTATTACTTTCAAGGGCACGAAGAATGTTGATGAAGGTCGTGGCGGACTAGAAAATGGATACCATTCAGCATGCGTCTAATAACTTGTTCTGTGTATTCTTCATGATCACTTATTAAAAAAATAAATAATAAGAAAATTTTTTCAATTGAAAAAAAAAAATCTATGATCTCGAACCAGAGTAAAAATACATTTTGATACATATAAATATATCAACTACAAAATAAAAACTTAATTTCTAATAAATATTATTAAAAAAAAATAATACAAATAATATATTTTTTTATGCAACACCCTGTTTATCTTCAAAAAAATAAACCCCACACACAAAAGCCGACCGGTTAATGAAAATTGTACATGAACAAAAATATTCATGTCTGATATTATCGAAACCGCAAAATTTTTGTACAAATAAATTTACTAAAAACAAAACAATTACCCAAAATAAAATTTAATTTTCAACTTAACAAAACGTTAGACATTTTTATCTAAACGAAAACTAAACTCTTCCATAAAATCCCTAATCTCCCCAGAAAGAGCATGAGATTTTTATAATGACATCATTTTATAAAGAGTTTTCAAAAATATTTAAATTGAAAATTGTCTTACTATTCTCATTTTCTTCTAATATATTAAAAAATACATATAAATAAAAAAATGTTCCTTAAGGAAAAACTATAATTAACTTGAAATTTTGTATTAAGAGTACAAACATGAGAGAACAAAATTTAGGCAAGAGAGGGAAAATTTTGAAATTTTCTTTGAGAAGAAAACCTATTGAGTTTTAATAATACTTCTTTCTAATTTAATTTTGAATATTTATTTCAACATTCACAACAAACATTGATCGTTTTTTGGTATTTACAAAATATATGTCTAAATCTATACATCTCTCATTTAGTTTGACGTTTCATTAAGAAAGTAGTGGTGTTATTCTTACCTTCTGTGTGTGTGTGTGTGTGTGTGGGGTTCTTGTGTGTATGCATAATTTGAATGAAAAAAAAAAACACACATTTTGAACAAATTACTTGAACATATCAATCGTTTGTTGATCGTACGGTACGCTTTAAAATTAAAAACATTTTTAAAACTCATTTGTTAAATTATAATTAAAATAAACGTCATTCTTTTTGATAATAACAAAAAGCAAAAAACAAAGTAAAAAATTAATTAAAAATTTCCAAAATTTTTTTTTTTTGAAGTTCTTTAAATTTTTCCAAAATTTTTATAAAATTTCTTATAAAATTTCTTATATTTTTTTGTGTCTTGTGAATTTGTTTATAACAAAAAAAAAAAACAGAATCAAAAATAATTATACCACCCTGTGATCTTGTGCTTTTATCGTTTGAGTAATGTTAAATATTGTGTATGTATTTGATAATTTTGACAAGAAACAAAAACAAAATGTGTGACAATATCGTGGTAAAAATTATATATGTATTCAGATATATATATATCGTATCGTATACGAAATTTCGCAGTCGTAAAGTGTTGAAAAAATTATTTTTTATTGTTTGTTTGGTTGTTGTTTTTCAACATCATTATCAACATCATCGTTTTCGTCGTGATTGTCGTTTTTTAACTATAACTGGCGCGTTTCTGAACAAAAAAAATATAATTAAATAATTTTTATTTAAAAAAAAATATCATAAATTATTGTAAATTATAAAAAAATTATCGAATTTAAAATATTAACACAAAAACCTAAATTTAAAAACTTAAAACATCAAAAATATTCAAAAATTTTATAGAAAAAAAAAAGAGATAAAAACAAAATTCTTGATAGAATTTTTCAAAATTTTATATTAAACAAAAAGTTTTAAATTAAAAAATTAATTCTAATTTATTATCTAAAAACCAATACAAATATAACCTCAAAAAAAAAAATACATAAAATATCATATAATCTTAAAAAAAATATATTTTTTCAGTTTAAAATTTTTCAAAATTTAATTTTTTTTATTTATATATTCTATTTATGTGAAAGTGTGTGTTTTATATTTTTTTTCCTTTTTCTAAATTTTAGAGTATAAAAAAAAAACAAGAAAACAAAAAATCATATTATATACAAAACAAGAAATAAATCAAGTCCAAATATATATATATATAAATAAAATACCCTAAGGTTAACAAAACAAATTTAACAAAGAAAATTTTGAAAATTGAAAAAAAAAGTTAATTAAAATAACAAAAAATATTTCAGTGTTTATAGCAATTTTTGTTTAACTTTTCTCAAACAACATGTCTGAAATGGAAGGTGTTATGTCTACTGAGGAGCAAGCTCCCTCCTCGGAATCTACTACTCCTGCTGAGTCTACCAAAAAAACGGAATTGGTAGGTGAGACCATGGAAATGATTCCGGGCGAGAAAATTGTAACCGAAGGTATCGATGAAGATGGTGACGAAGTTGAGGAGATCACTCAAGTGACTCGCAAAGTTGTCAAACGTACTATGAAAATTACTGAGGTATGTTAAGATATTTTTCTTAAATATTATTAAAAAAAATTGCATTAATATTGTTTTGACCTCCAGTTTAATGTTCTATTTTTAATTTTTTTTTTATTTAAAATTTTTTTCTATTATGTTTGTATTTTAAAATTTCATGTTTTTTGTTGACATAATAAATGTTTGTAAAGTCCATGAAATTTAAAAATATTAACAATCAAAAAAAATTAAAGTGTCTTTCCAAAATAAAATTAAAAAAATTGTCTCAGCATTCAAATTATCTGCTGTACAAAGAAAAAGAAAAACTAAATCTTGTTTAAAACTTTGAATGACTCAATTCAATTTGACAAGAAAAAAACAGAGAAATTCAGCTTAAACACACATAAGCATTAAACTCGGTTTTACCCATTTTTTTGTTTACCCTCCACAATATTTTCATTACAGATAAAACTGAAAAAAATCAAATTGAGAAAACATTGTCGAGGTGAAAAAATGTTATTGCTGAAAAACGTTTTTGCGGCAAAAAGCAATTTTGAGGTGAAAATTAATTTTTGAGGTGAAACAAAATTTTAGGTGAATATAAAAAATTATTCACCCATAGGCGTCTGCATTTACCAAAAAAAGTCTGTAATGGAAACTGAAAATTTTGCTGCGCATTACGGGAAATTTTGCTAGTTTGAGCCCAGCGGTATTTTTGCTAATCTTAGCAACACATGTCTGCTGACGTGTAGTACAATGAAATTTGTAGAAAAAATTAGCTGCCGCTCCTAAATTTTAGTAAACTTTAAGTAAAGTTAAATTTAAAATCTGTTTGCAAAAATTAGCAAAAAAAAAAAAAAAAATTACTAAATATTATTAATATTAGTACAAAATTTCAAATTTATTTTTTTTTTATCGAACATCAAAATTTTTTTATTTAGTTTTTTTAAAAAATTTTTTAAGCAAAATTAAAAAAAAAATCAAAGGCTTAAAAATTGTAAAAACATAAACGAATTTATTATTTTGTTTAAATTTGGTAATTTCTGTTTTGAAAATTATTTTAGTAATTTTTTTTTACTTGTAAGGACAAATTTAAATTGTCTTTAGGGCTAATTTTTAGAACTAAAAATCTTTTTAGTGCTATTTTAAGTAGATGTCCTATTTTTAGACATGAGTCGGTATCTTCACTTCCGATTTCTTTTTTTAATCTATGTAACATTTTAAGGCAATTTAAGTTTGTAGGTGTAAGTTTTAATTAGAAATAACATATTTCCTTCAATATCCACTTTTTTAAAATTAGTAATTTTTTTTTGCTAATTTTAGCAAATCGGTTTGTTTTCCTAAAAAAAAAGTTCTGAAATTAGCAACAAAAATTTTTAAATATTCTGTAAAAATTCTATAATTTGTAAAATGTGAATAGCAAAAAGATTTTCTAAATAATATTTTTTTTTTAGTAAAAATCAGTACAAAAATAGTAAAGTGGGATTAGAAACTGTTTCCAAATTTTTCTACTAACTTTTTTGTCTGAGTGTGGTAATAAAAAATATGACAAAAAATTGTATTTACCAGACGCTAATATGAAGTTGTATTAAAAAATACACAAATTTACTTACAGAAAAAGAACATGGTTGCAACATGATCACTGCTACTATATTATACTTGTTGCATTCGGGTATAGTTGTCACAATCAAGTTATTGGTTTATAAATAGGTTCTAACCATCAATATGGTCGCTACCATCATGATTTTATTAAATATTTTATTATTTCATAATTTTCACTTTCTATTTTGTAACATGATTGCCGGTAACCATACTGTGGTAACAAAAATTTTGACTATGACAAAAATATAATAATTATGTAACTATAAAATGCTGACAACAATCAGTGAATAATTATAAATCAAATACTGTCTTGTTTTCCCCAAAAAAAATTGTATCAGTCACCCATGTAAAAATGATAATATAAATTTTATTTTCGAAAATGCCTTATACATATAACATTTCAAATATTCATTGTAAAAAAGATTCTATTTAAAGATTTTTATTTTCAATTATTTTCAATAAAAACAATAATATTTCTTTTTATTTCAATACTTAATCCATTTCTTGTAAAATAATGACTTTGTTACGGAAAAATTACTCCAAATACTAATAAAATTATTTTTTTTTTATAAGAAAAAGTCTCTAGAACCCAAGAGTGGTTTTGTCGGAAATGGTTTCCTATACAAAATACTAGATTTTTAGAATTTTTTCTAATAGCAACATTTTTAGATTCTATGTAATTTTCCTTAAAGAAAAATTCTTAGATACTGCAAACTGTTTCATAGATAAAAATTCATACATATATTGTTAAAAAACTTAGATTCTAAAGACTTTCTTTGAATAAAAAATACTTAGATACTGAAAACTTATTCTGGTAAAAATATTCTTAAATTCTAAAACCTTTTTCAGGTACCCATCAAAACCACACATTACCAAATAATGGGTAAAGTAATGTATAGCCATAGGGGCCGATGGATTACTTTACACCTTACTTCATTAATAAATTTAATAGGCGATGAGCCTCAAAGTAATGTATATACCCATTACTTTAGAGATGATAATGTAAGGGGTTACTTATATGGTTACGACAATGGAAAAAGTAATGTGTCTAAAAATAGATTTTTAAAAAATAGGGATTTTAAAATTAAAAAAAATTATTACAAATATTTTATTTCAATTATTTGTAATTAAAAATAATGTGGTCAAGATGGGAATCGAACCAGGGAACTCTGGTCGCCAGCCAAGAACTCTACCCACTGAGCTTTCAACTTATATAGTATTTGATTGCTTTAAACTTAAATGAATTGTTGCGCTTCGGTTTTTCGCTAGTGTTATCAAAACAAACATACATTACCCTTTTGCTTACAAAAAAACACAAAGTAATGTATCTAAAAATAGATTTTCAAAAATATTTCAATTATTTCTTTACATTTATTAATCATATATAACGCAATCAATAATCAGTAACTTATTACTTTATGCTTGCAAATAATGAAAAAGGTAACGAGCTATCATTACAAGGTAACGCATGAGAATATCGCACCCATTACCAAAGTTTTGCTTGGTACAAAAATTCCAAGACTAAGGACTATCTAAAAAAATCTTAAATATGTTCTTAGAATCTAAGAATTTTCTATTAGAAAAAGCCAATTGAAACTATGTTTTTTTTTATTAAAAAAGTCCTTAGAATTTAAATTTTTTTTAAAAGTATTTTTCTCTAAAAAAAATCCCTAGAATCAAAAAAGATTTTTTGTTGAAAAAGTTTTTAATATCAAATTGTTTTAGGAAAAATATTTCTTAAAGAAAAAATCTTAAGTTTAAAGAACTTTTTGATAGGTTTGGACAGGGACAATATTATGGTTATTTTATCATATTATGATAACTATGTTATAGTACGACTATGTTTGGCACAATTATAATCCCAAAAATGTATGATGCTCTTTCAATATGATTGCCCCAACCATGTTTTTTCTCTGCATGTGTATAGAAAATTTAGATATACTTGTACATTTTTATTCAAAACTTGTACCGATTTTGCTCATTTGCAATAGAAAACTGCTCGGGAGAATAACAATTAAGTTGAGTAAAAACGAGTAACCCCCTGTCGTCCCAGAAACACATAGCTAGACCGGCTGAGAATTACATGAGAGTCATTCATAACTATGTATGCTTTATAAACTTCTAGACCGATGGCTTAAAAACTGGAAGACAACCTGATATATACCTTCTCATATATGTGTAGGACATAAAAACAAATGCATTTTCCATTACATCATTTCCAAAATATTAATTTCGAAGTTTTAAATTGAATAAATTTGAATACATTCAACATTTTTATAAACGAATAAAGAATTTTAGTATCATTTATGAAAATGAAGCCTTGCATAAAAACCTCAAACAGTAACACAAAATGTAGCATAACGCGGGCTTGTATTCAATAACGATCATCTATGTTTTTCAGGAAAATGAATTTTTGATGGCAAACGCTTCAGTTGTAATTTGTGATATTCAATTTTAAACTCAAAAAAAAAAAAAAAAATATAATTCTAAAACCACTTTTAAATTGAAATAAATTATTTTGCTATCTACCGAACACTGTTTTATAAATGCACATTGGCAAATTTTATGTAAAACTCTGTTGAGATGTTTCGCAATACCTTATGTACTATAAAGTTTGCTTAAATACAAAAATTGAAATCTGCATTTAAACTTCGTGGAAACCCCCCCTAAAGTACTTAAAAATGCATTTATTGTCAACCTTTGGTTCTAGGATAATTTTTTTAAAAGATTTTCTCTAATTTTGTTTAAAATTAATTGTTAATTTCTACTTTTTTATATTGCACAAAATTCATGATAGGGAGCTTCCTCCGGTATAAACGTTCCTTGAGACGGCTAGAAATCTTAAATTTAATATATGTGTTCCCTGAAGCTAACTTACTGGTATAAGGCACATTTTGGAAATTCTGACAGGAATGTGGAAAAAGGCGGTTCAAAAGGGGCAAAGTGTCCCCCTTAACGGCCTGACCAAATTCTGTTGGCTATCCTGCGGTAGAAAGGGGTTGAAAACTGGCAGGGTTCCGAAAATACATATCACGAGATAGGTGAAAAGAGGACCGATTCCTGAAGTACCTACCTCATGACCGGCTTAAAAGTCGCGACAAGTTCTTTTGCGTTGGTTCTGTGATATACTCTTTGGCCTTAGTTGAGTGACATGTTATTTTTGTGACATGTTATTTTATATTTTTGTTTGCTACAAAACTGAAATATAAAGAACAAGTGGAATGGAATCGCCAAGGAAACTAAGTAGAATGGAACAGGGAACGAATGGAAGTGAAACATTGGAAAAAGGGTAATGGAATGAGGAGGAAATGGACGAAATAGAATGAACAGGGAAATTGAACGAAATGGAATTAAACGAAATGGAATGGAGCGGGTGGAAATGAAACACAAGACTGGGGAATGAACATTGCATAAGGAGAAATGGAACAAGTGGAAAATGATCGGTTAATGGAACAAAATGGAATGATGGGGGTGAAATTTAAATACTAGACAGGGAAACGAAATGTAATGAAAGGAAGAATTTAAGGGAATAAGTGGAATTTAAATACTTAACAAAGAAAACGAAATGGAATGGAACACGGAATGAGCGAAATTGAAACACCACCAAAAGGATCGAAATAGAATGGAACGCGGGACGAGTGAAATTAAAACACTAGACAATAAAAATTAAACGGGTAGCAAAGTTAACGAAATTTAAAAAAAAAAACGGAGACAGAATAGAATTGAAACACTGGACAAAGAGAACGATTGGGACTTAAACAATATACCTGGAGAACGGAATGGAAGCGGAACGAAATAGAATAGAGCGAGACTGGATTAGTAGTAGTAGTATAAATAAATCCATTTGAGCTTTTGTTTCTATTGAAGCGGTTTTTCTCCATTTTCGAACATCTTATCTGTCAATGATAATAATTTTTTTTACTCTACACCGCTCGGGGATAATGAGTTAATGCTGACTACCAAAAGTATCAGACTTAAACCAATCGATTCAGTGTTAACCAAATGCAGGTAACACTTTCCAGTTAACCGCATTTCAAAGTTAAAATTTTCTATATCAATAAAGGTCAGGTTTTTTAAACACTCCAAAACCGTTTCCAGGCGGCGTTCATAAGTTTAACCAAAAATTCTTTATTATTAAAAATTGGACTTTAGCGACAGAAATCTTTATTTAATAAAATGTTCGTGCTAAAATGTTTCATGTATAGAACAAGATTTAGAAGTGAGAAAGTATCAAAATCGAGAAAGTATCAAAATCGTAAGACCTTAAAAAACAATTCTTCTAAAACTAAAAAAATTTTCAAAACAATAACAAAAATATTGAATATGACTATTATGATTGTTGATTATCAACACAAATAAAGATTGACACATTCTCTGTCAAAAAAAGTCCTTTCTTTGGTTCTGTGGACTGGCAAAACATCTCTCTCACACGATACCTTGAAAACGAATGAATGGAATTTGGTCAAGTGAATGGAATAAGTAGCAAATACAAATATAAATATTTGATTAAATTAAGGATTTACAAAAAAAAACTCAAAAACAATTAAAGTGTTATTAAATTTACAATTCTAGATAAATTAAATTACATTTAATATTAAATAATATTATTATACAATTTTACACTTTTATGTTTACACAAGTGTAGAATAAGTAGTTAAACTATAATTTTTTTAAACAATTGAACATGCAGTTCCGGTTGTCAAAATTATCGGCAGTCACAAGCGTTCATGTGTGCACAAATGTGTCTATTTTTTGTCAACAGTGTGTGTTTATGTTATTAGTTATTCACACACTTATACAATGTTAAATTTGTTGTCTGTATGCATATTCATTCAAATACAACTGTACATTCATTCTATATGAATATATGAATGCATTATGATCTTAATTATTTGTATTAAACAAATCTCTCAAGCGTTTAATATATTTTATACATAAATTTATTTTTGTTTTTTATAACACAATTAATTTTTAATAAATACAAAATACCAAGAAGAAATATCTGACAAAAACTACAGTTGATTTTTTGCATTCATTTATTTTTTACAGCAGAATATCATGACTTTTTTGCTGCAATTAAATTTAATTGAAATTGAAACAAATTGCATATGTCTGTTTTTTGTACAAAAAAAAATAAAATTTGTGTATTAAAAAATATTTATTTTAAATTAAAAACTATAAAATACCCACAAGTGTTCTAGTGTTTTTTTTTAGCATTTTTATGCAAAATATCATTAATGTAGAGGTTTAGTTTTTCTTTAATAGTTTGTTTTAGCATTTCATTAGTTGATAAATGTTTTTTAAAATGCTTGAAAAATTTTAAAGGGGACAATATAACAAAATTAATAAAATATTTGATAATATTTTAAAAATTTTGTTTTAACATGCGAGTGCAATAGTTTGTTTTTTTCACATTTATGTAGTTAAAGCTGAAACTGCTTGACATGCAAAATAAGTACGTTTCTAAATTTCGTTTAGCATCGGTCCACAATCACACCTACCTCCTATTTAAAGTTCCTTTCTGAAATAGGCTTAAAATTGTATTAGACACACAAAACTGTAGATATCTAAAGCGTGGTTCAAATACAAGTAACTTTTTAAAAATTAAATAAAATGCACTTTACTTTATTTCTTTTGGTATATTATGGCTTTATTAGAATCAACAAATATCTCCATTATTTATGGAGAACGAGCCACATAAATTAGGCTACACATAAATTAGGCTACAGCGGCTGGCTTTGCATCAGCTTACCCTGTCAGTCCAATTTTACAAGATTTTGTTGACGATTTCTGCTGAAATGGCTGATAACACGATTACCGAACTTATTGCACAAAAGATCGATAGTTTCATGAGCTGTGTGACATAATGCGCCATCCTGCTTAAACCAGATATTTTCCAAGTTCATATCTTTCATTTCAGTCCATAAAAAGTTCGTTATCATAGCTCTATGAGTAACTTTTACCATTAAATACACATAGTAAACTATATGGGCATTTTAAAAAATTCATCACAATTTGGCATTTATTTTGATTTATTTTACTACACTTTGTAGTTTAATTAAAACAGTTTTCAGTTAAATTAAAAATAGGGATCGTAATTTACTGTCATTAACCGATTTTTTTTGGATTCATTTTTTTTTATTTTATTTATTTAAAATTTAATAAAAATTTAACTTCAAAAAGGAAATTTGTGTAAAATTTTACAGTTATTTTAACTTTAATTTTTTTATAAAAAAAGCAAAATATATATTAATAAAAATTCTTCAATAATTTTTATTTATATTGCTTGTTTATATACAAAATTATTTCAATTCAAAATACAAGAACTTGATGAAAACACACACACGCACATAAGGCCAGTTAGAAAAGACGTGTTTGTAGTATGTGTAGTATGTGCAGTTAAAAAAAATCACTGAAACAATTTTTAATAAATAATCAAACATTCATTTTTGCCGAATTTGTTGGCAAAATTCCAATATTTATTTTTAACTGAATATTCATTTATTTTTACTGATTTCTTAGTAGTTGAAACAATATTTAAAAATAAATAAAAAAAAAAAAAACATTTGATTTAAATGAAAAGTCATTAGAATGACTTTTTACTACATTTCCTGTTGTTTTAACTTACATAAATGGTATTTTAAATCAGTTTAAACAAATCTTAAAAATAATTTAAAATTCCCATATAGTTTAAGTAACCAGTACATATTGCTGACAAAATATATTAATTTTGTGATTATCTATATACAAATCTATATATAAAGGATTAACGTTACTAACTGACTAGTCATCAACTAGCCAGGCTGGGACAGCCTACATGACCGTGGTAGACATTTGCTAAAATAACGAGAGACAAAAGGGCGAGAAAGCTAAAAAATAGTAAAATACAAGGTGGCGCAAAAGTAATCCTCCTATCAGAAAATGCTATAAATTTTGCGATTGGCCCCTAATGTCAGTTCTGTTTTGACATTTGTGTAGTAAACACATGCGAAATACACGTTAATAAACAATGTTACGCTACACTGCTCCAGAACGCGGAATATTGGTGACTATTTATTTGAGCAATAATGAAGATGATTTTTCATCAAAAATAATCATGAGTGATGAAGCCCATTTCCATCTTAGCGGGTACGTAAATAAGCAAAATTTACGCTTCTGGGGCACTGAAAAACCGCGTGTAACCCACGAAGAGCTTTACACCCGCTCAAAGTCACTGTATGGTGTGCTGTTTTCGCTGGAGGAGTCATCGGACCTTTTTTCTTCGAAGACGTCGCGGGCCAAACGGTCACTGTGAATGGTGAGCGCTACAGAGCAATGATCAACGAGTTCTTTTTGCCGCAACTTGATGAATTGGGATTGGAAAACATGTGGTTCCAACAGGACGGTGCAACGCCACACACTGCACGTGCCACAACCGATATGCTGAAGGATGCATTTCCCGGGCGCCTAATCTCCCGTTTTGGCGATTTGCACTGGCCAGCAAGATCGCCTGATTTGACCGCTCCAGACTTCTTTTTGTGGCACTTTTTGAAGTCGCGGGTTTATGTCAACAAGCCTCAGACTCTTGCAGCTCTTAAAGACAATATCCGTCAAGAATGTGAGGACCTATCGCCGGAAGTTTTGACCAAAGTGATGGAAAATGCCATAAAAAGGGCTCAAATGACAATCAACTGTGGCGGCGGCCATTTACATGACATCATATTCTCGACTTGATGTAAAAAAAATTAAAAGACCAAATAAAAATAATCCACAAGAAGAATCAAAGTTTTTCATTTTTTTTTTAAATTACAGCCAAAAAACATCGGAAGGTTTTCTTTGCGCCACCCTGTACCTGAAATTTAACCCCAAAAAGGTACTTTTTGGAATTTTCGCCAGGAATAAGGTAAAATAGTTATACAAACGGAAGAAATGTGACCTAGCCAAAATGCTTGGCTAGAAACCTGAAATTTAAACAACGGCTGGACATTAAGTACTAAAATTAGGAAACCAAAGGAAATGGAATGGGGAATTGTAACACAGGAGAGGGCAACGAACTGCAATTAAATCGTTAGCGAATGAATGAAGCACAAGGGAAAAGAAGGGGAACGGAATGTAATGGAGCGATCCTGAATTTGTAGTAATATTAATCAATTTAAACAAATATTTTTCTATTTTTACGTCTATGGCAGTATGGGCTAATTCACTGATGATGGCACTTGATAGAATTTTCCACCAGAAAAGCGTTAAAACCGGCATTCTCAAGGGGTAATATTACCCTGAGCGCCCTGCCCAAACCAAATTAGCTTGAAACCCGAAATTTAAATTATATGTTCCCTGTATTTTATTGGCTTAGTAATTGTAATAATTCTCTCCAGGAACGTAGTAAAATGGAAGTCCAAAAACTTTGAAAGCTTTGCCTTAAAGGCCGTTTGGATATATAAAAGAAAGTGGCCCCTTAGTCACGTAGCACAAACCGAAATAATTGAAAAAGACTCCCCTTTGACGTCGCGACTAAACCCCAACGACTAAGATGCTGATATTTTTTTGGAATATCCAAATATAATATGGTAAGAAGGAAAAAAATGCCCCTTTGTTATCCAGCTCATCCGCTAGAGATAGAAGTTGAAATTTACAACGTAGATTTCTCCTCCATCGTAAACATCCACTGACAACGAAAAATACTGCAAACTAAACACTTCGATTTTGATGAAATTTTTATATACAATAGAAAAAAATATAAGATTGACCCCGGCTTTTTGCACCACCTTGATATTTTGAGGAGTCAAAAGTAATTTTGTTTTTTTTTTTTGCTTTTTAAGACATTTAAATTAAAATAATATGCCAGTGTGATATCATTCTAAAGGGATGTTTGAGGGCTCTTAACCTGTACCCTCGTTGGTACTTTTTTTTTTTTTTTTGTTTTTTGAATAAGCTGTTGACAAATTCTCATAATTTATTCCTTCTTAAATTTCAGCGGACACGTATTTTTTCTGTTTCTTAAAAATTTATCCTGCCTATGTTAAAATTAAAATATAAATATATGAACATACACTCAGAAAAAAGTTAGTTTAAAATTTTGTAAATGGTTTTCAATCCCACTTTACTATTTTTGTACTAACTTTTAGTAAAAAAATTATTATTTAGCAAATCTTTTTGCTATTTACATTTTACAAATTATAGAGATTTTACAGAATATTTACAAATTTTTGTTGCTAATTTCAGAAATCATTTTACAAATTTTTGAAAACCGATTTGCTAAGATTAACAAAAAAAAATTACTAATTTTAAAAAAGTGAATGTTTAAGGAAATGTTATTTCTAATTAAAACTTATACCTTGCCTTAAAATGTTACATAGAATAAAAAAGGGGTTAGAAGTGATTGTACCGACTCATGTCTGAAAATAGGACATCCATTTAAAATATCACTAAAAAGTTTTTTCAATTCTAAAAATCAATTAAAATTTGACCTTCAAAGTCAAAAAAATATTAAATATTTTTCAAAACAGAAATTACCAAATAAAAACAAAATGGATAATTCGTTTATGTTTTAACAATTTTTAAGATTTTTAAGCCTTTGATTTTGTTTTTAATTTTGTATAAAATATTTTTTTAAAAAATAAATAAAAAAAAAAATTGATGCGCGATAAAAAAATAAATTTAAAATTTTGTACTTATACTCACAATATTTAGTAAACATTTTTTGCTGATTTTAGCAAACCGATTTTAAATTCCGCTTTACAAAAAGTTGACTAAAATTTAGTAGCGGATACTAATTTTTCTACAAATTTCATTGTACTACACGTCAGCAGACATGTGTTGCTAAGATTAGCAAAAAATACCGCTGGGCTCAAATTAGCAAAATTTTCCGTAATAACAGTAAAATTTTCAGTTGCCATTACAGACTTTCTTGGTGAGTGTACATGGGCAAGTATATGATCAAAAATGGGTATACATGATTATATACGTCCATGCATAGTTCTCTATATGATCATACAAGATCTCATATATTTCCATATAGCTGTGTATGGTCATATATAAGCATATACAAGCATACATAAATAATATATGAATTTCGGATCCAAACATATATGGTCATATATGATATCATGTATGGCGATATATGATCATGCATACTCATATAAAAGCTCATGTATGATCATGTATGTTCATATATATTTTGATTTTCACATGGGTATTTCGAAAATTTTACGAACCTC